>OY744549.1:1059326-1164326 GCA_963556195.1 Sepiola atlantica
AGACAGAAATAGTGGAAAGGGGGAAGGGGAATGTACATGCAACTGAATGTGTCAAAAAACCATGGAAAGCTTTTTTCACTCAGGGCGAACCACATATTCTCAAATCAAGTTGTAATCCATAACCGCAAATATGTGTGTGAGCGTGCAGACGTGTGTGTGTGTGTTTTTTTTTTGGGGGGGGGGGGGGGGAGTAGGGGTGGTTAACACATTGTGTCACTAATTCTGTATTTACAGTTTTATTTCCTTTTAAACTTATCAAATTATCATTAATTAATTAATAAATCAAACAAATTCACTAGCAATTTAATTAAGTTTACATAATTAGTAGTAATAAAAATGATGATAATAATAATTAAAATAATATAAAATAATAATAATAATAATAATATCGGTTATAATTTAAAAGTGCTAAAAGTTACTATTGATAAGTATCAATAAAAATAATAGTAATAATAAAAAATAATAAAAATACTACTAAAAAATAATAAAAATACTACTACTAAAAAATAATAAAAATAATAAAAATACTACTACTAATAATAATAATAACAATAATAATAATAATAATAATAATAATAATAACAATAATAATAATAATAATAACAATAATAATAATAACAATAATAATAATAACAATAACAGCAATCGATAATACTAATTAATAAAAAGTAATAGTCAGGTAAAAAAAAAAAAAATTAGGAAATAGTAGAAGGTAATAATAATAATGAATAATAATTAATAATAATAAGACTAATAATAATATAGAAGAAGGTAGCAATAATATTAACCATAATGTTTGTACATATGGTAATAGGAATAATTTTATTAATCAAGGGAGGCGCGAGGGCGCTCTATCCCTTAATAGACTTCAAAAACGGCCTATGCTAGAAATCTCATTTCTTTGATCAGTCATAACTCAAAAACCAATAAACCAAATTAGTTAAAACTTTGCACAAAATTTTCATTTGATAGGTTCTATAAGTGTGTAAAATTTCAGCATCATTAGTCAAGGCAACCCAGAGATCCAGAAAGGTCAGGCATGATTTTGTGTTATCCGTGTGTACGTACGTACGTGTGTGCCACCTTGTATCTCATCAACTATTTGATGGATTCAGCTGATTTTTGGCAGAGATAGAGGTTCTAGGGTCTAGTTGATGGCATTTTAATTTCAGTTTACCATATACCTTAGTTTTCCAGAAAATTTCAAAAAACCTTAAAAATGACCATTGTATTGAGCCAACTCACACACAGACACAATGCATACACTCTTTCACTGTCTTACGCATACTCCACTGAACCTAACCGTAACGACGGGGTCAAAGTTAGCGCGGGTCCCAATGTAACAAAGCACCCTCTATTTGTTAGTAAGTTACGCTTGCTTTATCATGAGCAACCCCCCGGATAAGAGTGAAATACTTTAAAAAAATAATAATTTGCATTCAAATAACGTGTGTACGATGGACACTACTAAAATGGGTTGATATACCGTAAAAACTGGCAGGCTTACCAAAAGAAAACGAAACTGTACTTGTTACTTTCGTCCCTTTCGTTTTTGTTACATATTTTAAAAAACTTTTTGCGATTTATTTATTTGTTTTTCTTGAATTTTCACTTTTCAATTACATTTAGTCTCTCTCTATCACTCTCTTACGAACATACACACTCTCTTACGAACATACACACTCTCTTTCTTTCGTACGCGCTCTCTGTGTTTCACTGAAAAAACAAAAAGAGCTTAATGTGAGTTAAAAAAACAAAAAAAATAATACTGGCTGTCTCTCGAACCTTAAAAAGAAATAAATGGTTTTAACGTTTAAAGTTATCGTCTGCCAGCGTTTGCGTTGGCACAGCTCGTAAGGAGTTTTATTAGTTTCATTAGTTTTATTCGTAAATATTCTAAATATATTTCAAGAACAGATATTGGATTTTTTTATATATGTAGAAGTATTTGAAGCACAGAAATTTATAAAAGTTACCTTTATTTTTGATAATGTTGCATTATAAAATGAAAATAGTTCATATTTCTCTCTATCTCGTCGTTAAATGTTTAACCGAAGAAAAGGTGCATAAACGTTGTCTCCTCCTCCTTTCACGCTGAAGCGACAGTAGTGAGCGGGGTCAGTTAATTGTTTAATTAAGTTAATTTTGATCTACTTAACAACTTCATTTAGTTAGCTCAGTGGTAAAGTCACGGCTTTTTAGCTAGATGTTACGGTTTCGATTCCAAGTCTCTCCGTCCAACTTCTTTGTTGTTTATTTTGAATTTCTTTAGGAGCATGACACACGTACGTACACATTAACGTATTAATATATAGATATGTCGGTTTCCAGGGAGGGAGTGATCCTATTTTGATTTACCATTCCTACAGGGCGCCACATAGAACAGTTTTATACAGGTAATTCATCAACTTCTTGTCAATTTCTTTTTTTGTTTCTTGCTCAGAAAAGTACTGATTTTACAAGAATAAACCATAATTCTAAACGACACCTAACATATTTTTAAACATAAATCAATCCCATAACTATGTTACATTTTAGCATAGGTATACGAAGGCCTTAAAGAAAACAACGTTGATTAACTCACAGTTAATATAAGTATATATATTAACTGTGAAAAAATGTGTTCTAGTTTGAATTGTATCATGAATAAATATACACTCATCATAATTAAAAAAACATATTTACCTGTGAATATTGGAAGAAACACTGATTAGTCAAACTACCAACTATATCAGTTGAGAAGGCATTGTATTGAGGCATAGCCTTTACAAAAGTAGTGACATTCCATGAAAATGCCAGTATACTGCAATCATATGCCCTTAATAGGGTTAAGATGAACATTCATATACACTAAACACTAAATTTACAAAAGCAAAGAAATTCCCAAATTTTTACACTTTTATTGTCATTAAGGGTATGCGAGCACAACAGGGCTATGTATTTTACTGGTAGGAATTTTTCTTCAGCGCAAAACATCGAACAAGAATTAATCGTTTATACAAAATCTCTTTGGCTTTTCTGAAGGGAATTCGGCTGGAACTCATCGTCTTCTTTTATTGACAAACGTTCTGATCGATCTGATGTTCTTAGGGAAGCTACCTAATATCGACTGGGCCTAGGTCGATCCAGTAAGAAGCTAGACTTTGGCTGTAGGCTACGTGTTGAACCCTTAGGCAAGGTTACAAAGTAAGAATCGAAATAAAGTGCCATTCTGTTGCCTATATTTGTGATATTAGAGCCGTAGAGTATTGTTTTTAGTTCAGAGAAAACGAAAATTTCAGAGAAATGAGAAATACCAATTTTTTAATTTATAAGATTTAAAATTCTTGTTTGCGGATCTTCAATCTGAATTGTAAAAAAATGTATTGTATTGTTGAAAAAATACAGTAAAAATCGTTTATATATAAAAAAAAAATGGTGAAAGTTGTTAATTCTAATAAATTAAAGTGTGAAACATAAAATTGACTTATATACGACAATAATACCTACATTTTCCTTAATACATAACAATGATGCTAGTGTCGTATGAATAATGGTTCCAGTCGGGCGTGATTGATAAGGATACTCTAAAGGTAAGTAAAATACCAGTTAAAATGTATATTGGCAATGCTTATATTAACAGTGCTAAAATAGTAACAATGTTTATATTTTTTTATAAGAAAAATTCCTACCAGCAAAATACATAGCCCTGTTGTGCTTGCATACCCTTAATGACAATAAAAGTGCAAAAATTTGGGAATTTTCTTGCTTTTGTGCATTTAGTATATATGAATGTTCATCTTAAGGGCATATGATTTCAGTATACTGGCATTTTTCATGGAATAATAGTAGAATTAGTAGTTGCAATAATATTTGATTTGATTTTGTGTGTGTTTTAGGCAACATTCTTTCATTCAAGCTAAGAAGGAAATATTTTCAATAACATCAGATAATTTCAATTCAAACGGTCGCGTCGAAGATTTGAAAACGAAATCAAAACTAAGAAGGAAATATTTTCAATAACATCAGATAATTTCAATTCAAACGGTCGCGTCGAAGATTTGAAAACGAAATCAAAACTAAGAAGGAAATATTTTCAATAACATCAGATAATTTCAATTCAAACGGTCGCGTCGAAGATTTTAAAACAAAATTGAAACTAAATGTGTCACTATTTTGTTCATACAAGTGGAATTCTTGTTTTATACTTCACCAACAACATCTTGATAAGCAACTCATTGGTAATGTATGACATGTGTACATGCTTAAGTGGAAACGACATCAGCCCTAGTTAGATGGGAACGGTGGAGGTCTTGGACTGCCAAAAGTGTTCAAGTTGGTAAAGGATAGGCATCCAGCCGTAAAATTGCCTTAAATACAATGTCTAGTCGAAATAATACAGGAAAAAAGAAAGGCAGTGCCAGTAACACTAATGCTGCTGGTAGTGTCTTGGGCTTTGTAGATCCCAGGATGCGTGGATCTTCAGTGCCTGGCTATGGCAAATCATACAAACATCCAGAACTTTTTCGCATTGGATCTCTGAATGTTGGAACCATGCGAGGAAAGGCAAATGAGGTGGTGGAGACAATATCCAGAAAGAAGATTGACTTGTGTTGTTTACAAGAGACGAGATGGAGAAATGAAGGTGTGAGAAAAATAGTCGGGAGGGATACCAACTGCAAGTTCTACTGGTCTGGGAATGATAAAGGGACAGGTGGAGTGGGAATATTGGTGGCAGAGAAGTGGTGGGAGAAAGTTTTTGAGGTGAAGCGAATATCCGACAGGATAATATTTGTTCGTCTTGTTGTTGGAAAGTTAGTGTTTGCCATTGTTTGCATCTACGCTCCACAAGTTGGACTCAGCGAGGAAGCAAAGGACAACTTCTACGAGCAGCTGCAGAGCCTAGTGGCGACTGTACCTAGTACTGAGGAACTGTTTGTGTGTGGTGACTGGAATGGACATATTGGTTCCACTCCTTGCGGTTATGAAGAAGTACATGGTGGACATGCTATTGGTATGAGGAATGTTGGAGGAGAAAGACTACTCGAGTTTGCTGTTGCTAATAATCTAGTGATTGGCAACTCGGTGTTCGAAAAGAGGCCTAAACACCTAGTTACATACCAATCTGGAAGAATCATGACCCAGATAGACTACATACTATTCCGGCGCAGCTTCAGGAGACATGTCACAAATGTCAGAGTCAGCCTGGGTGAAGAATGTGTATCTCAACACAATCTGCTATTATGTGATCTCAAGGCAGAAGCTTCCCGCAAATGCAAACACAAGTTTACACCACGCATAAAACTGTGGAAGCTGAAGGATCCAATCATTCAGGCTAAATTTGCTGAGAGATTTGTTTCTTCACATCGGGATACACGGGCAGTGAGTGTTGAAGAGCACTGGAAGAGGCTCAAGGATGGATTGAATGATGCAGCGACGGAGGTGTGTGGAGTGTCATCCAAGCACAATTGGAGGAAACAAACCTGGTGGTGGAATGAGATTGTTGATCAAGCTGTTAGAGAGAAGAGGCGATGCTACAGAGCATGGAAAACAGGAGGTAGTAGGGAAGCATACAATGGAGCCAAGCGTGCTGCTAAAGCAGCTGTACACCACGCTAAGTCAGAGGCCGATAAAGAGATTTTTCTCAAAATAAATCCCAAGTCAAGTGACATTTACAAGCTCGCAAAACAGATGCGCCGTGACAATCAAGATGTCTTGGGTGAAAAACCTATAAGGAACGACTCTGGTGAACTCTCATTGGATGATGAAGCGAAAAAACAGTCATGGAAACAGCACTACGAACGCTTGCTGAACGTTGAATTTCCATGGAACCCCGATGAGCTGACTTATGAACCTCCTATAGAAGGTCCTAGTACCCCCATTACCCAGGAGATGATCACTGAAGCAATCCGTAAAATGGGAGCTGATAAAGCAGCTGGGCCATCTGGTATAGTTTCTGAGATGCTCAAACCAACCGGTGAACTAGGGGCCAGTTTGGTGCATGAACTGATTGAAGCCATCATCAGAGAAGAATGCATACCTAAGGAATGGGAAGACAGCATTATAGTAAGTCTGTACAAAGGTAAAGGCGATGCATTAAACAGAGGTAACTACCGTGGACTCAAGCTCATTGATCAGGTCATGAAAGTCCTGGAAAGAATTGTTGAACAGCTGATCAGACAACAAATACAGATTGCTGATATGCAATTTGGCTTCATGCCCGATAGGAGCACCACAGATGCAATTTTCATCATACGCCAAGTCATGGAGAAACATCTAGCAGCAAACAAACCACTGTACATGGCATTTGTAGATTTGGAGAAAGCTTTTGACCGTGTCCCCAGAAGGGTCATCTGGTGGGCCCTGCGAAAGCTGGGTGTTACTGAGTGGTTGGTTCAGGTGATAACGTCTATGTACACCAATGTACGTAGTCGGGTACGAGTCGGTAACAGCTACAGCGACGAATTTGAGGTTAGAGTAGGTGTCCATCAGGGATCTGTCTTAAGTCCCCTTCTATTCATCATTGTACTCGAAGCTCTATCACTGGAATTCCATACTGGCTGCCCGTGGGAGCTGCTATATGCCGATGACCTAGCGATCATTGATACTTCACTTCAGTCACTCAAGGAACGTCTGGATAGATGGAAGAGCAGCATGGAGGAGAAAGGTCTCAGAGTCAACATGGGTAAAACTAAGGTCATGATCGCAGGTCCAAACCTCAGCTTACTACAGAAAACAGGAAAATACCCGTGTGCTGTATGTCTGAAAGGAACTGGCAGCAACTCAATCATCTGCACTCACTGTTCAGGTTGGGTCCACAAAAGGTGCAGTGGCATAAAGGGCTCTCTCAAAGCAGATCCTCACTTTATGTGCTTTCGTTGCACCGGCACGGCAAGACCAATAGATGGCAGACCACTGACGGAGATGGATACTGGTGACAACAAGCTGGAAGTAGTGACAGACTTTTGTTATCTTGGAGATGTGCTGTCATCAGGTGGAGGCTGTGAACTCGCGGCAGCTACACGTTGCAAGTGTGCCTGGAAAAAATTTAGAGAGCTGCTACCAATCCTGACAAACAAACACCTGCCAACAACTACGAGAGGGCGTGTATACTCCTCATGTGTCAGAAGTGTGCTGTTGTATGGCTCAGAAACTTGGGCTGTCTCTGCTGGCATACTAAAGAAGCTGCACCGTAATGACAGGGCAATGGTCAGATGGATCTGTTTGGTGAGGCCTGAACAGTACGTTTCTTTTGAATCCCTGCTCTCACAGGTCGACTTGAAAAGCCTTACGGACATCATGCGGAAGAACAGACTGCGTTGGTTGGGTCACATTGAGCGTAGCGATGGCTGGATTGCTAAAGTCCGAAAGTTGAATGTGCCAGCAGAGAACATCACCACTGGCAGACCCAAGTTGACTTGGGAGGACGTAGTCAAACGTGATAGGAAGGCCATGGGTATGGATTCCATCAAACCTTGCCAAAGAAAGGAGTGGAGAGGAAGACTTAGATTTCGAGACTAGACAATCAGGCCCCACCCTCATCAGAGGATTAATTGTGGCCTGATTCAACAAATAAACCGGTTGATGATGATGATGATGAAGCTAACAATTGTTAAACATACTAGAATTCTTCAGCTTGATTGATTTTGTTTTATGAAAATTGCTTCAGACTGGGAGAAGTCTTCAGTAATTTGCAACTCTTTGTATCGCCCGCACCGAGGATTGAACCTTCAACCTATCAGATGACTATCACTCCAGACAAGGCATGAAGCCACTTGATATAAAGAGCTTAAAAAACAATAACTACTACTTCAAGGTCAAAAACTAGCCAACGATAAGTTTTCGAAGGATAGATTCTGACCCAGAAAACAGCAATTCTTTCCCCGTTGTCTGAAACATCGCTCATGGAATGTAAGGACTAAAAGGACAAAATAAGGGAAACAAGAGTTATGAAGCTGCCGGAAGTTAGTCACTTTCTACTCTCCATTATTATCAGATTATACTTTTTTTGTTTTTCAATTTTTCTAATAATCAATTCCTATAGACGTCAAAACAACAAACCGGAGCATTTACAATTTAAATTCTGAGATACACATTGGTTTTACTAGCACTACACTTTACCAGAGGCTCAGCATGCACTTTTTTAGTTAACAATTCGAAAATAATACATTCTGAAACTAATTTAAGAATTAAAAATACTCAAAGCTATCTTTATTAAAACCCAGCAATATATATATATATATATATTTAAGTAAATAAGCATTTCAAAAACATACCTGCCCATCCCTCTTATTTAAGACAAAATTTAACTAATAACATGAAAAAAATAATACTTGACGAATCTATCTTTATTAAAACCCAGCAAACTACAATAAATAACATTACGTATGAAACATGTAACAACATTTTAAAATATTATTATATATTTTTTTTTTTTAACCATGTGTTAAAATAAATAAAATTTATTTTAATCTGAGCTTCCAAGAATTACAATTCTCCTTGTCAAAGAGTGTTTTTCTTTTTCTGGTAATGGACTTTTGGGTCAGAAAACCTCGCCTGCAGACACAACGTGATTTTCTGACCCAAAAGTCCATTACCATCGGACGATGAAAAAAAAGAAGAAGAAAAAGAAAACACTCTTTGACAAGGAGAATTGTAATTCTCGAAAGCTCAGATTAAAATAAATTTTATTTATTTTAACACTACACAGTGTTATGGTTTTAAAAAAAATATAAATATAATACTATTACAAAAAAAATATATAATACTATTACAAAAAAAATATATAATACTATTACAAAAAAAATATATAATACTATTAAAAAAAAATATATAATACTATTACAAAAAAAATATATAATACTATTACAAAAAAAAAATATAATACTATTACAAAAAAAATATATAATACTATTAAAAAAAAAATATATAATACTATTACAAAAAAAATATATAATACTATTACAAAAAAAAAATATAATACTATTACAAAAAAAATATATAATACTATTAAAAAAAAAATATATAATACTATTACAAAAAAAATATATAATACTATTACAAAAAAAAAATATAATACTATTACAAAAAAAATATATAATACTATTAAAAAAAAAAAATATAATACTATTACAAAAAAAATATATAATACTATTAAAAAAAAAAAATATAATACTATTACAAAAAAAATATATAATACTATTAAAAAAAAAAAATATAATACTATTACAAAAAAAATATATAATACTATTAAAAAAAAAAAATATAATACTATTACAAAAAAAATATATAATACTATTACAAAAAAAAAATATAATACTATTACAAAAAAAAAATATAATACTATTACAAAAAAAATATATAATACTATAACAAAAAAAAAAAATATAATACTATTACAAAAAAAAAATATATAATACTATTACAAAAAAAATATATAATACTATTACAAAAAAAATATATAATACTATTAAAAAAAATATATAATACTATTACAAAAAAAAATATAATACTATTACAAAAAAAAAATATAATACTATTAAAAAAAAAATATAATACTATTAAAAAAAAAATATAATACTATTACAAAAAAAATATAATACTATTACAAAAAAAATATATAATACTATTACAAAAAAAATATATAATACTATTACAAAAAAAATATATAATACTATTACAAAAAAAAATATAATACTATTACAAAAAAAAAATATAATACTATTAAAAAAAAAATATAATACTATTAAAAAAGAAATATATAATACTATAACAAAAAAAAAATATAATACTATTAAAAAAAAAATATAATACTATTACAAAAAAAATATAATACTATTACAAAAAAAATATATAATACTATTACAAAAAAAATATATAATACTATTACAAAAAAAATATATAATACTATTACAAAAAAAAATATAATACTATTACAAAAAAAAAATATAATACTATTAAAAAAAAAATATAATACTATTAAAAAAGAAATATAATACTATTACAAAAAAAATATATAATACTATTAAAAAAAAAATATAATACTATTAAAAAAAAAATATAATACTATTAAAAAAGAAATATAATACTATTACAAAAAAAAATATAATACTATTAAAAAAAAAATATAATACTATTACAAAAAAAATATATAATACTATTAAAAAAAATATATAATACTATTACAAAAAAAATATATAATACTATTACAAAAAATATATAATACTATTACAAAAAAATATATAATACTATTAAAAAAAATATATAATACTATTAAAAAAAAAATATATAATACTATTACAAAAAAAATATATAATACTATTAAAAAAAAAAAATATAATACTATTACAAAAAAAATATATAATACTATTAAAAAAAAAAAATATAATACTATTACAAAAAAAATATATAATACTATTAAAAAAAAAAAATATAATACTATTACAAAAAAAATATATAATACTATTACAAAAAAAAAATATAATACTATTACAAAAAAAAAATATAATACTATTACAAAAAAAATATATAATACTATAACAAAAAAAAAAAATATAATACTATTACAAAAAAAAAATATATAATACTATTACAAAAAAAATATATAATACTATTACAAAAAAAATATATAATACTATTAAAAAAAATATATAATACTATTACAAAAAAAAATATAATACTATTACAAAAAAAAAATATAATACTATTAAAAAAAATATATAATACTATTAAAAAAAAAATATAATACTATTAAAAAAAAAATATAATACTATTACAAAAAAAATATAATACTATTACAAAAAAAATATATAATACTATTACAAAAAAAATATATAATACTATTACAAAAAAAATATATAATACTATTACAAAAAAAAATATAATACTATTACAAAAAAAAAATATAATACTATTAAAAAAAAAATATAATACTATTAAAAAAGAAATATATAATACTATAACAAAAAAAAAATATAATACTATTAAAAAAAAAATATAATACTATTACAAAAAAAATATAATACTATTACAAAAAAAATATATAATACTATTACAAAAAAAATATATAATACTATTACAAAAAAAATATATAATACTATTACAAAAAAAAATATAATACTATTACAAAAAAAAAATATAATACTATTAAAAAAAAAATATAATACTATTAAAAAAGAAATATAATACTATTACAAAAAAAATATATAATACTATTAAAAAAAAAATATAATACTATTAAAAAAAAAATATAATACTATTAAAAAAGAAATATAATACTATTACAAAAAAAAATATAATACTATTAAAAAAAAAATATAATACTATTACAAAAAAAATATATAATACTATTAAAAAAAATATATAATACTATTACAAAAAAAATATATAATACTATTAAAAAAAATATATAATACTATTACAAAAAAAATATATAATACTATTAAAAAAAATATATAATACTATTAAAAAAAAAATATATAATACTATTACAAAAAAAATATATAATACTATTACAAAAAAAATATATAATACTATTAAAAAAAAAAAATAATACTATTACAAAAAAAATATATAATACTATTAAAAAAAAAATATAATACTATTACAAAAAAAAAATATAATACTATTAAAAAAAAAATATAATACTATTACGAAAAAAAAATAATACTATTAAAAAAAAAATATAATACTATTACAAAAAAAATATATAATACTATTACAAAAAAAATATATAATACTATTACGAAAAAAAAATATATAATACTATTAAAAAAAAAAATATAATACTATTAAAAAAAAAATATATAATACTATTAAAAAAAATATATAATACTATTACGAAACAATGGTTTAAAAAATATGTCTAAATATCCTTTCTAATTTTAAAATACAATTTATCCTGTGGCGCTAATTTTGGCGTCTTGGAATTGTAAATGTTTCTTCTAGAATTGCATCCTTGGCTGCTTTTTGAAATTCTCTTTTCTCCAGTTTTTTTTGTTCATTTATTTTCTTTTCACCTGAAGATGATTCGACGAAGAATCGAAAGTGCTTGTGATACTTATGGAGCATTCATTAATTCTTTTTTATTTTGGCACAAAAATATATTGTGTATCTCTGGCATTCCGGAATTTAAATGGTTATAAAAAAAAAAAAATTTAAAAAAAGATATGTTTCGGAATTTTTTAGATGAGGGTTGATAATTTGTAGAATTTGGTATATTCGGACTACTGTTCTCATCTTGGGTGTTTTTATCACAACGTTTCGGCCGATGTAACCTCCGACCTTTATCCCGAGTTTGACAAAGTACACCTGAAGAAGGTCTGAGGTTACAATGGCCGAAACGTTTTGTGATAAAAACACCCAAGATGAGAACAGTAGTCCAAATATACCAAATTCTACAAAAAAGATATAATCAATCAGAAATTCTATTGTTAGAACTGATTATTACTTAGCACTCATATCCGTTACGCCACGGGTCCTTGCGAACAGTTCTAGCATTAATTTTAGGGGCCTTAAACCTATTCTTGTTTTAAATGTGTAGTTTTACAACTTATCACTATAGTTTTTTTTAAAAACATATTTCACCCCAAACAAGGCAGGCCGCCACTGTAGACGTAAGGGGCTTCTGAGAATTAGGGTGTAGGTTTTGGGTTGTTTAGGGTGAAATATGTTTTTAAAAAAAATCCAAACAAAAAAAAATATATATATGTGTGTGTGTATTAAAGATCAGAACAACATTCTAATTATAGTTTCGTACTTATTATAACCAAAAAACCCTAATTAGTAGAATTAAATTTAATATCAGCAATAATATACTAAAATGTCTATAATTCTAGCTATAGTTTCGTACTTATTCTATAACTCCTGCCAAAACCATCTATAAGACGAACGCATCGTCTTTACCTGATTCACCTGAAAATGACGGCTCGCTCGTTGTGTTATTCTTTTCCGAAATGATGAAAATCAAAATAAAGCAGGATCAAAACATCGTCAAAGAGTCACACAACGCGCCAACCACCATTTTGGGAGAGACAGACAGAAATAGAGGCTGAAGAGAGCCAGTAAAGAGGGTCTATTATAGGTCACCTTTGTTAGGATTTGAAACTGACGGTACCAATGTTGTTCTGATCTTCTGTAATACAAACATTAATACATATCACGCTCTTATTTTTTTTTTTTTCTTAATAATCGAGCACTCTGCGGCGGTTCTCAGTAACCTTACATATAGATATATATATATATATATATATATATATATATATATTTATATATATATATATATATATATATATATTTATATATAAAGTATATATGTATATCTAGGCAGCATCTTTTCTTGAAGGCAAGTGTTGTTAAATATAACCGACAACTTATGTCTGGCTATCTTTTCGTAGATCGTTTCTATTGTCCGAAGCAGAATCTTAATTTCGGAGGGGAATTGGCCGATGAATCTGCCAAAGTTTTCATTTGTGTCCCAAGTACTTTCCGACCCATCCGGGTCCATCTTCAGGGGAGTGAGGATAATCAGGTACAGACCATGTGTTAGTATTATAGATGGTTTTGGCGGGAATTATGTAATAAGTACAAAACTATACTTTTTAGTATATTATTACTGGTATTAAAGTTAATTCTGTTAATTACGGTTTTGGGGGAGGGGGGTATATATATATATATATATATATAGTTTTCATTTGTGTCCCAAGTACTTTCAGGCCCATTCGGGTCCATCTTCAGGGGAATGAGGTGAATCAGGTAAAAACCATGTGTTTATATTATGTGGAATATAAATGAACTTTACTTTATTATATATATATATATATATAATAATAATAATAATAATAATAATAATAATAATCCAGGTAAAACATCTACAAGGTAGTAATCCAAAGAATTTCAACCGGGTTCATAAAAAAGTGCTCAATATCAAATAGAGCTTTTATATATGATTATTTTTATTTACACAGACATGTACAAAATCTGCGACACTGGCATGTCGATGTTATCGATCAACAGCTATTATAAACTGAGACCTCATCAGGTAGAGTTAGAATCCGATCTTAACCTCAGATCATATTTTGGAAAGAACCAAATATGATCTAAGGTTAAGATCGGTTTCTAACTCTGCGTGATGAGATCTCAGTTTATAATAACTGTTGATCAGTAACATCAACATGCCAGTGTCGCAGATTTTGTAAATAAAAATAATCAAAGTTCAAAAAATAAGCAAAGTTCATTTAAATTCCAAAAGCAAAGATTTTCTTTTTCTTTACAAAACATTTTCAAAACAGTTTCGTGCAAATGTCGACGTTGGATCCGTGCACCTCAAGCTCACCAGAAAAATTATACAACGTTCAAAAGGAACACGTTCAAAAGGAAAACTATGAACTCACAATCATATATATATATATATATATATATATATATATATGTGGCGGAATTGATGAACTTGAGCCAGAATCGAGCGGTGGAGATGGCCCGGACTTACTTCATCCCCGCAGTAAGAGGGTCCGCCTTTGTCTGGCTTGCAGATGGAAAGGGAAATAAGTATTTGGCTTACTAGTTTTCTAGTGAGGATTGAACTCGCAACCTCGAAGTAACAAATCTACTGGTTACTGCACAATAATACGTGGATTCGCCTTGACGACAAATAGTCAGCTAATGGATTATGTTTTTTCTGATTGGTTAAGTGGAATTAACTGAAAGAAAAATCTGCTAATAAAAAGAAGAAAATCAGGAGAAGGTGAAGTGAGTGTCGAGTGAGATTCTGCGGTGAGCCGAATTATTTTTCGTTCATTGGAGCTCAAAGTTACACAGAAGGTTTGTGTGGTTCTACAGGATTTGAACCGAACTGAGTTTTTTTTTTTTTGAGTCTAGTCATAAACTTCTGAATTCCCATTTTATATATATATATATATATATGGCTCTGTGAACCGAGTTCGCGCCCTATGGCCGTCTGAGATTGTTATTTCCCTGTGCTGATGAGAGCCGTAAGTTTGAAACGACGTCGTACGCAGGTAAAATATTAAAAATATAATTAAATATTGCTATAAGCCTCTTTCAAGTAAAATTAAAAGTCGAGCACTGTCGGAAAGATTAAAAATAAACATTCACCTAAAACGCCTCAGTGCAAAGCTCAGACTGTCGCTGAGTGCTATCGAATGTTTAGATATTTATACTCGCCGCTTTCAGTGTAAACATCACTTAATTTCTCCCTTATCACGTGACAATCCCTCGTGGACTCTTACATATTCTCTGCGTTGATGAGAGCCGTAAGCTCGAAACGATGTCGTCAGTAGGTAAAATATTAAAGAATAATAAATTTAAAAATTAAGAAATAATTTAATATTATATATATATATATGGGAAAATGAAAAAGGAAAACCAAAAAATGGATGTTTTTTATGTGTACATCAACGTTTCGTCTTTATTTATAAGACTTCATCAGGATGATAAAATAGAGAAAAAATGTCATGCAAGCACAGATACATGTAGGGTAGACATATTGGGAAAAATAGAATGAAATAGTGGCCAACTGCTGGGTGGACGTCCGTATTTGTTGGAGAAATAGAAATGAATGTAGAAAAGAATGAGTGGGGAAAAAATGGAAGGATGGGGTGAGCCATACACCCCCCATACACAAACATTCCAACTTACTTTTTCCCCTTCAATCTTGAACCGCAGCCATCTGGTCAAACACCCCCCTCCCCCCTCTTCCTCACCTCCCTCTCTGCCATCCACTTTACCCCTGCTCATCCCCCACCTCTTTCTCTTACCACCAGCCACAGTAGTCCTTGCTCACCCCATCTTTCCATTTTTTTCCCCACTCATTTTCTTTAACATTCATTTTTATTCTCCAACAAGTACGGACGCCCACCCAGTAGTGGCCATTATTTTATTTTATTTTTCCTCCCAATATGTCTACCCTACATGTATCTGTACTTGCATGACATTTTTTCTCTATATTATCATTCTGATGAAGTCTTATAAATAAAGACGAAACGTTGATGTACACATAAAAAACATCCATTTTTTGGTTTTCCTTTTTCATTTTCCCATCACGTCGGATTACCTTCATCCTTCTCTTCCCATATATATATATATATATATATATATATATATATATATATATATATATAATCAGGACTTACGATTTTGTTTTTCACATGTTTTATTTTTTATTTTCTTCCTCCTCATCTTATGCTAAATTTCTTAAAAGATGCTTTAAAAGAATATGAACAAACCAATTTTATTATATATATATATATATATATATATATATAAAAGGTTAATACAACAAAAGATATAAGAGGCAACTAATATCTTTAATTAGTGAACATCCGGATAAAAATAAAGCTCAATATACTGGATAGAGCATTAATAGCAATAGATAAAGTGAAAGAATAAAATAAGGTGCGAATCAAATTTTATTAGAATTCAATTTTGGTTTCTTTATAGTTTTATTAATTTGCATACACCTTGGATACATTTTTCACTGTCACTTACTGCATCGATTGCAAATGGTTTTCCCCGCTTGGATAATTTTTTCGTTGTTGGAATACCATTCACCACCTGGATCATTTTTTAATCAACCTCTTGGATATCTTTCCTGAATATGTTTTAAATTGTATGACTTGGATGAATTGTATAGCTTTAACAAAAAAGTATGTTTTGGGCTGATATATTTGATGTTTTATATACTTTTATGTATTTATATATATATTTTTATATATTTTCAAAGTTTAATTTTATTATCTGCAGTAATGTCATGGCGGTAATGGTCCTCTGAGGAGAAGAATTTTCTTTGAAAACTCATGAGTTAAGGACTTTAAGGTACTTTGCCTGAACATTGAATTCTAATAAAATTTGATTTGCACCTTATTTTATTACTTCATTTTATATTATGATATATATATATATATATATATATAAAATAATCCAACAAAAGATATAAGCGTCAACTAATATCTTATAATTAGTGAAACATCCGGATAAAAACTGAAGCTCAATATACTGGATAGAGCATTAATATTATAATATAAAATGAAGTAATAAAATAAGGTGTCAATCAAATTGTATTAGAATTCAAAGTTCAAGCAAAGTATCTTAACGTCCTTAGCTCATGAGTTTTCAAAGATAATTCTTCTCTTCAGAGGACCATTACCACATTCATACCACTACAGGTAATAAAATTAAGCTTTGAAAATATATAAAAATATATACAAAAATACATAAAAATATATAACATCAAATATATCAATCCAAAACATACTTTTTTGTTAAATCTATATAATCCATCAAAGTCATACAATTTGAAAAACATAATCAGGAAAGACATCCAGAGGGTTGACTGAAGATTAATCCAGGCAATGAGTACCAGTCCAAATACGAGAAATTGAAAGCTGTAGTAGTATAACTGTGGTAATGGTCCTTTGAATTCTAATAAAATTTCATTGACACCTTATTTTATTACTTCATTTTATATTATAATATATATATATATATGAGAAAGGAAGGATGAAGGTAATCCGACGTAATGGGAAATGAAAAACCAAAAAGGATGTTTTTTTGTGTGTTCATCATGAAAATGTCATGCAAGTACGTGAAAATGATGGGTTGATGAGAAAAAGTAGTAGCTGACTACTGGGTGCGCAGGACCGAGGTCCGGGTTGAGAGAAGTCATGGAATGAGATTAATGAGGATGGTTCAGAGTGAAAAAGTGTCAACCCAATATTTTCACGTACTTGCATGGCATTTTTCTTAAAATTATCATCCTGAAGAAGTCTTACAAATAAAGACGAAACGTTGATGAACACATAAAAAATACATCCTTTTTGGTTTTTCCTTTTTCATTTCCCATTACGTCGGATTACCTTCATCCTTCCTTTCTCATATACAGGGTGTCTCAAAAAAATGTACTCACTCTTAGAATGGCAAAATGTGCAGAAGATGTCGAGTTTGCACACAAAATTGTGTGGAGCGATGAAGCAAAGTTTTCTCGTCATTCTACGAGTGAGTACATATTTTTGAGACACTCTGTATATATATATATTTGGCGCAATGGTTGGAGTGCTCGCTAATGGCCGAGAGACCAGGGTTCAATCCTTGGTTAATTTATACCAAAGACTCGACAAATAGTACTTGATAACCCCTCGATAAACACTCAATAAGTTGAGGATCAAGCGTAAGTGGAGTAAATCCAGGTAAAAAAAAGTGACGTCGAACAACCCAACTGAGGGAGGGTGAAAGTGACAGACAGAAACTTAGATGGGTCACTCGGTGAGTTATTTACACATTGTGGTTAATAAAACCAATTAAAAACGATTTTTTAAAAACATAACTCAATCCCAAAACTGACAACTATTTTGGCATGTATTTCGTGTGATTAAATTATACAGAAAAAAAGTTGTAGGAAAACAAACGTTGATTAAATCGGATAATAATTAATTTATATAAATAATATAATAGGATGGTTCTTTTTTATCTCCCTCTCACAGCGATAAGATGTGACACAAGGTCGGAAAGCGAGATTGAAAAGCCAGTGTCCGAGAGGAAGCGCACTCTGGCCTACAAAAAATGCCTGGGCAGCCCCGTCGGCATTCCCTGGTAGGATCGCCTCAGGCGATTAGCAATAAACTAACCCCTTCTCAAAGGGTGAGAAGGCAAAGCTTGGGAGAATGGACCTCTTAGAACTGCACAGGACAATCCCTAAGTTAGGCGGAATCAAGGGCCGAAAGCCAAAACGGTACCTGTCTGAGGGGTGCCACATCCATCAGAACAAATACTACACTTTAATCTCAGCCAAAAGGATGTTAAATAAACTACAAACAAACGTTTGTTTCATTCAATGTTCTGAAATTATCAGGCCAACAGTTAGCCTGACGAATTCCTTTGATTGAATGAACCACAAATGTTTCTATGTAGCTCACTTGCCATAATTATATTTTCATAATACCAAGAACTGCACAGGACAATCCCTTAAACCAGAATCAAGGCCCAAAGGCGAAGACGGTACCAGTCTAACGGGTGCAACATCCATCGGAACAGATACTACACTTTGAATTATTTATTTGCAGAAAATATGGAAGATTTATATTCAAAACAAATTAGGCACAAGGCCATCAAAAGTGTGGGAAAATGGGTGTCGTTGGTCATCCTTGGTCTAAAGTAACAAAATTGTCTATCCTACTCTTAACTAGAATCATCTCAGTCACCACAATACCACATTTACCTACTTGGGGGGTCGTCATACTTGGGCTATTATAAAATAGGTTTGCAATTTTAACATTTTTCCATAGTTCTTTCATAAATAAATAAATAAATAAATATGGTTATATGTACAGAAATTAATTGGGGGAGGGGGAAAAGCAAAAACCAGTTAGTAAGACCCTCCTACCCCTTTCTAAATATTAGACCCCACTGTTTTCCGGTTTGTTCCGAAGCGAAAAACAAGCAGGTTCGTCTCTAAATGGGAGTGGGATCAAAGTGGGAGAAAAAAGAAAGTAGGGGATGGAGTTTGGAGAGTGAGTGATAGGATGTTCATTAAGCCCCAAACGTTTGTGCTTCATTCAAAGTGTAGTATCTTGAAACAGATACAACACTTGGATCTCAGCCAAAACGATGTTAAATAACAAACAATTCTGTGTTCTGAAATTATCAGGCCAACAGTTAGCCTGACGAATTCCTTTGATGGAATGAAACACAAACGTTTCTATGTAGCTCACTTGCCATAATTATATTTTCATACTACCAAGCTCTACCCATGTATTGAGCACTGTAATACTGACATATATATACACATACACAATATATATATATATATATATATATATATATATATATATTGTTTTATATAAGTGTATATATCTTGAAATAGTAATAAATCATATATAATCTCCATTATTAAAACTATCAAACAAGACCTCGTGTGTATGCATGTTTCTCGCAAATACGTAACTTTGATCAATATACATTGAATTATTTTTTTAGTTACTTTTAAACGAATATTTATTGACATCAAAAATCAAATAAGGGAAAACTAAAACAATTTTTTTTTTAATCCCATTTAAAAATATATATATATATATATATATATATATACATATATTTATATTTTTAAATCCCATTTAAAAATATATATATATATAATATATATGTATTATGTACATTATATATATATGATTTTTTTGAAAAAATTCAAGAGTTTTATCATTTATTATTCGTGAGATAATGATACTAAATAAAATTAATTTTAAGCGAATATCCCTAAAGTACAATTTAAAAAAAGAAACTATCACAAAGTCCGGCAATATAATTTTTTCAACTATGGAAACCCATAATTGCAACAAATTTCTTTCTTAATGAGATAAGTAACTGTCAAATTCACCAAATAAGCACCCAATAATTATTATTTTTTCATAATTATGGAAGAAATAAAAGAATACATAATAAATTAGATGGGGACAGTGTTACTTAATCGAGATAGATATGAATATTGATAAACGTTTTATTACGCCAATGGGCCTCCGTACTTGAAAAATGAGAATGTCTATTTCTTGATACGAAGAAAAATGGTATTTATTCCGAAATTATTAACATTACCGGTAAAATTACGACTGTCTTTGAAAGGATCTGCAAAACATCAGATCTCATTATTTTAAAGAAATATTACACTTTTTACATAAATAAACCATCGGTTCTCTATTTCTTACAATATTTTAACGATTTTAAGCTTTTGAAATCGTGAGGTTTTTAATTTTTAAGAGGGGGGGGGGTATATAAATCAGTTTCTTTTTGTAAATTCTGAACAAAATAAATAACATTTTTTTGAAATTTTTAACTAATTTATTAGTAAATATAATTTATTTAATTGAATTAAAAACCAGTTTTATACTGTTAAGTAATCGATTATAAAATCTTAGACAAACTTTTTTTAAAAATTATTATCTATTTAAAAAAAAGGAGAAATTAATTAAAGTCTACAAAAGTTTTAATTATTTTGATTAATTAAAAAAATGATTAAAAAAAAAAGAAACCGGATAAATTGTCTAAAATGCGATTTCTACGGTCTAAGTTAGACGACGACTAAAGGGGGATCAGTTTACTACTTGTTCAACATTGGATATCGATCCCCCATTTTTCGGCCGGCAGCGTGTACGCACGCAGCACATTTTTCCCCCTTGTTAATAAAATTAGGAAAATACGTACGGCTTTGTCGTCGAGTTGTTCCCAACAGTCCAGTACTTCACCGTCTTCGGCCATGATCGCGTGTCAGAGCCAAAGTCAACTGGAGCCTCCCAATTCGTGAAACATTGGATCAGATGGTGGAGAAAAAAATGGGAGTAAAAAAAAAAGTCGACCCCCGAAACAAAAACTGACAATTTGTTTGAAAAAAGAAAAAAAAATCCGAGTGAAACAAAGGAAAGATAACTCTGTCGCCTGCGGAGTTATCTGCCCTTGGAATCACTTGAAACCCTCGCACCTGCCGAAAGGCCAGACATGTATTCAAATAAATTAATTTTCATATAAGACTAGTTGTTTATTATTATTATTATTATTATTATTATTATTATTATTATTATTATTATTATTATTATTATTATTATTATTATTATTATTATTATTTAATTTAATTTAGTAATTACAAAAAATCTAATACTTAAAAATTGTTATTTGTTTCTTCCTTTATATATATATATATATATATATATATATATATATATATATATATATATATATATATATATATATTTATTTATTTATATATTTATATATATATTTAAATATATATTAGTTAATATAATTTATTTATATATATATATATATATATTTAAATGTTGAATTAAATTAAAGATAATTGAATTATCGTTTAATAATAATCTATCGTGATAATACAAAGCTCAATATATTGAATAGAGCAATCAATTTTTTCTTTACAATTTTTTATTCTCATCTTTCATCTATATAAATATATATATATATATACATATATATATATACATATATATATATATATACATATATATATATATATATATATATATATATATATATACAGATATATATATATATATATATATATATATATATACATATATATATATATACATATATATATATATATATATATATATATATATATATATATATATATATATGTATTGGATTGGAACTGATTGTATTGGAACTGTGGTAGGGAAATTCAATTTTCTATCAGTCTCAAAAATGTAATTGTCTGAGTGATGCTTGAAAAAACCGAACGGTTGAAATAAATTATTGCATCGACAATTATGTGATTTCGTGTTATTATATTTTATATATATACATATATATATATACATATATATATATATACATATAAATATATATATACATATAAATATATATATACATATAAATATATATATATATATATATATATATATATATAAAAGGTAAAGGTAAAGGTCGCATAGCCTGGACGCGCACGAGTGTCGTTGCCGACATCGCACAAGACTGCAGGGTGCTGGAGCTCAGGACTGCTGGTGCAGGAGTTTAAGAATGCAGGGTGCTGGAGCTCAGGACTGCTGGAGATGCAGGCTGAGGCAATCGTTGACTTCAGGCAGGTAGCAAAGAGAGTAAATCACATTAGTAGCCCTGAGAAGGGCTGTTCGTATCTTTGCTGCTGCTGCTGTCTGCCTCCTGGCTCGACGACTGGTCCATCCAGTCGGACGTGGAGGCCTCCTAACCCCCTGGCTGAAGTGGGTTTTTTAGTGAAAAGCTAGAGATCTCATGCATAGTCGGCGAAACGCATTTGTATTCCTTAAAGGAAAAATAAGGAAGATATTCGCTGGCCGGTTTTTTGCTGAGTCATTGTAAACAAAATGGCGATTAAAGCTGCTCCTGATTTTCTCAAAAGTCATGACGAAAAGAATAGCGACTCCTGCTGCTGCTGTTATTCAAGATGGCGTCTTCTTCAAAAGTAAACAACGATGTGTTGGACCCCGACACTCTCATCAGTGCAGGAAAGTAACAATTTCAGACGGTCGGAAGGCGCAAACCCGATTCACAGAGTCAGCCTAGAATCTACAAGCAGTCGCCATATCCACTCGGCCACCTGTCGCGTAATTAAGGGAAATTAAGATCTATATGTACCTAGAAGCGAGCACAGATAGAAGACTAGTCGAGAGTGTTCTACGAACGTATTCGGAACTTTGCATTAGAGCTTTTTGACTGTCTATTTTTAACATCTCCGAGAGTGCTCAACTTTAATTTCTTAAAGGGGCTTAGTATAATATTTATAAATTTATAAATAAATATTAAATTATTAATACCTAGCGTTTCCAGCTTATTGCTCTCATCAGTGCAGGAAAGTAACAATTTCAGACGGTCGGGAGGCGCAAACCCGGTTCACAGAGTCAGCCTAGAATCATCATATCACTAGAGTCGCCATATCCAATATATATATATATATATATATAAATATTTGTTATTGTTTATTATCTATGTACGTATACGTTTCGTCCTTTTCTTAAATCTGGACTCATCAGCATAGAGATATGACTATTCACTACCGGTCAGGCGATTCGAAACACTGGACTACAAGTATTTTTCAACTCAAATCCAACGTCGCTAACGCTCGGTGAATTTTAAATAGCTGATAAACAATGATAATTTTAACTACTTCTATTATTCTATTATTCTACTTGCATTATAAAGCAAGTGACGTCATGCTGTGTTAGTACTACCATTACAGTGCTCTACTTTTTTATGAGGAGCGCAAATATATATATATATATATATATATATATACATATATATATATATATATATACTAGCAAATATATGCTCTTTCCAGTCGCATATTGACCCCCCCCCCCTCGCAGGAAGAAGTAATGATGACTAAGAGGATTATATCATGACGAACGAACACTACCCCCTCCCCCAAAAGAGGAGTTAATGCTTGTGAGGATGGTATCATGAAACAGAATAGATAGTAAACTACCCCGACTCCCTAAAACAGGGAGAAAGTCATCCTGGGACCATGATATTATGAGGAACGAACATATATTATACTGTCCCCCCTCCTCAAAAAAGAGAAGATAATGCTCGGGAGGAATGTAGGTTCTTGTTGCTTAAAAGTACGGAAAAAAAAATTTTCTTTGTCTTTTCCTGAGAGAGAGTTAATTAAGGGGCAGTAACTGTGAATTGTAATTTTGAGCCAGATTTTGTCTTTAATATCTAACAACTTTGATTTTGTATTAAATTGCGATCAGGGATCTGAACTTGTTCCAGTTTGAAGACGTACTTTATTTTACTTCCGAAAAAGCTAAACAGATCGATTTCTTGCAAGCCCATGGGCTTATTTCTGGCGAAGAAACCTGCAGTTGTGGGCATAACATGCGACTTGTGCCATCAACAGTGAAAACTGATGGATTTCTTTGACGTTGTACCTTGGCTAAGATCAAAGCGTAGTATCTGTTCCGATGGATACTGCACCCTATAGACCGGTATTGTCTTGGCCTTCGGGGCTTGATTTACGCTGGTCTATGGGATTGTCCTGTGCAGTTCTAGGAGGTCCACCCTCCCAGGCTTTGCCTCCCCTCTTTGGGGAGGAGTAAGTTAATTGCTTACTGCTTGAGGCGCCCCTACCGGGGAATGCCGACGAGGCTGCCCAGGCAATTTTTGATGGTCAGAGTGCTCACCTCTCGGGCGCTGGCTTTTCAACCCCCACTTTCCGACCCGACCTTGGGTCACATCTTACTTGTGGGAGTAGGATAAAACTGGCCTTGTGCCTAACTCCTGGAGAGGAGTAAATAATACTAGTGGTTACTGTGTAAGTATAACGTCGATTAGACCTAACTCTATCTTTGAGAGATTCAAATTTAAACCAAATAAATTCTTAAATTTTCCATTACTGTATTCTTTTACGTTCATTTATTAATAATTAATTTCCAGTTAATTGCTTTCGATGTAATAACAACAGTTGAATAGAGTTACTGCCCCTTAATTAACTCTCTCTCAGGAAAAGACAACAACAAAAATTTTTGGCACTTCTGTAGTATATATGAAGCAGCTGCCGATTAAGAAATCGAAATTGAAGAGTTCCGTTTTTTTTCTCCAAGTACCATTCATTCAGAATTCACCGGAAGTTGAATTTAGTATTTAGAAAATGGAGTTAAATGAGATTAATCTTCGAGACATTGGTAATTTAATGAACCAGCCGCAAAAAACAATAGATTTTTTACAGGCACACCGCCTGATTTCTTAGGGTTTAGGGTTAGGGTTTTTTATTTAAATTTTTTTTACTTCATATAATAAAAAAAAGAAATTGTTAATTGTTTCTTGTTACCCCAAAACAAATCAGTCATGCATTTTTTTTTTATGTTGTAAAAAAATCACTTCCGGTTGAATTACCTCCCTTTATTTTCAGTAGAAGGACAGAAAATCTGCTGCTTCATATATACTACAGAAGTGCCAAATTTTTTTCGTACTTTTAAGCAACAAGAACCGGAATGTATTATGAGGAACGAAAATACACTACACAAACCACCAAAGAAGAAGGTAAAGCGTCGGAGTATCCCCCCCCCCCCAAACACACAAATAAAAGGATGTGGTTATGCGGAAATACCCCTTTCAAGATAGAGAAGGTAATACCTGAGAGTAACACCCCATAAAGGGAGAAGGTAATGCCTGCGAGTATGGTATAGCAAGTTTTATTTTACACGTAAAATGCCGAAATGTAAAGTAGGCTGAAAAATATAGTCGCCATCTTTATAAACAAAGAGAAATATGCAAGCTAAGGAAGAACGATAACTTCCTTTCACTTTTTTTAATTAAAAAATACATTTTTATAACCGTGAGTAATCGTTCTTCCTTAGCTAGCCTCTTAGTTGGCTTGTTTAGATGTAGACTATATTTTTCTGATCTAATTTTTAGTTTGGCGTTTCACGTGTACGATGAAAATTGATATAACTTAGCGTTTTTAATGTTTACTTTTGTTTTTTGTTTTTTTACTAAAACATGGTTTAAGTAAAAAAAATATAAGTTCATTATAAGTAATGCCGAAACCTATTTAACTTTAAATAATCTACGTGATTGAAATTAACGCCAAATGAAAGGGAAAATATCCCTTTTCCTAAAGTGTATGGGTTATTTAAAAAAGTCAGCATGCCTGTTTTTTTTTATTTATTTTATATTGGGGCGAGAAATTTATTAAGAAGTGAAATAAAACTTTACATTAAAAAAAGCTGAGAATTTAAACAGAAAGTCCAATTTTATTGGTTTGTATTTTAAGTGTTCAGGTCGAGGGTCGTGTTCCCCCGATTATAAACGTGTTCAGTAAATCAAGCAATGTTGCATGCAAAAGACAGAGTAATAATTAATAAACAAAAATGAAGTAGTTCAAATAACGTTTATTGAACGTGTGTGTACGTGGAATGATGAAGTGTGTGATATATGCATGTGTGTCGATGGAAAAACAGTTCTTGAAAAGGTATAAGAAGAAATGAATCCGGCGTACACAAAGAAAATGAGTTGTTAACTCTTACCGTTGTCTGACCACGTGTTGACGGAAGAACCGTGTGTTGGTAGTTGTTATGCCGAGACCAGTCCAAGAGAAAAGTGTGAGAGGAAACGCTAGTGTATTAGCGTCGTTCTGCCGAGGCCAATTGACCAGAAGAGAAGAGTGAA
This sequence comes from Sepiola atlantica, assembly GCA_963556195.1. Lineage (NCBI taxonomy): Eukaryota > Metazoa > Mollusca > Cephalopoda > Sepiida > Sepiolidae > Sepiola > Sepiola atlantica. Next base: position 1,085,973 of record OY744549.1, read on the forward strand.
ACGGAACGCTAGTGTCAGCGTACTCCTGTCGAGGCTGGTGAAGAAGAGATGGATTTTCCGTTTGCAACGGTTTTTATAGTCAGAAGGGCAGATAACTCGGGTGTCGCTTTACAGTGCCACCTGTCGGTGAAAAAGTGACACCTACCGGCAAACCGGTGTAGTTATGTTTAGAAAGGAGGAGGTAACTGCTACATAAGTAAAAGACGTTTTTCTTTCAGACTTTATATTTATATATTTTTGCTCTTTTATTTCGTAAATAAATCATGTACTTCAAAAACAATAAAAAAGAAAATCTATCGTCGCTAGAAAAGGGGAAGACTGGAGAGAAGAGAGACAGGTAGTGATGACGACACCTAATTTTATTTTTGTGTTTTAAAGGATTCCCCCTCTCTTGAAAGAGAGAGAGAGAGAGAGAGAGAGAGAGAGAGAACCCAATCACCTCCCTCTTTTCTGTGAACTCGGTATATCTTTTCTGGCTAGCTAAGATCTTAGTTTCATCTAAATGATCTCTCTTGATATTTTAAGAATGTTTTTTTTCGTAATTTATTCATTTTTTTTAAATTAAATTACTTACATTAATAACTGTTAATTTAAACAATACTATTGTAGATACACAGGGACAATAAAATAATATAATCATAAATGAATAACAGCAAACATTAATTACTTATAGACGTTATTAAAAAGAAGTTATGCAAATTAGACAGATATTTGAATGTCTATATGTGTTTCTTTAGTACAATATATACCGTATTATTGATTTAGATAACATAATCCTGTTTTGATGGTAATATAGTAGTGATAAATGAGAAAAACCTTGTTCATTTAGATGTATAGAGAGAGAGAGAGAGAGAGAGAGAGAGAGAGTTAGAGAGTTAGAGAGTTTTGTTCTGCATTTTCTATCATTTGACTGTTTTAATCATTTTAATTTTACTTACACAGTGATTTCATGCTGGACTTTTCTTAACTGTCATCCACTGAATTTTTAAATTAAAAAATTTTTTGATTTTTAATTAATGTTCACTACCTGGACTGTTGCTTTTGATGAACAAATAAAATTAATGATTAGAAATTTAGATCTCTTTGTCAAATGGTTGGTGTTTCAAATCTCAAAAACATATATATATATATATATATATATATATATTTAGGCAAACATTATTAAATAACACGAATGGGTTTTGTTTGATACGACTTTTTTTTATTTTTTCAATTTTCCGAATTGTCCATCTAATGTTTCGGTCAAATTGATGTAAATATGATCCATGGGTTTCTTGTTCCATTCTTTTTTCTTTTTTGCAAGTACTTTCGATTAGAATCATCAAATCATCTTCAGGCGGTATTAGTTTTAGTGTCTTTATGAATTATGACTTTACTGTTGTGCTCATTTTTTAATTATAACTTGAAAAATTTTAAATTATTTTAAGTTTTAAAAGTGAATGCCCATATAGATTTAAAATTGCTATGGTCAAAAATCTATTAAACCGTGCAAAATTAATCTCCTCATCCAAAAAAATATTTTTAATGAATTAAAAAACATAAAGCAAGTCCTAATTAATAATCAATTTCCCAATTATATGGTTGATGAACAAATGAAATTAATGATTAGAAATTTAGATAATCGTACTGATAATCAGCTAAATAATTCCCACTACATAAATCTATTCTATTGTAACCAAATGCATCCAAACTTTAAATTGGATGAAACAGCTCTTAAAATATAATACATCGCTATATATCCCCCACCAATTCTGATGATAAAATACGATTTCTCATTTATTATAAAAAAATGAAAACATCAAACTATGTTGTTAAAAATAACACTTCTCAAACCCAAAATACATTAGGAAGAACCAATGTAATATATCAGTTCCAATGCCCTATGGGAGAATGTATCTCCGACAACAATAAAAAAAACTAATTCTTACATAGGTTTCACTTCCACAACACTATCCCGAAGACTCACCCTACATCTCTCCGACACTAGCTCTATATGCCAACACCTAAAAAAACATAATTGTACCCCCTCCCAATATAGAAACATCCTTGTTAACAATACCAAAATAATACACCACAATACCAATATCAAAAAATTAAAAATACTCGAAGCCCTTTACATAAAAACTAAACATCCCACAATTAATAATGTCAATTATGAAACTAGTCGCAACATTTTAAAGTGTCTAGCATAATAATTAACATTACCAAATTCTTAGCCATTAGGTAGTTATGCGTTTGAATTGTATGCACTTTCTTTAACGTCATCAATTTCTTAACGGTTTAAACAGTCAAACTTTTAAATCTCTCATATGTGTAGAACGTCATCACGCTCTCATGTACATTTCAACTTTACAGACGCTTTTTCAAGTTATAAACTACTTGCCGTTATAATTCAAAAATGAGCACAACAGTAAAGTCATAATTTGTAAAGACACTAAAACTAATACCGCCTGAAGATGATTTGACGATTCAAATCGAAAGTACTTGCAAAAAAGAAAAAAGAATGGAACAAGAAACACATGGATCATATTTACATCAATTTGACCGGAACATTAGATGGACAATTCGGAAAATTGAAAAAATAAAAAAAAGTCGTATCAAACAAAACCACTCCGTGTTATTTAATAATGTTTGCCTAAATGAAAATATGCTGCCTAAATACACACAATATATATATATATATATATATATATATATATATATATATGAAGCAATCCAACAAAAGATATAAGCGTCAACTAATATCTTATAATTAGTGAAACATCCGGATAAAAAACTGAAGCTCAATATACTGGATAGAGCATTAATATTATAATATAAAATGAAGTAATAAAATAAGGTGTCAATCAAATTTTATTAGAATTCAAAGTTCATGCAAAGCATCCTTAAGTCCTTAGCTCATGAGTTTTCAAAGATAATTCTTCTCTTCAGAGGACCATTACCGCAGTTATACTACTACAGGCAATAAAATTACGCTTTGAAAATATATAAAATTATATACACAAATACATAAAAATACATAACATCAAACATATCAATCCAAAAACATACTTTTGTTGAATCCATACAGTCCATCCAGGTCATACATGTTGAGAAGCATAATCAGGAAGGACATTACTCCAAGATACAAACAGCAGTCCAAATACGTGAAATTGAAGGGGCCGGCAAAGTTATCCAGTCGCGAAATGTGTCCATATTCAATGTTAATGATATATATATATATATATATATATATATATATATTTAATTAATTAATAAACTAATTTTTGTATACCGATTTATTTTATATATATATATATATATATGGAGAGTTTACCAAGATATTTTTTTCTCCTTTCTTCGAGAGAGGATTCATCACAACGAAAATATCTTTTATTTTATTATTTATTTATTTATTTGGTAAAGCTATAGTTCCCTACACGTGTTTCACTACCTAAGCTACTTGCTAGGCAGTTCATCAGAGGAGATACAAAACCTGACCTCAACAACTGACAATACCGCAGTTGAAATCATTTAAGAAGAAGAAAAGGAAAACAAGTTCAGAAGACAGCTCAAACAATATGTGGCAGCTCTGATGTGCCCCCCCACAAGAATCAAGTCCAGTGTAATCCAAAAGTGGGGGGAAAAGAAGAAAGACAGAGCGGAATACATGTCCTTAGGCCAACCTCAATATAGCCCCCCCCCCTCCTGAAATAAACAAACCTTCCACAGTGCAACCCCTGAATAACCTCCAGGGCTCCTAAAACTGAACAATCTTGTAGCAGCAGCGACAATAGCAGCGGCTACAACAAGCCGCCATTACAATTTTGAATCTGTGCTTAATTATTAAGTGCGGTGCTGATTGGCGAAAGCATTTAATTTCTTTTCTGGCTTGCCCAATCAGGGGACATCTCTCATGCAAGCTCAGCAAAACCCAAAACGCTAACCAACTAACCCAACCAACCCAAAACGCTAACCAACTAACCCAACCAACCCAAAACGCTAACCAACTAACCCAACCAACCCAAAACCCTAACCAACTAACCCAACCAACCCAAAACCCTAACCAACTAACCCAACCAACCCAAAACCCTAACCAACTAACCCAACCAACCCAAAACCCTAACCAACTAACCCAACCAACCCAAAACCCTAACCAACTAACCCAACCAACCCAAAACCCTAACCAACTAACCCAACCAACCCAAAACGCTAACCAACTAACCCAACCTACCCAAAACCCTAACCAACTAACCCAACCAACCCAAAACGCTAACCAACTAACCCAACCAACCCAAAACCCTAACCAACTAACCCAACCAACCCAAAACCCTAACCAACTAACCCAACCAACCCAAAACGCTAACCAACTAACCCAACCAACCCAAAACCCTAACCAACTAACCCAAAACGCTAACCAACTAACCCAACCAACCCAAAACCCTAACCAACTAACCCAACCAACCCAAAACCCTAACCAACTAACCCAACCAACCCAAAACGCTAACCAACTAACCCAACCAACCCAAAACCCTAACCAACTAACCCAACCAACCCAAAACGCTAACCAACTAACCCAACCAACCCAAAACCCTAACCAACTAACCCAACCAACCCAAAACGCTAACCAACTAACCCAACCAACCCAAAACCCTAACCAACTAACCCAACCAACCCAAAACCCTAACCAACTAACCCAACCAACCCAAAACCCTAACCAACTAACCCAACCAACCCAAAACCCTAACCAACTAACCCAACCAACCCAAAACCCTAACCAACTAACCCAACCAACCCAAAACCCTAATGTTTATTACATACAGTTCACGCAAAATCTCGCAAAGTCTCGCTGCACGTATGGAAATTAGGTGTGACTGGATGTTATAAAAAGCGAGTCTCGTACCGTCTCAGAGAAAACGGAGTGTGCGAAGCGAGTGCACGTGTCGAGCAGTAAGAGCTGCTTTGGAGGTTAACAGTGACTTGCGACCTTCGTTATTATTTCAAGCTATTTCGGCGATGGACAAGTTCGACTTGAGGTTGATACCCGAGTTCGACGGCTCCCCCTCCGGACCCTCTGTAGTCGAGTGGTGGGAGAAAGCCGAGCGCGTCTGCAGACTTTGCAATATAAAGGATCCTACACTGGTCATCCCGCTGAGGCTGACCAAAGGAGCATATTCGGTGTATCAGCAGCTCGGAGACGAACCAGGCCTGGAGGAAATTAGGCAGGCGCTATACGCAGCCTTTGCTGTGGACCCTTTCGTCGCCTGGAGGCAGTTCACCGAACGGCGGCTTGGGCTAGATGAGACTGTGGACGTCTACCTGGCCGATTTGAGGAGGCTAGCCGCGCCGTTTGGTGGAACAAGCGAGCGAATACTGGGATGCGCTTTTCTGACTGGACTCCCAGACGGCGCCAGCAGACTGCTGCGAGCATCGTCCAGACTCAGTGAGATTGGGCTTGACGAGTTGTTGGCCAGAGCCCGAAACATTTTGAAAGAGGACACAGAGCCGGTTTCGGCAGCTGCGGAAGCGTCTTCACCACCAACAGAAGACGTGAGATGCTACAAATGTGGCGGGGCGAATCATTTTTCAAAAGACTGCCGTAGCCGAAGCGGTGCAAAGGACGCGCCCGATCGAGGAACGTTAAAACACGTGCGTTGTTACCGGTGCAACAAGCTGGGTCACGTGGCAAGAGGTTGTCCGGGAAACGGGCAAGGGGAGTAAGCTATAGCGCCAGTCTTCTCCCCAGATCGTCGCCAAATAAGGCGCTACCCACAGTGAGCGTGCGCGTAAACGGGTGTGAGCGCTTCGCGCTCGTAGACACCGGGTGCACGCAGACCCTCGTGCGCAAAGCATGCTGTGACGCATGGGATAAGGAAAGGATCCCGGTATTGACGGTTGGCGGTGGCTCGATTGCCTCTTGTGGCGTTAGCATCATTCGCGCAGGTGTCGGCGATGGGCCTACAGTAACCGCACAAGCCTTGGTTATAAACGGTGACCTGCTCGGTTACGACCTACTCCTGGGAATGGACGTCATCAAGGAATTGGGAGGTGTACGCATTGATGGTGAGGGTAGGGCACATTTTGCAAAAGCGGGCCTTGCTCTGAGTGCAGCTATGAAGCTGGAACAGCCTGATTTTTGTGCGGAATTCGACCAGCGCACAAAATCCTGGACAGCCTCCTGGAAGTGGTCGGAGGAGCAGCCACCCGAGAAATTATGCAATAAGGTGCCAGAATACAAAATTCCCCCCGGAGCTCGTGCAGAATACGACAAGGAACTACAAACTTGGATTAGTAATGGATGGCTAGTTCCGTATTCAGAGAAGGAATTGGGTCCTCCAAAGTGCCTGATCCCGTTAATGGCGGTTATCCAACAGAATAAGCAGAAGGTGAGGCCGGTGCTCGACTATCGAGAATTGAATGAGCACGTGGACCCTTTTACAGCTCGCGCGGACGTATGCACTGAAAAGTTGAGGGAATGGCGGCAAGTGGGATCTAATGTATCTGTACTGGATCTTCACAAAGCATACCTTCAAGTGCGTGTACACAAATCACTATGGCCCTATCAAACGGTGCTCATCAAGGGGAAAAGGTATTGCCTAACGCGCATGGGATTTGGACTTAATGTTGCGCCATCAATTATGCAAATGATTGTTGACACCATTCTGACTAAAGATGAGCGCATTCAGCGGGCAACGTCTGCATATATTGATGACGTGTACGTGGACGAGGAAATTGTATCTGCGGCGCGCGTGAGGGAGCATCTCTACAACTTTGGCCTTCTCAGCAAGGAACCGGAAAGGCTACGAGATGGCGCACGGGTACTTGGTTTGCAGGTCTGGGAGGAAGATGACGTTCTGTATTGGAAACGAGGAAATGAAACCCCGGACATGCCTTGTATTGTTACACGACGAAACGTATTTTCCTTGTGCGGAAAGTTAGTTGGACACCTTCCTGTCGGCGGCTGGCTTCGTGTTGCGGTGGCATTTATTAAGCGAAGAGCCTCCGACGTCACCATGGATGGGATGACGAAACTCATGACGTCCCTCTCAATACAATGCTCAAAGAAGTCCTCACCAGGGTGCACAAGGAAGACCCAACGCGAGGCAGATGGTGCGTCGACAGCCAGAACCTTAGTGTGTGGGTTGATGCAAGCTCTCTCGCCATTGGTGTATCGGTGGTCCATGATGGAATGGTGGTGGAAGACGCTTGCTGGTTACGCCCAGAAAAGGACTCCCAGCACATAAACCTGGCAGAACTTGATGCGGTTATCAAGGGGATAAACTTGGCAATCCTTTGGAAGACGACCACCCTGCGACTATTCACGGATTCTGCTTGCGTCCATAAGTGGATTTCAGATACTCTCACCGGGAGGGCCAGAATACGAACCAAAGCCACGAGCGAGATGCTCATCCGACGGCGGCTCGACATGATCATGAAGCTGGTGAACGAATATGCTCTGTCAATAGAGGTGTCCCTGGTCAAATCCAGCCTGAACAAAGCAGATTGTTTGACGAGAGTACCTCAAAGATGGCTTGATGCCATAAGAAAGACTATTGAACCCATGCAGCCCGCCTGCGCCGCTTCCATGAGCCCCGTTCGATCTAATACCATCAAAGAAGTCCACCAACAAACCGGGCACCCTGGGGTCAAGCGGACCCTATATTTCGCTAAGTTAGTTGAACCAGGAGTACAAAAGGCAGACGTCAGGAAAGTGGTCAAAGATTGTATAGCATGCCAATCCATTGATCCAGCACCCGTTCGCTGGGAGAAAGGAAAGCTGGTAGTGGAAAGCCATTGGAACCGGCTGGCGATGGATATTACTCACCACAACGGTGAGGATTTCTTGACTCTCATTGATTGCGGTCCATCCAGGTTTGCGATATGGCGCATACTGCGCCAGCAGGATGCAGCCAGCATCATCCGTCAGTTAAACAATATTTTTCTTGAACGTGGCCCCCCAACGGAGATATTAACCGACAATGGCGCTGCATTCACTAGTGAGCAGTTCAGAAAGTTTGCTGATGGCTGGGGAGTACACCTGAGGTTTCGATGCGCCCACGTACCGAGTGGAAATGGGGTCATCGAGCGGAATCACAGAACCGTCAAAACCATTGCGGCCAGGACGGGCTGCACGGTATTTGAGGCAGTCTACCTGTATAACGTAACCCCAAAGGATAATGTTTCACCCTCTACAGCGCCGGCTGACACCTTGCACAGGTATCACGTCAGGGTGAAAGGCATAGAGACTAACCCGCTGCCCGAACTGGAAGTAACCAAAGAGAAACTGAAAAAAGGGGATGTCGTCTGGATTAAGAACCCGCGCGGCAAGTGTACGACGAAATACGGAGTTTGACGCGTCACCGAGGTAATCAGCCCACAGGCGGTGCGAGTCGACGGTATGCCCCGTCACATTAGGGACCTACGGTTAGCAACGCAATCATCACTGAACGACAAGAGCGAGTCGGAGTCAGAGAGCAGTGAGGCATCGCTCTGGCTTGCAGCAGCCCCATCGGACAGTGACTCAGATATCAGCAGTATCCCAGCGGACGCGATGTTTCTCAACCCTCAGACCGCGGACGAGAGCACAAGCGAAGATGAGGCTTGCGTTGTCCCCCTCCGAAGAAGCAACCGGCGAAGGCGATCTAGGCCTCCCTGCCATCTCTGTGATCATGAGATCAGGGGGGAGTGTAGGGAAACTGAACATGAAGAGGGCTTACTTGCGAAACGTCCTCGGGTTTGCTTGTCCTGTGCGCTGCGAGTGAAAGAAAGAAAGAAGGAAAGAAATCCAACATGGCGTCCCTGAATGTTTATTACATACAGTTCACGCAAAATCTCGCAAAGTCTCGCTGCACGTATGGAAATTAGGTGTGACTGGATATTATAAAAAGCGAGTCTCGTACCGTCTCAGAAAAACGGAGTGTGCGAAGCGAGTGCACGTGTCAAGCAGTAAGAGCTGCTTTGGAGGTTAACAGTGACTTGCGACCTTCGTTATTATTTCAACCAACTAACCCAACCAACCCAAAACGCTAACCAACTAACCCAACCAACCCAAAACGCTAACCAACTAACCCAACCAACCCAAAACGCTAACCAACTAACCCAACCAACCCAAAACCCTAACCAACTAACCCAACCAACCCAAAACCCTAACCAACTAACCCAACCAACCCAAAACCCTAACCAACTAACCCAACCAACCCAAAACCCTAACCAACTAACCCAACCAACCCAAAACCCTAACCAACTAACCCAACCAACCCAAAACGCTAACCAACTAACCCAACCAACCCAAAACGCTAACCAACTAACCCAACCAACCCAAAACGCTAACCAACTAACCCAACCAACCCAAAACGCTAACCAACTAACCCAACCAACCCAAAACCCTAACCAACTAACCCAACCAACCCAAAACCCTAACCAACTAACCCAACCAACCCAAAACCCTAACCAACTAACCCAACTAACCCAAAACCCTAACCAACTAACCCAACCAACCCAAAACCCTAACCAACTAACCCAACCAACCCAAAACGCTAACCAACTAACCCAACCAACCCAAAACCCTAACCAACTAACCCAACCAACCCAAAACCCTAACCAACTAACCCAACCAACCCAAAACGCTAACCAACTAACCCAACCAACCCAAAACGCTAACCAACTAACCCAACCAACCCAAAACGCTAACCAACTAACCCAACCAACCCAAAACGCTAACCAACTAACCCAACCAACCCAAAACCCTAACCAACTAACCCAACCAACCCAAAACCCTAACCAACTAACCCAACCAACCCAAAACCCTAACCAACTAACCCAACTAACCCAAAACCCTAACCAACTAACCCAACCAACCCAAAACCCTAACCAACTAACCCAACCAACCCAAAACGCTAACCAACTAACCCAACCAACCCAAAACCCTAACCAACTAACCCAACCAACCCAAAACGCTAACCAACTAACCCAACCAACCCAAAACCCTAACCAACTAACCCAACCAACCCAAAACGCTAACCAACTAACCCAACCAACCCAACCAACCCAAAACCCTAACCAACTAACCCAACCAACCCAAAACGCTAACCAACTAACCCAACCAACCCAAAACCCTAACCAACTAACCCAACCAACCCAAAACGCTAACCAACTAACCCAACCAACCCAAAACCCTAACCAACTAACCCAACCAACCCAAAACGCTAAGCAACTAACCCAACCAACCCAAAACCCTAACCAACTAACCCAACCAACCCAAAAGGCTAACCAACTAACCCAACCAACCCAAAACCCTAACCAACTAACCCAACCAACCCAAAACGCTAACCAACTAACCCAACCAACCCAAAACGCTAACCAACTAACCCAACCAACCCAAAACCCTAACCAACTAACCCAACCAACCCAAAACGCTAACCAACTAACCCAACCAACCCAAAACCCTAACCAACTAACCCAACCAACCCAAAACGCTAACCAACTAACCCAACCAACCCAAAACCCTAACCAACTAACCCAACCAACCCAAAACGCTAACCAACTAACCCAACCAACCCAAAACCCTAACCAACTAACCCAACCAACCCAAAACCCTAACCAACTAACCCAACCAACCCAAAACGCTAACCAACTAACCCAACCAACCCAAAACCCTAACCAACTAACCCAACCAACCCAAAACGCTAACCAACTAACCCAACCAACCCAAAACCCTAACCAACTAACCCAACCAACCCAAAACGCTAACCAACTAACCCAACCAACCCAAAACCCTAACCAACTAACCCAACCAACCCAAAACGCTAACCAACTAACCCAACCAACCCAAAACCCTAACCAACTAACCCAACCAACCCAAAACCCTAACCAACTAACCCAACCAACCCAAAACGCTAACCAACTAACCCAACCAACCCAAAACCCTAACCAACTAACCCAACCAACCCAAAACGCTAACCAACTAACCCAACCAACCCAAAACCCTAACCAACTAACCCAACCAACCCAAAACGCTAACCAACTAACCCAACCAACCCAAAACCCTAACCAACTAACCCAACCAACCCAAAACGCTAACCAACTAACCCAACCAACCCAAAACCCTAACCAACTAACCCAACCAACCCAAAACGCTAACCAACTAACCCAACCAACCCAAAACCCTAACCAACTAACCCAACCAACCCAAAACGCTAACCAACTAACCCAACCAACCCAAAACCCTAACCAACTAACCCAACCAACCCAAAACCCTAACCAACTAACCCAACCAACCCAAAACGCTAACCAACTAACCCAACCAACCCAAAACGCTAACCAACTAACCCAACCAACCCAAAACGCTAACCCAACCAACCCAACCAACCCAAAACGCTAACCAACTAACCCAACCAACCCAAAACGCTAACCCAACCAACCCAACCAACCCAAAACCCTAACCAACTAACCCAACCAACCCAAAACGCTAACCAACTAACCCAACCAACCCAAAACGCTAACCCAACCAACCCAAAACGCTAACCAACTAACCCAACCAACCCAAAACGCTAACCAACTAACCCAACCAACCCAAAACGCTAACCCAACCAACCCAAAACGCTAACCAACTAACCCAAAACGCTAACCAACTAACCCAACCAACCCAAAACCCTAACCCTAACCCTAACACACTGTTGACTTCCTTTTTTCTTTTGCACATGTCAGCAACTCTACCTTCTCTCTTTGGGTTCGATTTCAACAAGAAGACCTAAGAATTCAACATAGCTACTTCTACCGCCGCACACGTGGACTTAATATAATGCAACACACACATGCCTACGTACACACATAGACACGGTCTGACTTCAACACCTATGTACTTTAAACATTCTCATATATGCACTCTTTTTCCTTCCATTACAAATAGGACATTCATCCAGGGATAACCATGGCTACGACCGCACACATGTTGTTCAACACCTGTGTACATAAACGCATTCTCATATATGAACTCTTTTTCCTTCCATTCATTCATCCTATCCTTCATACAGGGTGAGTTCCCAAGGTTTGTAAAATCTCCATCTGTAGATAAAGATGGAGGTTGTCCGAGGGACTTCACCGGCCTAAATAACTTCATACAGGGTGGGCCAAAATAAGGGTCCTATCTTTAAATTTGAATAACTTGAATTTGAATAACTTCCACAAAATAAAAGTTAAACTCACCAAACTTTATGTGTGTGTAGACTGACCCTTCCGAGATTTTTTGAAATAAACAAAACAAATTTTAGCCGAAAAACACTTCTTAAAACTTACAAAAACTAAAGTATTGTTTTTTACACTGTTTTGAGTTTTTTAAGCAAAAATAATGTTTTCTAAATGAGGGTACGTTCCTTAGGGCTAATACGGCTCATGTTTGCTTCGGAAGGGGTCCTTTACTTATTCTAAAAAAAAAAAATCAATAAATAAAAAAGTTATGAATTTTTAAAAATAGGACCCTTATTTTTGCCCACCCTGTATATTCTTCTCTACTGACGGGACATTTATTTAATTCCACGTGAGCGTTCTAACCTTTTGCCTTCGTCCATACTCATTTTTTGTTATGGAAATCGCTCCAGACAAGGCATGAAGCCACTTGATGTAAGGAGCTAACAAGAACAAATATGATTATCGCAAAGACAAGAGATGCTTTAGTCTTGAAAACACTAAGGCGAGAAAACAGGATGGAAAACAGTCAGCAGGAAGAGAGTTCCACAAGCTAGCAGTTCTTGGAAAGAAGCTACTGGAATAGGAAGCTGTATAACAATGAGGTATCAAAACAGCGAATTGATGGAGACCACTAGACCAACGAGCTTTACAATGAGGTATCCAAACGAGCAGGAACAAAGGAAGCAGGGAATAGATCACATAATTCTGAAGAACACATGCCATAATAGTATTTATAGAAAAGACTGAGACTAGCAACATCACGTCTGTGAGAGAGGGTGCAGAGAAGAAGAAAGGGTAGGGCAAATCAAATTACAGATACGTTTCTGCACCTTATGAAGAACCCTCAAATGGGACAGAGATTCACCAGCCCAAATATGACAATAGTATTCCATGGATGGTCTGATTGTAGATTTGTAGAGATAGAGAATAGCCTGAGGTGTGAGAAAGTGTTTGGAGCGATAAAGAGAACCGATTTTACGAGAAGCAGAAAGAGCAATGGATCTAATGTATGAACTCCAAGAAAGATTTGATGAGAGAAAAAAAAAAAATTTTCAGAGTCGATTTCTCCTCAAGAGCAGAGCCATCCATGAGAATCTCAGGAAGAAAAGGGACACGCCTACGATTGAAAGACACGAGCTGAGTCTTAACTGGATTAAATAAAAGAAGCTATTTCGTACACCAATCCACAACAGAACTACTAAATCAGCTGCATATTTCGACTGATCCGAATAAAGGGTGGTATCATCAGCATTAATTTTCTAGACAACTTGGTGCTATCGACTTGGATCTTCCAATAAAAAGACAATATTGTAATAATAAACCATGGAAAGACCCAACCCTAACCCAAATTCTAACCCTAACCCTAACTCTAATCCTAACCCTAATCTTAAACCCAACCCCAACTCAAACTCTAATCCTAACCCTAATTCTAACCCTAACTCTAATCCTAACCCCAACCCTAACCCCAACCCTAACTCTAACCCTAACCCCAACTCAAACTCTAATCCTAACCCCAACCCTAATTCTAACCCTAACCCCAACTCTAACCATAACTCTAACCCTAACTTTAATCCTAACTCCAACTCTAATCCTAACCCCAACCCTAACCCCAACTCTAACCATAACTCTAATCCTAACCCTAATCCTTAACCCAACCCCAACTCAAACTCTAATCCTAACCCTAATCCTAACCCTAACCCCAACTCTAATTCTAACCCTAACCCCAACTCTAATTCTAACCCCAACCCTAACCTCTAATGCTCTGCCAGTATAGCCCATGTTTCACTCAGCAATAAGAAGTATTAATGAATTGTAAAATCAGAGACGTTGATATGTCCTTCCTTATTATTTCCATATCTTTTCTTTTTTTTTCTGTATTTTTCATTTTTGTGAAAAATAAGTGACAGCAATTGAAGTCAGTGTAACTTACCTAATTTTCTTACAGATTAATTTCTTTCCCATATTTTGTTTCATTCTCTCATGTTTGTTCATTCAAAAGCAATTTTATTTTTCGTCTTCGTAGAATGAATTAAATTGTGCGTTATTTTGTTGACCTCCGTCGGTCAGGTTTGACCATCCCAGTAATCTGCTTGGTTGGAGCATTGACATCTGGGGCTTAGTTAGGGTTAGGGTTGACATCTGTGGCTGTAGTTAGGGGTAGGGTTAGGATTGACATCTGTGGCTGTAGTTAGAGGTAGAGTAAGGGTTGAAATCTGTGGCTGTAGTTAGGGGTAGGGTTAGGATTGACATCTGTGGCTGTAGTTAGGGGTAGGGTTAGGGTTGACATCTGTGGCTGTAGTTAGGGGTAGGGTTAGGGTTGACATCTGTGGCTGTAGTTAGGGGTAGGGTTAGGGTTGACATCTGTGGCTGTAGTTAGGGGTAGGGTTAGGGTTGACATCTGTGGCTGTAGTTAATGGTAGGGTTAGGGTTGACATCTGTGGCTGTAGTTAGGGGTAGGGTTAGGATTGACATCTGTGGTTGTAGTTAGGGGTAGGGTTAGGGTTAGGGTTGACATCTGTGGCTGTAGTTAGGGGTACGGTTAGGATTGACATCTGTAGCTGTAGTTAGGGGTAGGGTTAGGCTTGACATCTGTGACTGTAGTTAGGGTTAGGGGTAGGGTTAGGGTTGACATCTGTGGCGTTAGTTAGGGTTAGGGTTTACATCTGTGGCTGTAGTTAGGGTTATGGTTTACATCTGTGGCTGTAGTTAGGGTTAGGGTTTACATCTGTGGCTGTAGTTAGGGTTAGGGTTGACATCTGTGGCTGTAGTTAGGGGTAGAGTTAGGGTTGACATCTGTGGCCGTAGATAGGGGTAGGGTTTACATCTGTGGCTGTAGTAAGGGTTAGGGTTGACATCTGTGGCTGTAGTTAGGGTTAGGGTTGACATCTGTGGCTGTAGTTAGGGGTAGGGTTAAGTTTGACATCTGTGGCTGTAGTTAGGGTAAGGAGTAGGGTTAGGGTTGACATCTGTGGCTGTAGTTAGGGTAAGGGTTTACATCTGTGGCTGTAGTTAGGGTTAGGGTTGACATCTGTGGCTGTAGTTAGGGGTAGGGTTTACATCTGTGGCAGTAGTCAGGGTTAGGGTTGACATCTGTGGCTGTAGTTAGGGGTAGGGTTAGGGTTGGCATCTATGGCTGTAGTTAGATTTATGGTTTACATCTGTGGCTGTAGTTAGGGTTAGGGGTAGGGTTAGGGTTGACATCTGTGGCGGTAGTTAGGGTTAGGGTTTACATCTGTGGCTGTAGTTAGGGTTAGGATTGACACCTGTGGCTGTAGTTAGGGTTAGGGTTGACATCTGTGGCTGTAGTATGGGTAGGGTTAAGGTTGACATCTGTGGCTGTAGTTAGGGGTAGGGTTAGGGTTGACATCTGTGGCTGTAGTTAGGGTTAGGAGTAGGGTTAGGGTTGACATCTGTTGCTGTAGTTAGGGTTAGGGTTGACATCTGTGGCTGTAGTTAGGGTCAGGGTTTACATCTGTGGCTGTAGTTAGGGTTAGGATTGACATCTGTGGCTGTAGTTAGGGTTAGGGTTGACATCTGTGGCTGTAGTTAGGGTAGGGTTAGGGTTGACATCTGTGGCTGTAGTTAGGGTTAGTGTTAGTGTGACATCTGTGGCTATAGTTAGGGTTAGGGGTAGGGTTAGGGTTGACATCTGTGGCTGTAGTTAGGGTTAGGGGTAGGGTTAGGGTTTACATCTGTGGCTGTAGTTAGGGTTAGGGTTTACATCTGTGGCTGTAGTTAGGGTTAGGGTAGACATCTGTGGCTATAGTTAGGGTTGACATCTGTGGCTGTAGTTAGGGTTAGGGTTGACATCTGTGGCTGTAGTTAGGGTTAGGGGTAGGGTTAGGGTTGACATCTGTGGCTGTAGTTAGGGTTGACATCTGTGGCTGTAGTTAGGGTTAGGGGTAGGGTTAGGGCTGACATCTGTGGCTGTAGTTAGGGTTAGGGGTAGGGTTAGGGTTGACATCTGTGGGTGTAGTTAGGGGTAGGGGTAGGGTTAGGGTTGACATCTTTGACTGTAGTTAGGGTTAGGGTTGACATCTGTGGCTGTAGTTAGGGGTAGGGTTTACATCTGTGGCAGTAGTCAGGGTTAGGGTTGACATCTGTGGCTGTAGTTAGGGGTAGGGTTAGGGTTGGCATCTATGGCTGTAGTTAGATTTATGGTTTACATCTGTGGCTGTAGTTAGGGTTAGGGGTAGGGTTAGGGTTGACATCTGTGGCGGTAGTTAGGGTTAGGGTTTACATCTGTGGCTGTAGTTAGGGTTAGGATTGACACCTGTGGCTGTAGTTAGGGTTAGGGTTGACATCTGTGGCTGTAGTATGGGTAGGGTTAAGGTTGACATCTGTGGCTGTAGTTAGGGGTAGGGTTAGGGTTGACATCTGTGGCTGTAGTTAGGGTTAGGAGTAGGGTTAGGGTTGACATCTGTTGCTGTAGTTAGGGTTAGGGTTGACATCTGTGGCTGTAGTTAGGGTCAGGGTTTACATCTGTGGCTGTAGTTAGGGTTAGGATTGACATCTGTGGCTGTAGTTAGGGTTAGGGTTGACATCTGTGGCTGTAGTTAGGGTAGGGTTAGGGTTGACATCTGTGGCTGTAGTTAGGGTTAGTGTTAGTGTGACATCTGTGGCTATAGTTAGGGTTAGGGGTAGGGTTAGGGTTGACATCTGTGGCTGTAGTTAGGGTTAGGGGTAGGGTTAGGGTTTACATCTGTGGCTGTAGTTAGGGTTAGGGTTTACATCTGTGGCTGTAGTTAGGGTTAGGGTAGACATCTGTGGCTATAGTTAGGGTTGACATCTGTGGCTGTAGTTAGGGTTAGGGTTGACATCTGTGGCTGTAGTTAGGGTTAGGGGTAGGGTTAGGGTTGACATCTGTGGCTGTAGTTAGGGTTGACATCTGTGGCTGTAGTTAGGGTTAGGGGTAGGGTTAGGGCTGACATCTGTGGCTGTAGTTAGGGTTAGGGGTAGGGTTAGGGTTGACATCTGTGGGTGTAGTTAGGGGTAGGGGTAGGGTTAGGGTTGACATCTTTGACTGTAGTTAGGGTTAGGGTTGACATCTGTGGCTGTAGTTAGGGGTAGGGTTAGGGTTGACATCTGTGGCTGTAGTTAGGGTTAGGGGTAGGGTTAGGGTTGACATCTGTGGCTGTAGTTAGGGTTAGGGGTAGGGTTAGGGTTGACATCTGTGGCTGTAGTGGCCGATGCAGCGGTCGCATGTGGGTTTTGTACCTGGTCCGTTGGAGCTGTCGCTTTGCTTCTTGCGAACCTATTACCCTGTTGTGACATGTGTCAGTTTTTCCCCTGACTTGAGGGGTTAGGGTTAGGGTTCCTCTTCATTTAGATTGATTGACTGCCAGCTTAGGGTTACGGTTAGGGTTAGGGTTCTTCTTTATTTGGATTGGTTGGCTGCCAGCCTCTCCCATGTCTACAGCCTCCATATCACGACATTGCGATACCACAGTTGTGGCCACTTGGTCGGTCTCCTTCCAGAGGCCAGCTTTCCATACAAAAATCTTAGCCAATGTTATTATATTTCTAATAACATGGTACAACAATAACAAATGACAAAAAATAAATCATACGAGAATGCAATTTGCAACAGAGAATACTTTTATTTACAACACAAGATTAAAGAAAGGACAATAGTCTCATTATGAATAAAATGTTGTAATGCTAGGAGTGTTGTGTAGTTTGCTTAAAGCATTGTGTGGATTGTATAAAGGATTTTTATAGAAGACTATGACAATGCGTGGCAGACAGTAAACATGAATACATACAAATATAGAAAGAAGACAAAGACCTGTAGTATATATATATTTTTTTTTATACGTAGTACGCCCTAATAATTTTTTTTTTCCTACGTAGTATGCCCTAATATTTTTTATACGTAGTACGCCCTAATAATAATTTTTTATACGTAGTATGCCCTAATAATAATTTTTTTTCATACGTAGTATGCCCTAATATTTTTTATACATAGTATGCCCTAATAATTATTTTTTATACGTAGTACGCCCTAATAATTATTTTTTATACGTAGTACGCCCTAATAATTATTTTTTTTCATACGTAGTATGCCCTAATATTTTTTATACGTAGTATGCCCTAATAATTATTTTTTATACGTAGTACGCCCTAATAATTATTTTTTATACGTAGTACGCCCTAATAATTATTTTTTTTCATAGGTAGTATGCCCTAATATTTTTTATACGTAGTATGCCCTAATAATTTTTTTTTTTCATACGTAGTATGCCCTAATATTTTTTATACGTAGTATGCCCTAATATTTTTTATACGTAGTACGCCCTAATAATTATTTTTTTTCATACGTAGTATGCCCTAATATTTTTTATACGTAGTATGCCCTAATATTTTTTATACGTAGTACGCCCTAATAATTATTTTTTTTCATACGTAGTATGCCCTAATATTTTTTATACGTAGTATGCCCTAATATTTTTTATACGTAGTACGCCCTAATAATTATTTTTTTTCATACGTAGTATGCCCTAATATTTTTTATACGTAGTATGCCCTAATAATTCTTTTTTTTCATACGTAGTATTCCCTAATATTTTTTATACGTAGTATGCCGTAATATTTTTTATACGTAGTATGCCCTAATATTTTTTATACGTAGTATGCCCTAATATTTTTTATACGTAGTATGCCCTAATATTTTTTATGCGTAGTATGCCTTAATATTTCAAGAGTAGAATCCCTTTATCGGAGATGCAAATTATTCCTGGAGTTTTTTAAAAAAAATAAACTGGAAATCAGTGTTGTCATAGTAATCTCTATCTGCCAGTCACAGAGGCATCCATGTTTGATTCCTGCAGGAAATCATCAGATTAAATGTAGCCATTGAATATTGTTATATTCTCAATATTTCTAATTTTAATTCTGTTATGGTTTTCAATTATTAAACCCTACACAATCGTAAAATGTAAATGTGGGATATAATCCTGTAATTAAATAATTTTTTAAAATAGGATTTTAAAAAATTCATTTTATTGTATTTTTTGATTTCACTAAATGATTGATTAATAGCAAATACAACTAATATAAATTCAATGTAAAATCATCACGGTTACGTGGATGCGAGAAACACACACACACAGATTGTAGATCATTCACAGATTATGTCATAGCATGAAATAGAAGACTTATAGCAAGTCTTTTGCTATATATATTTTTCTTTCAAATCAAGTTCCAAACAAAGAGCATACGTAAAGGTATTTTTGCTGTGAAAATGGTTGGATCATTCTTGCCTTGATAGAAGTTGCTAGTCTCTCTCTACTCAGTCGTTATTTTCATAAAAGGTGCTCGACTGGGCTCCAATCTTTTCTCTTCTCTACAACCCCCTTTCTTACAGAAGAGAAGTTACTAGTCTTTCTCTACTCTATCCTTATTTCCATGGAAGGTGCTCGACTGAGCTCCAATCTCTTCTCTTCTCTGCGGCCCCTTTCTCACAGAAGAGACGTTGCTAGTCTTTCTCTACTCTATCCTTATTTCCATGGAAGGTGCTCGACTGAGCTCCAATCTCTTCTCTTCCTCACAACTCCTTTCTCACAGAAGAGAAGTTACTAGTCTTTCTCTACTCTATCCTTATTTCCATGAAAGGTGCTCGACTGAGCTCCAATCTCTTCTCTTCTCTGCGGCCCCTTTCTCACAGAAGAGAAGTTGCTAGTCTTTCTCTACTCTATCCTTATTTCCATGGAAGGTGCTCGACTGAGCTCCAATCTCTTCTCTTCCTCACAACTCCTTTCTCACAGAAGAGAAGTTACTAGTCTTTCTCTACTCTATCCTTATTTCCATGAAAGGTGCTCGACTGAGCTCCAATCTCTTCTCTTCTCTGCGGCCCCTTTCTCACAGAAGAGACGTTGCTAGTCTTTCTCTACTCTATCCTTATTTCCATGGAAGGTGCTCGACTGAGCTCCAATCTCTTCTCTTCCTCACAACTCCTTTCTCACAGAAGAGAAGTTACTAGTCTTTCTCTACTCTATCCTTATTTCCATGAAAGGTGCTCGACTGAGCTCCAATCTCTTCTCTTCTCTGCGGCCCCTTTCTCACAGAAGAGAAGTTGCTAGTCTTTCTCTACTCTATCCTTATTTCCATGGAAGGTGCTCGACTGAGCTCCAATCTCTTCTCTTCCTCACAACCCCTTTCTCACAGAAGAGACGTTGCTAGTCTTTCTCTACTCAATCCTTATTTCCATGGAAGGTGCTCGACTGAGCTCCAATCTCTTTTCTTCTCTGCAACCCCTTTCTCACAGAAGAGACGTTGCTAGTCTTTCTCTACTCTATCGTTATTTTCATGGAAGGTGCTCGATTGAGTTTCAATCTCTGGTTCTTCTTCGTAAGACAGTCACAGCAACAACTCGTCTTGCTAATACAATTGCAAAGAACTTTTCTTTATTTCTAACACTATTGAAATTATTCTAAATTTTACTTGTATATTTTATTCTTTACTTGCATATAGATAT
Organism: Sepiola atlantica; assembly: GCA_963556195.1. Lineage (NCBI taxonomy): Eukaryota > Metazoa > Mollusca > Cephalopoda > Sepiida > Sepiolidae > Sepiola > Sepiola atlantica. Next base: position 1,106,614 of record OY744549.1, read on the forward strand.
ATAGTGTAGTAGTAGTAGTAGTAGTAGTAATAGTAGTATGAAAATATATTTATGGCAAGTAAGCTACACAGAGGCACCCATGTTTCATTCCTGCAGGAAATGTACCATGATGATTTCTTACGGGACTGAAACATGGATGCCTCTGTGTAGTCGACTTTACTTACATATACATATACAGTATAAATTTCAGAGGAAACATTTTTGTAATCAATGAAACGGGCGGGTGGACAAAAAACAGAACATTTCTAAAATATTTTCCTTAAGGCCTTATCGTCTGACCCTCTAAAAGGAAACGTCAGAATGATAAATTAAAAACTAAGAAAATCGAATGAGATATGAGGGGAAAAATTGTTTACGTGGGAGAAAACGATTGAGAGAAAAAAACAAAAAACAACAACAAAAAAAGTAAATCTCTCAACGTTATGTCGGATTTGAATCATTAAAGATGCTTAGTATTAATAGTAGTATGAAAATATATTTATGGCAAGTAAGCTACACAGAGGCATCCATGTTTCATTCCTGCAGGAAATGTAACATGATGATTTCTTACGGGACTGAAACATGGATGCCTCTGTGTAGTCTACTTGCATAAATAGATATATTTTCATACTTTACTACTCAGCTCTACTCACATATTGAGCACTGTTATGGAAACATATTTGAACTTTATTAATTTATACATATATATATATATATATATATATGTACTGAAAATATACACAATATATTATATCACCTTATAATATCATATGTGTATATAAATGAAATAATAATAAAATATATATATATAAGGAACAGCAAAATAGATGCTTGATATACGAGATAGAGCAATTATATGAACAAATAAAAGAGTTTTGATAAATCTGATAAATAAATAAATTTGATAATTCTGATAAATAAATAAATAAATTTTGATAATTCTGATAAATAAATAAATAAATTTTGATAATTCTGATAAATAAATAAATTTGATAATTCTGATAAATAAATAAATAAATTTTGATAATTCTGATAAATAAATAAATAAATTTTGATAATTCTGATAAATAAATAAATAAATTTTGATAATTCTGATAAATAAATAAATAAGTTTTGATAATTCTGATAAATAAATAAATAAATTTTGATAATTCTGATAAATAAATAAATAAGTTTTGATAATTCTGATAAATAAAGAAATAAGTTTTGATAATTCTGATAAATAAAGAAATAAATTTTGATAAATCTGATAAATAAATAAACTTTGAAAGGAAAAAAGTATTTTGTGGTGATGAATGATTTCGTGAAAGAAATGTTTTGGTAAACTTAAAAAACCACATATAAATGCTCTGTACCCTGTAATCGAGTATCATCGAGCTTGTTTTTATTGGCCTAATCCCGGTCTTTACTGAATAAACTATCTTCTAAGTGAAAAATCTAAATATATATATATATATATATATATATATATATATATATATATAAATAAATTGAGTATTTATTTACTCCTCTCCAGGAGTTAGGCACAAGGCCAGTTTTTATCTTACTTCCACAAGTCGGGTCGGGAGAGTGGAGAGTGGGGTTTAAAAATTGCCTGGGCAGCCCCATCGGCATTCCCCGGTGGGGGCGCCTCAGGCAGTAAGCAATAAACTTACTCCTCCCCAAAGAGGGTAGGCAAAGTCTGGGAAGGTGGACCTCCCAAAACTGCACAGGACAGACCCATTGACCGGCATAAATTAAGACCCGAAGGCCAAGACAACACCAGTATGGGGTGCAGTATCCATCGGAACAGATACTACACTTTGATCTTAGCCAAAAGGCCAAAAATTGAGTAGTTTATATTCTTTTAAAGCATCTTTTAAGAAATTTAACATAAAATTGAGGCGAACTATTCTGCTTTTGAGCATTTGTCTCAATTTTATACTATATATATATATATATATATATATATATATATATATATATATATATATTGGTTGTGTCGTCACGCTCAAGTGTTTAGACAATCCCAGAGCAATTATAAATTGAAACAGTGTCCACTTTAAAGTTTCCAGTTGGGGGAGCAGACGCCGCTGAAAAAAATTCTGAAAAAAATTTTAATGGATGCCCAAATCGTAATACAATTTTTTTTAAGGACTAAAAATGTCATTGAAATTAAATAATTCCCTGATCTTTGGTATTTTTTTTTAAATCTGGTATTTAAAAAAATATTTAACCCTAACCCAACTTTAGCTCAATTTTAACACGTGTTTCCTTGTATTTCTATTTTATTTTTTAAAATTATTAAATTGTTAAGTTTTTGTTTAGTTTAGTTTCTGTTTATTTATTTATTTATTTATCGTTAGCCTAAAGTAAATTTATTTCTGTGTAAGCAGCTGTTTGCTATCTCACTTCTACAGTTTAATAGATTTCGAGAGTCTTTAAAATTTAGGATTTCAAATTTTTCATTCAGACATAATCTACACGGGTCGTCTAAATTGATACATGTACTGACCTGTCGTATTATTTTCATTCACTTATTGGTGAGCGTCCATTTTCTTTGAGCTCACAATAGTGGTTTGCTAGTGCTGTTTTAATTGACGTTCTCGACACACATATTATATATATGATAAAGAATGGAAATAATATTCCAACGTAATGGAGAATGAAAAAATGGAAACCCAAAATATTATTTATGTATTCATCAACGTTTCGTCTTTATAGCAAGACTTCCTCAGGATGATTGGTTTGAAGAAATAACACATACAAATATTTGAAAAAGTTTGGTCCGTTTGTGACATTTACAGGCCAAACTTTTTCAAATATTTGTACTTGATGAATACACAAATAATATTATTGGTTTTCCTTTTTTCATATATATATATTTAGATATAACATTGAATAAAAATTAAAAGATAAATGATGTATCTTTAAATAATAATCTATCGTGATAATAGAAAGCTCAATATATTAGATAGAGCCATAAATTCAGAAAAAATGAATGATGAAAATAAAAGTTGTATAAATACAATATTTATTAAATCATCAGAAGTTCATAAACAAAGAGGGGTTTTATTATCCTTAATCCATGGATTTTCAAATGGATTTTCAAATGGATTTTCAGCAATGTAAGTATTACCGGTAACATTAAACTTTGAAAATTAATACATATAAAAATCTTTTGGCGGCTAAAAGGATCCTAAATTAGGGCAACCCACCCCAATAAAATGTTGTTACGGTAAAAAAGCATTCACTGTATTTTTTGCTTATAAACTTTAATTCTAGCCAGAAAATTAGATTTAGGAATTTATTTAAGTATGCCAGGGCGCTAAATTTCTTAACGTGATTTCGAAAGCGAGAGACTCTGTTACAGTTTAATGGAATGTTCCCATACGTGTTCCTGGATTCTGAGTGACAAGAAGTCTCCATTATCTGTCAGTCAATGTATGGATGGTGCTATCCATCTACGGGTTTTCCATAATCTCAGACCCTTCATGGCCATTTTCTGTTTGTTTTTTTTTTTTTACGGCATATCAACCTTTTCCAGGTCATGTAATGCCGAATCAAGTAGTATTTCTTAAATACTTTGCAAAGTAAACAAAATTCTTTAGACAAAAAAAAAAAAAAAAGTATTTTGAAAACATTCGTTAAACGTTTTTCCTTTTTTAACGGCATATCATCCTTTCTCAGTTCATGCCAAATGCCAAATCAAGCTGGATTTATATGTCTCTATGTAATTATATCTTTTTATATAGATCAACAGCTTTTAAGAAGTTCAGTATTGTCTCTACTTTATTTTTCTTAAACAGTTCCTTCATTGTACCTGCTCTGTAGAAAGTTTCTCTTTTAGGGGCCAGATCAATGCATTCAATAAGAATATGCTTGATGGTGTAGGTAGTCTGGCATGCAAAGCATATTGGTTGCTCTTTGTCTTCAAGTAAGTAGGAATGTGTAATCCTTGTTTGACCTATGCGCAGTCTGGATAACACTACTTCTTCCTTTCGGCTTTTTCGTGAGCTTTTTTTTCCATTCTCCTATTGTAGCTTTGATCGCTAGGAGTTTGTTGTGTGTATTGTTACTCCAGCGTTGTTGTCTTTGTTGTTGGATATATTTGTTGATTTTCGTTTTAAAATCTGTAAATGGAATCTTAAAATTGGTCTCCGCGGCCATGCCTAATGCAGACCTGGCTTCCCTATCAGCCTGGTCGTTTCCTCTGATTCTGATGTGACTTGGGATCCAACACAGCAATATTTCATTGTCTTTTGACAAATATTCCATCCTGCATAGCAACTTGGTTACCAATGGATTGTCAAATTTCCTATTTTTAAGGGATATCAGTACAGACAAAGGGATATTATAAGATTGTTCTTATATATTTATTTCAGCATTTTGTGCCTATAACTTTCTTTTTGGATATTCCAGACTGGATATTCCGTTTTTCGTCTCTTCGCATTTTTCAAGGGATCTTTACGCACACATATATATATATATATATGTATTCATTTTCAAAGTTTAATGTTACCGGTAATACTTACATTACCAATTTTTATCCTCTGATGAAAAGAATGTTTCTTTGAAAATCCATGGATTAAGGATAATGAGATCCCGCTTTGTTTTTGAATTTCTGATGACTTAATAAATATTGTAATCGTACATCTTTTATTTCTATCATTCATTTTCTGCATATATATGTATATACACACACACACATATATATATTTTTCTTTCAAATCAAGTTCCAAACAAAGAGCATACATAAAGGTATTACAGTTGTTTACAGCCGTTTCAAGACAGTGTTTATTTTAGATCATATTTATGAAAATTCTGATTAGATAAGTTATGTTCTGAAAAGAGTCAATGTTGATAATTTTATGATTAATTATATGACCTAAAGTAAACACTGTCTTGAAACAGATGTAAACAACTATAATCCCTTCATGTATGCTCTTTGGAACGTGATTTGAAAAAAATGTTTTGAATTGTCAAAATTTCTCCCTCATATCTATATAAATATATATATATATATACATTTCAATCCAAGAACTTTTTATTCTTTGTGGATTTTTCTGATGATTTTGTAGTGTTGCACAGACGATATTGACATAAAATGTTGTTTGGCTCACGGCAAAAGAAACGACCGTAAACAATACATCTCACAGAAATGTTATGTTTTTTGGAAATGTGAAACCCCCCCCCCAAAAAAAAACATGGTTATTGGAATATAAAATGAACCTGACTTATATATATATATATATATATATATATATATATACTAATGATAATAGAATTAACGATAAGCGAAATATCGTAGTGATCTATCTCGATAAAATAAAGCTCAATACGTTGAGTAGAGCAATCAATATTAAAGAAAGAAAGATGAAGATAAAGAATTGTACATGAATTAATACAAATTTTATTACATCGAAAGTTCAGATGCAAGGAGTTACATTAATCCTTAAACCATGGTTTTTCAAAGATAAAACTCTTCTCGTCAGAGGATAAATCTGGTAATATGGTATTTATATCAATTAAATATTACCTAGTTCCATTTCACTTTGAAAAAATTGAAGAATAAAAACCAAAAGGGATTGGGGATAAAGAAGTTAAAAAATAAAATAAAATAAAATAAAAAATAAAAGGCCGGGAGGTGAAAGTTAGCAGTATTGGGAGGTGATTTTGTAGATAGTTAATAGCTAAAGTAACGTTTTGTAGAATTGAAGAAAGTTTTTTCACAAATAAAATGTGAAGGGTTCAAAATATCTCACTTGGTCCGAATGGATTCGTACTCCGTTATAGTATATTTCCGTGGAGTTACAAGTAAAACTCCTGTACTGGTATTTTAAATATCCAATTCGGCAAATCCGAGGTTAAGATTGTCTGTTTAAAATTGTCTGTTTAACTCCTTGCATCTGAACTTTCGATGTAATAAAATTTGTATTAATTTATGTACAATTCTTTATCTTCATCTTTCTTTCTTTAATATATATATCAGAATTGGTCATGTACTAAAAATGTTTTGGGAGGAAATTTCAGATATCATTGTTATGTTAAAAAGAATAAAATAATAAAAATATAAAATAAATCATAGAAAAATGCAATTTGCAACCAAAAAATTGCATATGTCATTCGAACGACACAAACATTTACTGTCCGTGGAAAATATGTACAAAACTGCAGAGGTTGGTTTGAAAAATCACAAGACTATAACATGCAGAACGGAATAAACTCAACAGAAATACGGATCTTTACTTTGATCAGCAGTTACCCATGTTTCATTCCATTGAATGACTAGCGGTTCCTGTCGGCAACCGCCGCACAAGTCGACAGAAGTTTTTAAAATAATAACAAAACAAACAAAAAGAAGAATCACTTCACAAATGTTTACCATGTAGCTAAGGGTTAGGGTAGGGTTTAGGCTTTAGGTTTGGGTTTAGGTATTAGGTTAGGGTTTATGTTAGGGTTAGGGTTTGGGTTAGGTATTAGGTTAGGGTTTATGTTAGGGTTAGGGTTTAGGTTAGGGTTAGGGTTTATGTTAGGGTTAGGGTTTATGTTAGGGTTAGGGTTTATGTTAGGTATTAGGTTAGGGTTTATGTTAAGGTTTAGGTTAGAGTTTAGGGTTAGGTATTAGGTTAGGGTTTAGGTTAGAGTTTAGGGTTAGGTATTAGGTTAGGGTTTAGGTTAGGGTTTAGGTATTAGGTTAGGGTTTAGGTTAAGGTTTAGGTATTAGGTTAGGGTTTAGGTCAGGGTTTAGGTATTAGGTTAGGGTTTAGGTTAAGGTTTAGGTATTAGGTTAGGTATTAGGTTAGGTTTAGGGTTTAAGCTAGGGTTTGGGTTAAGGTAGGATTATTACAAAATGGGTCCAGTGAATTCGTCTACAGCAACAATTCATCTACAGAAATTCGTCTACAATAATGGCAATTAATCTACAAATACAATTCATTAACCCTTGTCCTCAAGTGGCTTTTAACCTTAATAAGTGTTAACTCGTTAATAAAAAAAAAGTGAATACTAATTTACATTAAAACCATATATCTGTCAGCTGCAGATTATGGGTTGAATATATACAGAATTACCTCCCTCCGATTTTAGTATCGGCTCTCCACCTACCGCCCTCCTGTCTATCGGTTTCCTACCACTAATGCAAAGTATTAAATTAAGAAAATAACAATGTGTAAGTCACGTAGATGCGGGAAAAATGCACACACACACAACATTTGATGGCTGATTACTGATGACACATGAATTTAAATTGTCTACAAATCAAAGAATCCCGAAAAATCTATAAGCGTAATTATTTTTACATTATTTGTACACTCAAGGTTATAATCATGTTAGCACAGAGGTCTTCAAAGTGGGGGTCGCGACCCCCAGGGGAGTCGCGTAACCATAGAAAGGGGGTCGGCAAAATTATAACTTTGGAATTTTTTAAATAATATTCAAACTTATTTTTTATTAATAAAAAATTTTGGTGGGTCACGAAAAAAAATTTTTTTCCAAAAAGGGGTCGCGACAAAAAAAGTTTGAAGAGCACTGTGTTAGCATATGATCATGTTAGCATATGATCACACAAGCAATTTTGAACCTGGTTAATACTTAGATGGGTGACCGTTGAGGAATACAAATCACTCAATATTGTCATCAATGCGAAGGACCTTGGTACAGTAAACATTAAACTCAATAAACTCAATCAAAAAAATTTCATCTCAAACTTATAAAACTACATTTTACAATAAGGCAGACCCCAAATACATCCTAACCCTAAATACATCCTAACCTTAACCCTAACCGTACGGCTTTCATCACAAAGCACGAGTGTTCAGATATTAAGAGCTCATACTCCAGTTTTCAGATCGCGCCTTTATCCGGCAAAAGTGTTTCTTTCCTTTCCAAAAAATGTCAAATTTGTTTCTAACCCTAACCCCGTATTGTACGGACCCTTAATTCAATTCAGCCCTAAATACTGAACACTGCACGTGAGGCGATAAGGGGCTACTATTAATTAGGGGTCAGATTTATAGGGACATCCGAAGTGGGGAGTTGTGCAGCAAGATGCTTGTTCACATTACATTTAAATGCAATACTTAAAAAAAAAATGTTTTACTTCAATTCAGCCCTAAAAAAAGGAAAAAGTACAAATCACAACAATTTTATAGTCAGACGACCAGATGAAATTTCTTTATAAACAAGATCTAAACACAATAAATCTTTGTCGCGTTAGATTCAGAGCAGATGCGATGGGTGTAATACAAATTAAGGAGTGGTTCAACCGATTCAAAAATGACCTCACATCAGCGGAGAGTGACCAGCGTTCTGACAGATCGCAAACTGCTCGGAGTGCAGCTGTTGTTGAGAGGGTGCGAAAAAAGAGATAATGCGGAACGCGACGGCAGAGATGAACACCATTCTAAAAGAAGTCTTCCAGAGGTGTTTCCGGCAGTGGATGGATCGGTGGGCTAAGTGTGTGCAAGCACAAGGGGTCTACTTTGAAGGGGATTAGGGTCCCAACCCCATCACGTATTTGAAATGTTTTTTTGGGGGCCTAAGGTCGGATACTTTTTAGACAGGCCTCGTATAATATAAAATTATTTGGTACATTACGCATACATATGTTCAGACTTTAATGCACAAGTGCTCAGTAGTAATATGAAAGATACTTATAGCAAGTAAGCTACACAGAAACGTATTAGACAGGCCTCGTATATTTTAAGCTATAAAGTTGCTGATTCATAAATTAGGCACGTTGCATCGTTCACTCCCTTGGGAGATAGAACTCTCTTTAGAATCACACTACCAGGCGTATTTCTCTCACATTAAAAGCGTGGTCGTAGCGTTTGTTGAATGGTTACGAGACCAGGGTTCATAATATGCGGATCCGGTGATGCTATTACGTAATTCCATATTGATGAGCGTAAATAAAAACACGAATATATATGTCTATGGATATTCAAGTATTTATTTATAATTAATAATTAAGTTCCAAATACGCTTCTAGGCTGACTCTGTGAGCCGGGTCTGCACCTCCCGACCGTCTGAAATTGTTACTTTCCTGCACTGATGAGAGCAATAAGCTTGAAATGTTAGCGTCTGTAGATATTAATAATTCAATATTTATTTATAAATATTAAATATATATATATATATATATATATATTCTCAATTTAGATCACATATAAAATCCTTAATGCGATAACTCAATCAACAACTGGCAAATATCAGCAGTTTACCCCACCGGTACTGATATGCAGAAATTTAAAACTAATGTAAACAGACATTTAGGTTGCCCCCCCACAAAAAAAAAAAACAACTCTTTTTTCTCAGTAGCCCCTTACGTCTACAGTGGCAGCCTGCCTTGTTTGGGGGGGTGACCAAAAAAATTTCTAAGAGAGGGAAAGAAAAATGAAAGAAGAGAAATAAAAAATGTGAAAATGTCAAATCTATCACATCTTCAGTTATTCAACACACGGTATATTCAATAAAAAAGATATTTATTTTTTCCTTCCTTAAGCCATGGTTTTTCAAAGAATGGATTCTTATCATCAGAGGAATGTAAATAGATAAATAAGTTGGCGAATAATAAACCAAAAATCATAAGAAGTTAGGGTTAGGGTTAAATTTTTTTCTCTTCTTTTATTTATCTATATAATTGCTCTATCCCATATATTGAGCTTTAAACACTTCACGATAGGTTCAAATTTTAAAAGTATACGTTCTACTCGTAGTCTCATACCTTTATATATATATATATATATATAATATATATTTTACGATTCAAAACATATTTCAAATCAAATTCCAAATAAAGGGCACACATAAATGTATTATGGTTGTTTACAGCCGTTTCAAGACAGTGTTTATTTTGAGTCATTAAAATTTTGATTCAATAACTTTTTCAAGGAGTTCTTCACCCCAGCGCCAAGTTGTGGTCTCTGCAGGCACCCACGGACAATGTACGATCGTTGCTTTTATCCCAATAGAAGAAAAGTGGCATTCTCTGTCCATGTTTCTGCTCTGTGAAACAGCCTACCAGAGGAGGACATTATAATGCCTACCATATCCAGGTTTAAAGTGACCATAGACAAATATTCAGATGTAATTATTTTGTCTTTTTACATACATGGTTTATTTCACTTTGTTTTTGATTTAGGTTATGTAAAAGGTAGAATGATAAAAAATTTTTCTAATTCTATATTTATTGTGATATAACTGTTCTTAAATCTTTATATAATTCAGAAAATTGTTGATAAGATGACGTTGCATGTTTTAAAAGATTTCAACGAAGGGAAACATTCATTTGTTTTTAAATTATTAAAAAAATGAGCTTGTGTTTTTCATTGAACATGTTAATGTCCCGACGTTCATTCCTTACATTTTGGGGAAATTTATTCACTGATGTCCAATACCTATTGTTAAAATTTCACAAAAAACGGAGTTATCCGAATATCCATGAAGAGCTTCCACGTTCTTTTGAGCCCCTTTACATAAAACTAAATATAGTTCACATTTGGACCCCTTACACCGAGTAGCTATCTTTTCTCACTCTCTTCCCACTTCCTCTGCTTTATACTCCCTCTACTAATTCCACAACCGGAAGTGTGTTCCGCCCATTTCCCCATACTAAATCTCTTACTTCCCCTACCACTGAAAACGTGACACAAAAGGAAGATGCGCCCCAAAGACTGTAGCATAACCTCCCTTTCATTTACACAAACACTCACTAGGGGATTGTCAGATACATTATCTCCCCTGTTTTGTGACAGCAGGTGGCGTTACGATCTGCCTTATAAAAAGGGATACAAAGGACCTGCTGCTGCTAACATCAGACAGACTGTCTCTGCCTAATGAAAAAGAACATTAAAAAATATTTAGGCATAATCCCCGGAAGACCAAGCCGTAACGATATCAGCCCTAAATTTAAATCATAAGGAAATCAAGTGTTAGCTCCATGAAGAAGCCCCTTGATCTCCGAGAACTAACTGAAATAAAATTTAAAAAACGAAAGCACACTAAGAATTTTCTCTACGCACAAACATACGTCCTTCTACTTTGTTGAACAGATTCTCGTAAACTGAATTTCATAACAAACACCATTTACAAACTTTCTTATATACATTTTCAATGGACACAATTTCAATCGGGTTCATTAACACTAAATCTCTTTTTGAATTATATATATAATTCATAATGAAGCTAACGTGCAAGTTTTTGTGTCACATATGTGATCGTCCACACAAAGGACCACCTACGTGTGCACGATCGCACAGCAACTAATGGCAAACTTCTGTCAAGTAAAAGCACTGATGATATATATATATATATATATATATATATATATATATATATATATATATATATATACGGGCCCAAATTCTTGTATACATTGTATATTAAATAGTTTTTAACGCCAATACGTAGTTAAAGCAACATAAGTTGTTTTGGACTGTTAAAATAATTACCAACCATTTATTTGTTTATTTTCATTATCTCCTATATTTGAATTCATGTTTTGAAACATGGCGTAAATCATGAATCTATGACGTAATGTCAAAGCTATAATTATTTTGTTACGGTAATGTTATAAGATCAACTTTCTAAGAAATAGCAAGTAGCAAGTTGGTAGAACCTCAGACTGGAAATCTCATATTGCGGTTTCGATCGCCGGTTATGGCTTCCTATTTTTACACCAATCCTTTCATAACATTCTTCATCATTCAGCTAAATATCCATCCATTTGTTCAGCATATATGCAATATTTTCCATTGCTAAAACTTTATAGATATATCTTTATCTATATAAAGTTAGTTATGTTTATATATTTGTATGTACAGGATCCAGTCCTAAACTAATTAACCGATCATTATGAATTTTGAGCCTCACTCTCGACCTACTCTTTGATCCGAACCTAGACACTGGCACTAATGAACAAATATAAACTGGAGAAAGAAGATAATTTTTAAAAAGACGGCGAAGAAACGCGCAGAGAACGTTTTTCGCATTGTCCCAGGAAGTCGTTGACGATTTAGATTCAGCAAATTTCTTTTTAATACAAAAAAGACCATGAGAATAATCGAATAAATAAAAAAGGTATAATTAAACAGACGAATGCTGTTATTTATTTTTAACAATGTTTACATATATATATATATATATATATATATATATATATATAGTCTCGGAAGTTTCTCAACCATTAAAACTATATAAAAAAAAAAAAAAAATTATATAAAAAAAACAACAAAAAAAAACTTATAGTCTCAAGTCTTCCAGTGGAAAATCACTCATGTAAGTCAATTTATTTTTTACAGTTATTATATTAGTTAGTTTCTAACACTATTTTAAGGGATCATCAGTTGTTTACCATGAAAAACTGTTTCGGGAATTTATATATATATATATATCTACCTAACGTATTAATTTAAGTAAGTCGGATTTTCAAAGTCAAACTCAAGTATGAATCTGTCTGATAAATCAATACTTGATTTGGACTAGCCTATTTTTTCTTTTCCGCTAAATTATTGACACAAATATATTTTATTTCGACTCGGTTATTTTCTGAAAATGATTATTCTGGCTAAGAAACCTTTTGAAGATGGAGACAAACCTTTGAGGCACCATTGTTGGTCAACATAAAACCAAACAATATCGTAATATTTACATTATCTTTGACAATATTTACATAATTAATTCATTGCTAAATAAACACTTAAACTTTTCAATAAATGTCTTATTATCTTCGAGTTGTTACTTTGTTTTCATTGACATGATTGTATATATAGGATACCCGGCGTTGTCCAAGCATCGACCTCAACGCCTAAAAGACTGACTTGAGATTCTTTTATTTTAAAATGTTCTTTGATTTAAGTTCAAATATTAGATCAATAATCTAAAGTTAATGTCTAAATATTGAATTTGACATTATTTAATAATAATTTAATATTTGTATTGTATATCTTGTCGATAAACAGAGGAATTCTTTTGTTTCAAATGCTTCAAGATATTATAATACGGTTTGGAATGAGTTAATCTAAATTAGCGTCCGGCCCGCCACCCTGCTATGCTATATTATTGCAATCCGGCCCGCAGACCTCCCAGTAAAACTCATATCATTTTGTGACATAGACGTAAAAGTAGGTTTCAATTAAGATTTACAGTGGGATAAAAATGTATAAATATCAGTTATCTGTTGTCTACCTCAACCATCGAGCCAGACAGGGAAATACTTTTTCATGGCAAACAGCACCAGCAGTCTCAAGAGTGTCCAATGCAATTTTTGTACAATTTATTCATGTAAACAAAATATAGTAATTCTGAGATTTCGTTTTTCACTCCGGCCCACCCCTGGTCTAAAGGATTATTTTTGAACAGTATACATGATTTATAAATTTAAAAAATTAACATAACACGCGCTTAAATGTTACGCTTTAGTTTGAAAAGCACATTAGAATCTTCGTTACCCCAAAATGAGATTCTACTTTTTTAGACGATTACGTGACAAGCTTGTTGGGGAAAAAAATAACGCTGAAAAGTTAAAAGATTCTTACTTTTTTAGGCGATTACTTGTGGTTCTACGAGTTTTTTATATTTTTTGTGTTTGGCGATCTGTAACACTTGCATTAAAAGTAGCATTTTATTTTGTGCGCCACAATTTCAAAGTTAAAAAAAAAACTATTAAATATTAAATAGTATTTCATTCCGGCTTAAATTACTTCTGTTTTTTACGTTTAAATTTAGAATATTATTCTTTTCTTATTTGTTTTTTTTTGTTTTGTTTATTTACTGATTATCGTTGTTGCTTTCGTTAGGGTTTGGGCAGGGTTATGAATTAGGGTTTAGGCAGGGTTATGAATAGGGTTTGGGCAGTGTTATGAATTAGGGTTTGGGTATAGTTATGAATGGCAAACAGCACCAGCAGTCTCATTGATTTGTAGAGTGTTCAATGCAATTTTTGTACAATTTATTCATGTAAACAAAATATAGTAATTCTGAGATTTCGTTTTTCACTCCGGCCCGCGATCTCCTTCCAAAAGTCTCATCTGCCCTCACTCTGAAAGGGTTGCCCGCCCCTGATCTAAATGAATAAATGTGAAACGGTTTACTGTTATTTAAATCAATAATACAACATTTTATTTACCTCCCCAGGAGGTTAGGCACAAGGCCAGGTTTATCTTACTCCCGCAAGTAAGATGTGCCCCAAGCTCGGGTCGGGAAAGTGGGGTTTTAAAAGCCAGCGCCCGAGAAGGTGAGCACTCTGGCCATTAAAAATTGCCTGGGCAGCCCCGTCGACATTCCCCGGTAGAGGCGCCTCAGGCAGTAAGCAACAAACTTACTCCTCCCCAAAGAGGGGAGACGAAGCCTGGGAGGGTGGACCTCCTAGAACTGCACAGGACAGACCCATAGACCGGCGTAAATCAAGCCCCGAAGGCCAAGACGATACCAGTTTATGGCGTGTATCAATCAATATTATTTACTCCTCTCCAGGAGTTAGGCACAAGGCCAGTTTGTATCCTACTCCCACAAGTAAGATGTGCCCCAAGGTCGGGTCGGAAAGTGGGGGTTGAAAAGCCAGCGCCCGAGAGGTGAGCACTCTGGCCATCAAAAATTGCCTGGGCAGCCCCGTCGGCATTCCCCGGTAGGGGCGCCTCAAGCAGTAAGCAATTAACTTACTCCTCCCCAAAGAGGGAAGGCGAAGCCTGGGAGGGTGGACCTCCTAGAACTGCACAGGACAGACCCATAGACCGGCGTAAATCAAGCCCCGAAGGCCAAGACGATACCAGTTTAGAACATAAAATCTTGATATTCTTTATATAAATGATTAAGAGAGAACCTTTTGACTGCCTAATTAGCATAACTATTTTTTAAACTGTTCATAATTAATTAACATTTGGTATTATTAATTTGGAATTGCATTGGCTTATGTTGGCTATCTAAATGCAATAGGTTCGTCTATATCAACAGTAATTATTTAAAGTTAAACAGGAAAAATATAACACACATTAAGTTTTATCTCCATGCGCTCACTGACGACTTTACCGAAGGTTGTGGCTTGCTACGAGTGAGAAAAAAGTGGAGTGGGAGGGAGAGTGTGGTTGTCTTAGCAAGTGAAGCAGAAGAGAAAGGGAGAGTGGGAGGGAGAGTGTAGTTGTCTCGCTCGATCCTCCGCTAATCTCCCCCTCCCAATTTTTTCTACCTAAAAAAAAAAAACCCAATTATTTTATCATTTAAAGTGTGGAAAATTTTCGGGACAGTTTAGTCAAACCTAGTCAATTAAAAACATTAACTGCCCGAAGAAATATCATTTTATGGGGGGGGGGGGGATAATTTAGCTGAGGATGTTGATCTACAAATTTAACAAAGTTTATTAAAATTATGGAATTCTCTGAGTAAAAACATTTTGTTTTAATTAACGCCCCTCCCAATTTTTTGGTTTTGCTAGTACTTTGGAGTCGTATTTATGCTTTTCAATGTTGTCATGAGTGATTTTATTTGTATAAAGTTGAATGTTAAAATTTAAAAAAATCATATTCCTAAACTTTTAATATATATTTTTTATTATTTGTATAAAGTTGAATGTTAAAATTTTGAAAAAAAAAAAAAAATCATATTCCTAAACTTTTAATATATATATATTTTTTATTATTTGTATAAAGTTGAATGTTAAAATTTTGAAAAAAAAAAAAATCATATTCCTAAACTTTTAATATATTTTTTTATTATTTGTATAAAGTTGAATGTTAAAATTTTGAAAAAAAAAAAAAAAAATCATATTCCTAAACTTTTAATATATATATTTTTTATTATTTGTATAAAGTTGAATGTTAAAATTTTGGAAAAAAAAAAAAAAAATCATATTCCTAAACTTTTAATTTATATATATTTTTTATTATTTGTATAAAGTTGAATGTTAAAATTTTGAAAAAAAAAAAAAAATCATATTCCTAAACTTTTAATTTATTTTTTTATTATTTGTATAAAGTTGAATGTTAAAATTTTGAAAAAAAAATAAATCATATTCCTAAACTTTTAATTTTTTTTTTTGTTTCGTTCATTAAATTATTATTATTGCGATGTGGGCGCAGTACCTGGGTATGTCAGTTTCCACTTTTACCTAGCTTCGACCGCTTTATTTCTTATACAAGTGTTCTTCAAAAATGACGGGAAAAATATGCTTCGCTAGTGTTAACACTAATATATTTAGTCAGTTAAAAAACGTCTCAATCAGTGAAGTTAAAAAAAAATGAAGAAAGAAAAAAAAACGTCTAAAACTAAAAAGTTGAAAAATTTGAAAAACATCAGTCGGTATAGAAGAAACAAAGTAAAAAATAAAATTAAGAAAACGTCTCAATCAGTGAAGTTAAAAATTAAAAAAAAATACGTCTGAAACAAAAAAAATTAAGAAAACGTCTTATTACGGAAATAGAATTGCGGATTTTTCCCAAATTCATTTCAGACACCGAAGGTTCGGACTTGCAGGTAAACGTCGACAACACGTTTTTTATTGTTTTTTTTTAAAATATAATTAGCTTTCCTTAACTGGCGTTGCCCGGTTTTGCAGTGTAGTCATTTTATTTTATTTTTCTTTAATTTTTACTAGTTTATACCCGATCTTTGAGCGGTGTCGGTACCTGGGTATGTCAATTTCCATCTTCATAGCTAATACGAAGAAAAATATTTGCAAAATTTTGTAAAAAAAATTAACTACTTAGTATTTGCACGCGAGAGCAAGTAACGGTACTTGTTTAGATATTGACCCTAATTTCCGTGACTGCCCGGCAGCAGCAAGCCGACAGCTAACGGAAGCGTCCGAGACCTGCCGAAATCGAAAACGAGGCTGGCAGACGATAGCGATTTGAAGGAGAGACGCTTGGCACTTGTAGAAAATGAATTTCGAAGTGCATTAACTTTTGCCAGCAGAAAGCTCTGCTGGCAAAAGTTATGCGATGCGGCCGACTTTGCCGGCTGGTACCGCGAAAGACTGTGACGGAGAAATATGCCTGGAGATGCCCCACCCAGGAATGCCGGGCTTGGATTTCGTTGCGATCGGGGACATTTTTTTTCGCGGTCAAAACTCGCAATTTCAACAATTTTGAAGATGATATACCTATGGTCCCAGGATATGGCGACCGGGAAAAACTTATTAAAGGAATGCGGCGTACTGTCTAGAGCCACGCAAGTGGACTGGAAAAATTTCCTGCTCCATCCTCCTCTTCTGCCTGTATTTCGCTAAGCCCCCCTCCAAAAACGAAAAACAAGCCCTTACCCCTCCAGGAAAAGAATGAAGGAAACAAATGCCTAATGCAAAAAAAAAAAGAAAAAAAACCCTCCAAAAAAAGCTAAAATAATGAAAAAAAAACAATGCATAATTGCAAAAAAAAAAAAACAGTTTCTATTATTTTCGCGTTTTAAAGTTTATAAAAACAGTTTATTTCAGTTTAAAAATAATAATAATAAAAAAGTTTGTTTATTTCAGCTATGGGTTTGTTCATTTATTTCATTTTTTGTATAAAAATATATGCATTTCTTTTTTCGTATATTCATCGTCTTACATTGTTGTCGTCTACCGACTCGGCAGGTCTCGGACGCTTCCGTTAGCTGTCGGCTTGCTGCTGCCGGGCAGTCACGGAAATTAGGGTCAATATCTAAACAAGTACCCAAGTAACTACGATGAATGTATTTACATATTTCTTTTATTGGCAAAAAACATTAGAAATTATGTTTTTAAGCAAAAATAATTCTGCTTTGAACTTTTTTTTTCACGGAAATCGCTTCAGACAAGGCATGAAGCCACTTGATGTAAGGAGCTAAACAAATACTACTTCAAGGTAAAAAAAACTAGCCAACGGTAAGTGTCAGATGGATAGATTCCGACCCAGAAAACAGCAGTTCTTCCCCCTTTGTCAGAATCATCGTTTATGGAATGTGAAGACTAAAAGAGAAAATAAGAGAAATAAAGTCACACTTTAGCTGATTTTGATTTTGAAAATTCTAATTTTTCACGATGAAAAATTGTTAAACTTTCGTTCTTTTCGAAGTTAGCGGAACTTCTGTTGGTTATCTTTCGTTGAGAATCACAGATAAACCAGGATACTCAAGTTTAGCTTAAAAACATCATTTCTAACCAGAAATTACTTTTTTTATCAGAAAATTTAAAGGCTTCAAAGTCACTTTCACCATTTATTTTGTTTAAAACTAGAACATTACCCGTCCCAAGATGGGTAAAATTAATTCCCCAGACCAGAACACTTTCATGTCTCCCTATGAAAATTAAAATAAAGATATAATGATACTAAACGTTATGTCTAGAATCCTTATTCCAATCTTGATCAAAATCCATTACATGATTTTGATTTTTGTTTATTTTTATTTTGTGTATCATTGGAGGGGGAGGGAAGATCATTCAGTTTTTAAAATATTGTTTTATATTAATTTCTTTTTAATTTATAAAACACATATTCAGTTAAAAAAATCCTTTATACTCATGTGAAATTCGAACTCGGGTACTGACATTGTAAAAACTACTCAGCAATGTGTACTCTACCTATTCCCTTTTTTCCAAACAATCACATTTCTATCTGCGTATGAACAAACTCTAATTTTTTTTTAATAGTATTATGATTATTAATTATTCAATATCTAAAATTATTATATGAAATATAAATTCTCTCAAAATAGTGTCAACCACTTAAAAAAATATTTATAAGAGATTCTATGAAATAAAAAAGAAACCTTGTAGATAAATTGTATCAGTAGATGAATTATATATTCGTACAAAATATTGTTGTAGATTAATTATCTTTGCACAAATATTGTTGTAGATGAATTATATATTCGTACAAATATTGTTGTAGATGAGTTATATATTCGTACAAATATTGTTGTAGATGAATTATATTCGTATAAATATTGTTGTAGATGAATTATATTCGTACAAATATTGTTGTAGATGAATTATATTTGCACAAATATTGTTGTAGATGAATTATATTTGCACAAAATATTGTTGTAGATGAATTATATTTGCACAAAATATTGTTGTAGATGAATTATATTTGCACAAAATATTGTTGTAGATGAATTATATTTGCACAAAATATTGTTGTAGATAAATTATATTTGCACAAAATATTGTTGTAGATGAATTTTATTCGTGCAAAATATTGTTGTAGATGAATTATATTTGCACAACTATTGTTGTAGATGAATTATATTTGCACAAATATTGTTGTAGATGAATTATATTTGCACAAATATTGTTGTAGATGAATTATATTTGCACAAAATATTGTTGTAGATGAATTATATTCGTGTAAAATATTGTTTTAGATGAATTTTATTTGCACAAAATATTGTTGTAGATGAATTATATTTGCACAAAATATTGTTGTAGATGAATTATATTTGCACAAAGATTGTTGTAGATGAATTATATTTGTACAAAAATTGTTGTAGATTCATCTACCGAGAACCTTGTCAGGAATGACACAAGTTGACATAAATTTTAATAAAAAAAAAAATCACAAGTTTCTAAGACAGGTTTTACAATGGGACAACCTTTTTTTTTTTTCTTTCCAAGTCATCAATAAACAAGTTATTTTTTGGAAAGCATCATAAAATTATATTAGTTTAAATGCGATAATTTACTTCGCATTTCCATCTCACTATCTCTTGACCTGAATCTCATGACATCAAATAGAAAAGCGGCAATGCCACTCGTTAAATATTTTATTTTGTTTTCGATTAAACTCCAAATTTTCAGATTATATTTTTCTGGTAATTCTCATTTCATATCAGCTACGGATACCTTAACCCTAACCCTAACATCTTTGGCAAAGATGGTTCTGCTTAATCCTAGGAAGTGCGCTGGTCCATTACCAATAAACTGGTCCATTCTCGGTTACTTTTGTAACTGACAAGAATGCCCCTTCCTTGGTTCTTCCCATGTTCCGACCGTGTGCCATATTTTACTGCAGAGGGAAGGAATTAAATCATATCATTTATTATAGATACAAGGAGGTATTTAACTAGTTGTTTAATGGTGAGGGGAAGAGAGAAGGCAAATAGCAATTCAGACCCCCCCCCCCCCCCGCAAAGGCAGTCGATCGGATGTGTTTCTTGACCGTTTTTTGCGGGTAATCATCCAACGACTAATACAGAAAGTGAGTCAGTTGGACAGAAAATGAGGGATCTGTTTTCTATTGTTATCCCCCACTTTATAATTGTTGTAGCATTCAAGGGGCGTAAAGAAATAAGACAACAAGCAGGTAGAGTTAACAAGAGTATGTATTTACAGAAAGTACAGAAGTGATGGGTTGTCAGAGACGGCTTCTGGGTTCGTCAAAGTTACTATAACTATTCATATGTAGTGATGCAATTTAGCGAATACCACGAATATAGATTAGAGATTCCAGTTTTATTATTTATCTTGCTTAAAAATATTTCCATTCTACGAACGTCCGGCACGTACACAGACCCTACAATATTATTGTACCACCCTTGTTCAAACTATAACATACTTATCTAAGTAATTCAGTTAATTTAAATAAAGACTGTCTTGAAACAGCTGTAAACAACCATAATACTCTTATGTATGCTCTTTATTTGGAACTTGATTTGAAATATCTCCAAAATAGGAATTTGTGACATATTTCCATTCTATCATCTTTGGTCGGGAGGAAGAAGAGAGATCCTTCTTGACTGGGGTAATTTTTTAGCTGGACAAAACGATTTTGTGTCTAACTTTGCCTTTGTTAGTAGGCAAATATATATGGGAATGTACATACATGAAAGTTGACCCTATATATTAAAAAAAAAAAGTCACAAATACCACAAAAGAAAAACATAAGCACCTACAAACCTTATACACACAAGTAAATAGGGACAGTAGCGGGCTGAAATTGAACTCTGAAGGACGTAAATTTGAGGGTCTAAACCTTTCATCTTATATTTTACTTTGGGAATGAACCCACAGTGTTAGTCAAGTTATAATAAAGTATATTTTTAAAGACAAAAATGTCTGTCATTTATTCCGGCTGGCTTGCTCACAACCTGTTGGACATGCAATTCCTACAGCTACATACTTAGAAAACGGAGCTGTTAAATCTGACAGTGATCTAGGACAAGAAGGAGAGAGTAGCAACCCCCATTCAAGTCAGTGTCCTTAATGATGCTGACTTGAGGGAAGATAACTAAAACTGGAATCTAAGGAATAATAACTATCAGAGCCACTTATGAAAAAGAATTTCAAAAACTACCTGACGAATATACCCGGTGACCCAGGTGTAAGTGAGATCTAAACAAATGCATTTAAAGGGACGGTAAGAATCCTAAAAAGATCTCTCGGTTCGAGTCTCTGAAATAGTGGGTAAATGTCTGGCATCCAGCAAAAACATAATAAAATTGAAAAAAAAAACCCCAAAAAAAACAGCAGACACAACTAGTGATGGGATGATTCAAATATTTTCCCCGATTCCGATACAATTACCGATTCTGTTCTACATGTGTGATTCTGATTCTAAAATTGCCTAAAAAAGTAGAATTTCATTGGGGGGGGGGGGGGGGAGGGGGGGATTAGCGGAGAGTTTTTTAAATGTAGATATAATTTTTTTTTTTAATTTGACAAACTTTTTAATGTTTTCCCTTTATGTATTGTACCCAAGATTTTGATAAACTTATTGTGAACTTTTCATCTATATTGTTGTTCAATTGTGCCATTTTTCCCTATTCGTGCTATTTTTACCTGTGCTATTTTACACAAATTCGTTATCAAGATCGATAGTTTAAAAATCAATAAATATTATTTCATCATCAAAAATTAAGTTTAAGAAAAAAAAAAAAAAAAAAAAATCGAAAATTAGACTAAAATTTTTCCAATTCTGATACCGATTCCAAAAAGTTCTTATTTTTCCAATTAGACACAACCCAGAGATTAAGACAACACTTTCCTGGACCAAACAGAAAGGAATTGTCGACCAATTACCAACCCAAGATCTCGACGACTAAGCTGCATCAACACCAAAGTTTTGTGGCTCTTTTAAACACAGAGCAACCAGTCGGAAAGCACATGTGCATTACTCGCATATTATTATTTAGGAGATAACAATTAAGTTACACAAAATAAGGTTAGTGAATGGAACTTACTTCCGATTACATGCGTAATCATTAATAGATTTTAAATGGTCAGTCTTAAAACTTTCTATGCACAGAAGGAGTTTGTGTTTGTACATTTGTCTTAATGAAAAAAGTGTAAAAAAAAAATTTTTTTTTAATTTAAAAAAATTTTTTTTTTTCGGTATTTATCGTAGATATAAGGAAGGAATTCAAGAGATTAAAAAAAAAAAAAATTATATATATAATTTTTTTTTTACCCCTGACGATTTGCTACGGGTGATGAAATGCGGACGCTTCTGTGTGGCTTAATTGTCATAAATATATTTTCATAACTTACTACCTAGCTCTACTCACGTATTGAGCACTGTTGATGTAAATAATGAAAATCGATACATAATATATTGTATCACCATATAATATTTTATGTGGATACATGAAATAATAATAATAATAATAATAATTATCATTAGTACAGGGTGGGCCAAAATAAGGGTCCTATCTTTAAATTTGAATAACTTCCACAAAATAAAAGTTAAACTCACCAAAATTTATGTGTGTGTAGACTGACCCTTCCGAGATTTTTTGAAATAAACAAAACAAATTTTAGCCGAAAAACACTTCTTAAAACTTACAAAAACTAAAGTATTGTTTTTTACACTGTTTTGAGTTTTTTAAGCAAAAATAATGTTTTCTAAATGAGGGTACGTTCCTTAGGGCTAATACGGCTCATGCTTGCTTCGGAAGGGGTCCTTTACTTATTCTAAAAAAAAAAAAAATCAATAAATAAAAAAGTTATGAATTTTAAAAAATAGGACCCTTATTTTTGCCCACCCTGTATATATATATATATATAAATTATATATATGTATATGTATATTAGTGTGCAGAGTTGAATGGTTTCAATGGGAATTCAACGTACTTGTTAACAGAGCAGGAAAAAAACTAAACACACATTAGGGCTGTCTGCATTATAAATTATTTCGACCTAGATGGGTCTCATCAGACGCCTACACAGCCACATTTAGGAATATTTCGGAACTGAATAATGTTATTCAATTCCGAAATGTGGCTGTGTACGCGTCTGATGAGACCCATCTAGGTCGAAATAATTTTTAATGCGGACAGCCCTAATGTGTGTTTAGTTTTTTTCCATTAAATATATATATATATATAGATATATATATATATATATAGATATATATAGATATATATAGATATATATATATATATATATATAATTCGTATAATTGAAAAATAAAAGACAAAAAATTTAAAATCAGGTAAACAAAAAATAAAAATATGACAAAAAAAAAAACTTTAAAAAAAAACTTAAAAAAAAAATAAACCAAAGAAATAATAAAAATATATTTCACACAGTTTATAGTCATCAAGATAGCTTGAGATTTGAACGTCCCCCGATAGGCGTACGGGGGTAGGGTGGTGGTGGTGGGTGAAATAGGCCGTTCTAAGTTGCTTTGGAAAGAACTGCTGCAGAAAGATTGTATAGCGTCGAAGCTCTCTGCAGTTGATCCCCATGATAGAGTTTCTTGGAGGTGTGGAGTGGGATCTACCTGGACGGGGACCCACCAGTGTGCATGATGCCCCTCCACCCGTCACGTTAATAAAAAAGAAACGACGACGACGACGACGATGATGATGATGATTATATAAAGAGAGCGCGTAAGGTATTTGAGGACATATGTTATTTTTACTATAACAGTAATATTACTTGAAAGTCTCGGGTAATTGATTTACTCCTCTCCAGGAGTTAGGCACAAGGCCAGTTTTATCCTACTCCCACAGGGTAAAATGTGACCCAAGGTTGGGTCGGGAAAGTGGGGTTTGAAAAGCCAGCGCCCAAGAGGTGAGAACTCTGGCCATTTAAAAATTGCCCGGGCAGCCCCGTCGGCATTCCCCGGTAGGGGCGCCTCAGACAGTAAGCAATAAACTTACTCCTCCCCAAAGAGAGGAGGCAAAGCTTGGGAGGGGGTTAACCTCCTAGAACTGCACAGGACAGACCCATTGACCGGCGTAAATCAAGCCCCGAAGGCCAAGACGATACCAGTTTGAAGTGCAGTATCCATCAGAACAGATACTACACTTTGATCTTAGCCAAACTCGGGTATCTGTTACTGAAGTCAACAGAACAAAAAAGGGGTCATAAAAAACAAATGTGCAACAAATAAATGTTACCAAAGGCAAGATCAGTTACTTTTCTACCTACCTGGATAAGTCGTTTTCGTGTTGTAACTTATTTTAAAACGTTTTTTTTTGTTTTGGTTAAAAACAAACAGTGTCCACTTAGTTCAGTTAGAACGAAACAAGAAAAACAAGATGGCGCCAATAAGTCCGCCTCTGATAATCGCTCAAAAATCGAAAATTTAAACAAAATACTGGTATAAACACATCCAATAAATGTCAGCAATCGTGCGAAAATGTATTTTGTTTAATCCGTGGAAGGCTTCTCGATGCCATCTTTTTTTTTTTCTTTTTTCGTTCAAACTGAACAGTCGCCACTATGTTTGTTTTTAACCATAAAACGCTTTAAAATAGGTTTAAACATAAGTAAACTTATTCAGCTTAGTAGGAGAGTAACTTATCTTGCCTTTGGTAACATTTGTTTGTTGCACATTCGGTTTTTTTTAACCCTTTTTTGTTGTTGGCTTCAGTAACAAATACCCAAATTTTCTCGATCTATTTCAGAATTATCAGTGACAGCTCCTATAATGACACAAAGGCTTCATTTTAATCAGAAATACTTTTTAATTGTTGTTCTCGTAACTGTCGTTATCGGGTTAGGGTTAGGGTTAGGGTTAAGGTTAGGGTTAAGGGTTAGGGTTTAGGGTTAGGGTTAGGGTTAATATATTATTTATGCTTTCAAAATGTAACATTGCTCGAATGTGACCGACGTGATTTGACTTTAGATTCACCTGGCCCGTCCCTGATACAAGTTTGGTTGATTCAATTATGTGATGAGAGATAGTAGATATTGTCTCCCTCCCAACCTCCTTCTCTCCGACAGACTCTATCCTCCTCCCCTCTCTCTCTCTCTCCGACAATCTCTTTATCCTTTCTTTCTCCCCGACACCCTCTATATACTCTTTCTCTCTCTCTCTCTGATACAAGTTGGGTTGATTCAATTATGTGATGAGAGATAGTAGATATTGTCTCCCTCCCAACCTCCTTCTCTCCGACAGACTCTATCCTCCCCCCCTCTCTCTCTCCGACAATCTCTTTATCCTTTCTTTCTCCCCGACAGCCTCTATATACTCTCTCTCTCTCTCTCTGATACAAGTTGGGTTGATTCAATTATGTGATGAGAGATAGTAGATATTGTCTCCCTCTCAACCTCCTTCTCTCCGACAGACTCTATCCTCCCCCCCTCTCTCTCTCCGACAATCTCTTTATCCTTTCTTTCTCCCCGACAGCCTCTATATACTCTCTCTCTCTCTCTCTCTCTCTCTCTCTCTCTCCCTGATACAAGTTGGGTTGATTCAATTATGTAATGAGAGATAGTAGATATTGAAAATTAAATTGCCGTTGCTAAACAGAGCTTATTAAGGAAGAACTTGTTAATACCTCTTTGGTGATGATCCAGACAGAAACAACTCATTGTTAAGAAAATGGATCCATTACAATTAAGAATAATAAATTATATTTTAAGAAAAAAAGTACTATCATCTCCTTCTGTGAATATCTCCAGCTACCCAACCGAGAGAAAGTAATCAAGACCACATCATAAAATCCGACCCATCAAGGGGTTCGTAATTATTATCTATCGAATACATAAAGTTATCTTGTCGGATATTTCATGTTAGAAATAAATTTTACAAATACACATCTAACATATAAAGTTATCTTGACGGATTTTCCATGCTAAACCTAAATAGCCACACATTAAACATACGATATTTCATGTTAAAAATAAATTTTACAAATACACATCTAACATATAAAGTTATCTTGACGGGTTTTCCATGCTAAACCTAAATAGCCACACATTAAACATACGATATTTGATTCTGATTAGCTGGTTTCCCCTTTTTATCCTTGCAATATATTATTTACACTAAAACAGTGTATTATGTTTCCGTTTTTTGGTATTTTATCGAAAATAATTATTTCTGGCAATGGAGACAATTTTAGATAATAACCTAAAAACGCTAAAAATTTAAGAGAGATAATTCATATTTTACCTCGCACGTTAAAATGTTTTGAAAAAAAAAACGCTAAAAATTTAAGAGAGATAATTCATATTTTACCTCGTACGTTAAAATGTTTTGAAAAAAAAAACGCTAAAAATTTAAGAGAGATAATTCATATTTTACCTCGTACGTTAAAATGTTTTGAAAAAAAAAAACGCTAAAAATTTAAGAGAGATAATTCATATTTTACCTCGTACGTTAAAATGTTTTGAAAAAAAAAAACGCTAAAAATTTAAGAGAGATAATTCATATTTTACCTCGTACGTTAAAATGTTTTGAAAAAAAAAACGCTAAAAATTTAAGAGAGATAATTCATATTTTACCTCGTACGTTAAAATGTTTTGAAAAAAAAAACGCTAAAAATTTAAGAGAGATAATTCATATTTTACCTCGTACGTTAAAATGTTTTGAAAAAAAAAACGCTAAAAATTTAAGAGAGATAATTCATATTTTACCTCGTACGTTAAAATGTTTTGAAAAAAAACGCTAAAAATTTAAGAGAGATAATTCATATTTTACCTCGTACGTTAAAATGTTTTGAAAAAAAAAACGCTAAAAATTTAAGAGAGATAATTCATATTTTACCTCGTACGTTAAAATGTTTTGAAAAAAAAAAACGCTAAAAATTTAAGAGAGATAATTCATATTTTACCTCGTACGTTAAAATGTTTTGAAAAAAAAAAACGCTAAAAATTTAAGAGAGATAATTCATATTTTACCTCGTACGTTAAAATGTTTTGAAAAAAAAAAACGCTAAAAATTTAAGAGAGATAATTCATATTTTACCTCGTACGTTAAAATGTTTTGAAAAAAAAAAACGCTAAAAATTTAAGAGAGATAATTCATATTTTACCTCGCACGTTAAAATGTTTTGAAAAAAAAAACGCTAAAAATTTAAGAGAGATAATTCATATTTTACCTCGTACGTTAAAATGTTTTGAAAAAAAACGCTAAAAATTTAAGAGAGATAATTCATATTTTACCTCGTACGTTAAAATGTTTTGAAAAAAAAAACGCTAAAAATTTAAGAGAGATAATTCATATTTTACCTCGTACGTTAAAATGTTTTGAAAAAAAAAACGCTAAAAATTTAAGAGAGATAATTCATATTTTACCTCGCACGTTAAAATGTTTTGAAAAAAAAAACGCTAAAAATTTAAGAGAGATAATTCATATTTTACCTCGTACGTTAAAATGTTTTGAAAAAAAAAAACGCTAAAAATTTAAGAGAGATAATTCATATTTTACCTCGCACGTTAAAATGTTTTGAAAAAAAAAACGCTAAAAATTTAAGAGAGATAATTCATATTTTACCTCGTACGTTAAAATGTTTTGAAAAAAAAAAACGCTAAAAATTTAAGAGAGATAATTCATATTTTACCTCGCACGTTAAAATGTTTTGAAAAAAAAAACGCTAAAAATTTAAGAGAGATAATTCATATTTTACCTCGTACGTTAAAATGTTTTGAAAAAAAAAAACGCTAAAAATTTAAGAGAGATAATTCATATTTTACCTCGTACGTTAAAATGTTTTGAAAAAAAAAAACGCTAAAAATTTAAGAGAGATAATTCATATTTTACCTCGTACGTTAAAATGTTTTGAAAAAAAAACGCTAAAAATTTAAGAGAGATAATTCATATTTTACCTCGTACGTTAAAATGTTTTGAAAAAAAAACGCTAAAAATTTAAGAGAGATAATTCATATTTTACCTCGTACGTTAAAATGTTTTGAAAAAAAAACGCTAAAAATTTAAGAGAGATAATTCATATTTTACCTCGTACGTTAAAATGTTTTGAAAAAAAAACGCTAAAAATTTAAGAGAGATAATTCATATTTTACCTCGTACGTTAAAATGTTTTGAAAAAAAAACGCTAAAAATTTAAGAGAGATAATTCATATTTTACCTCGTACGTTAAAATGTTTTGAAAAAAAAAAACGCTAAAAATTTAAGAGAGATAATTCATATTTTACCTCGTACGTTAAAATGTTTTGAAAAAAAAAAACGCTAAAAATTTAAGAGAGATAATTCATATTTTACCTCGTACGTTAAAATGTTTTGAAAAAAAAACGCTAAAAATTTAAGAGAGATAATTCATATTTTACCTCGTACGTTAAAATGTTTTGAAAAAAAAACGCTAAAAATTTAAGAGAGATAATTCATATTTTACCTCGTACGTTAAAATGTTTTGAAAAAAAAACGCTAAAAATTTAAGAGAGATAATTCATATTTTACCTCGTACGTTAAAATGTTTTGAAAAAAAAACGCTAAAAATTTAAGAGAGATAATTCATATTTTACCTCGTACGTTAAAATGTTTTGAAAAAAAAAAACGCTAAAAATTTAAGAGAGATAATTCATATTTTACCTCGCACGTTAAAATGTTTTGAAAAAAAAAACGCTAAAAATTTAAGAGAGATAATTCATATTTTACCTCGTACGTTAAAATGTTTAAAAAAAAAAAAACGCTAAAAATTTAAGAGAGATAATTCATATTTTACCTCGTACGTTAAAATGTTTTGAAAAAAAAAAACGCTAAAAATTTAAGAGAGATAATTCATATTTTACCTCGTACGTTAAAATGTTTTGAAAAAAAAACGCTAAAAATTTAAGAGAGATAATTCATATTTTACCTCGTACGTTAAAATGTTTTGAAAAAAAAACGCTAAAAATTTAAGAGAGATAATTCATATTTTACCTCGTACGTTAAAATGTTTTGAAAAAAAAACGCTAAAAATTTAAGAGAGATAATTCATATTTTACCTCGTACGTTAAAATGTTTTGAAAAAAAAACGCTAAAAATTTAAGAGAGATAATTCATATTTTACCTCGTACGTTAAAATGTTTTGAAAAAAAAAAACGCTAAAAATTTAAGAGAGATAATTCATATTTTACCTCGTACGTTAAAATGTTTTGAAAAAAAAACGCTAAAAATTTAAGAGAGATAATTCATATTTTACCTCGCACGTTAAAATGTTTTGAAAAAAAAAACGCTAAAAATTTAAGAGAGATAATTCATATTTTACCTCGTACGTTAAAATGTTTTGAAAAAAAAACGCTAAAAATTTAAGAGAGATAATTCATATTTTACCTCGTACGTTAAAATGTTTTGAAAAAAAAAAACGCTAAAAATTTAAGAGAGATAATTCATATTTTACCTCGTACGTTAAAATGTTTTGAAAAAAAAACGCTAAAAATTTAAGAGAGATAATTCATATTTTACCTCGTACGTTAAAATGTTTTGAAAAAAAAACGCTAAAAATTTAAGAGAGATAATTCATATTTTACCTCGTACGTTAAAATGTTTTGAAAAAAAAACGCTAAAAATTTAAGAGAGATAATTCATATTTTACCTCGTACGTTAAAATGTTTTGAAAAAAAAACGCTAAAAATTTAAGAGAGATAATTCATATTTTACCTCGCACGTTAAAATGTTTTGAAAAAAAAAACGCTAAAAATTTAAGAGAGATAATTCATATTTTACCTCGTACGTTAAAATGTTTAAAAAAAAAAAAACGCTAAAAATTTAAGAGAGATAATTCATATTTTACCTCGTACGTTAAAATGTTTTGAAAAAAAAACGCTAAAAATTTAAGAGAGATAATTCATATTTTACCTCGTACGTTAAAATGTTTTGAAAAAAAAACGCTAAAAATTTAAGAGAGATAATTCATATTTTACCTCGTACGTTAAAATGTTTTGAAAAAAAAACGCTAAAAATTTAAGAGAGATAATTCATATTTTACCTCGTACGTTAAAATGTTTTGAAAAAAAAACGCTAAAAATTTAAGAGAGATAATTCATATTTTACCTCGTACGTTAAAATGTTTTGAAAAAAAAACGCTAAAAATTTAAGAGAGATAATTCATATTTTACCTCGTACGTTAAAATGTTTTGAAAAAAAAACGCTAAAAATTTAAGAGAGATAATTCATATTTTACCTCGTACGTTAAAATGTTTTGAAAAAAAAACGCTAAAAATTTAAGAGAGATAATTCATATTTTACCTCGTACGTTAAAATGTTTTGAAAAAAAAACGCTAAAAATTTAAGAGAGATAATTCATATTTTACCTCGTACGTTAAAATGTTTTGAAAAAAAAACGCTAAAAATTTAAGAGAGATAATTCATATTTTACCTCGTACGTTAAAATGTTTTGAAAAAAAAAACGCTAAAAATTTAAGAGAGATAATTCATATTTTACCTCGTACGTTAAAATGTTTTGAAAAAATTTAAACAAAAATGTAATTAATTAATTCCTGGTAGGCATAGATAGTTATATATATATATATATATATATAAGAAGATCAGAACATTGGTACTGTTGGTTTCGAATCCAAACAAATAAATTTTTAATTTTTGGATCTTTTAACGTTTTAGTCAAGCAAATAAAGAGAAGGCGATCAAAGGTCACGCCATCTATATTCACAGATCAACGAGAAACTTTTTTTTTTTTTTTTTTTTTTTTTACTTGCCTACGACGTATGTATTGGCAAGATTTGCGGGTGGAGATGGCGAATTGGTTAAAAAAAATAAAAAATAAATTTGAGGATTGAAATATTGTAGAAAAGTAATATAGCATGCGAGAAGACAGACATAAACAGAGGCTGATGAGAGTCCGGTAAAAGAGACCAATTATAGGTCAGCTTTGTTTGGATTTGAAACCGACGGTACCGATGTTGTTCTGATCTTCTGTAATACATATACAGGGTGGGCCAAAATAAGGGTCCTATTTTTAAAAAATCATAACTTTTTTATTTATTGATTTTTTTTTTTTTTTTTTAGAATAAGTAAAGGACCCCTTCCGAAGCAAGCATGAGCCGTATTAGCCCTAAGGAACGTACCCTCATTTAGAA
This sequence comes from Sepiola atlantica, assembly GCA_963556195.1. Classification (NCBI taxonomy): domain Eukaryota; kingdom Metazoa; phylum Mollusca; class Cephalopoda; order Sepiida; family Sepiolidae; genus Sepiola; species Sepiola atlantica. The sequence goes on from OY744549.1 coordinate 1,137,731, forward strand.
AACATTATTTTTGCTTAAAAAACTCAAAACAGTGTAAAAAACAATACTTTAGTTTTTGTAAGTTTTAAGAAGTGTTTTTCGGCTAAAATTTGTTTTGTTTATTTCAAAAAATCTCGGAAGGGTCAGTCTACACACACATAAAGTTTGGTGAGTTTAACTTTTATTTTGTGGAAGTTATTCAAATTCAAGTTATTCAAATTTAAAGATAGGACCCTTATTTTGGCCCACCCTGTATAAATATTACGCTCTTATTTTTTTATTTTTTCAATAATCGAGAACTCTGCTGGGGTTATCTCCCACTAACATTGCATATGTATGTGTGTGTATATATATATATATATATATATATATATATATATATATATAGTGAATGTTTTTTATTCAAACATGTACAAAGTCTGCTACACTGGCATGTCGATGTTATCGATCTACAGCTATCAAGAGCTGAGGTCTCATCAGGCATATACAGGGTGGGCCAAAATAAGGGTCCTATCTTTAAATTTGAATAACTTGAATTTGAATAACTTCCACAAAATAAAAGTTAAACTCACCAAACTTTATGTGTGTGTAGACTGACCCTTCCGAGATTTTTTGAAATAAACAAAACAAATTTTAGCCGAAAAACACTTCTTAAAACTTACAAAAACTAAAGTATTGTTTTTTACACTGTTTTGAGTTTTTTAAGCAAAAATAATGTTTTCTAAATGAGGGTACGTTCTTTAGGGCTAATACGGCTCATGCTTGCTTCGGAAGGGGTCCTTTACTTATTCTAAAAAAAAAAAAAAAAAAAAAAAAATCAATAAATAAAAAAGTTATGAATTTTTAAAAATAGGACCCTTATTTTTGCCCACCCTGTATATATATATATATATATATATATATATAGTGAATGTTTTTTTTATTCAAACATGTACAAAGTCTGCTACACTGGCATGTCGATGTTATCGATCTACAGTTATCAAGAGCTGAGGTCTCATCAGGCATATATATATATATATAAGTAATCCAACAAAAGATATAAGAGTAAACTAATATCTTTAGATACTTTGCTTGAACTTTGAATTATAATAAAATTTGAATGGCACCTTATTTTATTGTTTCATTTTGTATTATGATATATATATATATATATATATATATATTACATGTTCTTTAACTAGTCATAATCAATTGGCAGTAATTTATTCAATTAATATATATATATATGCATACATATATATATATATATATTTATATAATAATTTAATAAATGTTCGAAATTTGTTTCAAAAAACATCTTTATTCATACAATTGCTTCTGTCTATCTTCAAAACACTAATCGAGGACAACATTTTTATCGAGCGTCTTTTAATTTTTATTAGTTTTAATTATTTACCTACAAATTTTTATCGAGCGTCTTTTAATTTTTATTAGTTTTAATTATTTACCTACAAATTTTTATCGAGCGTCTTTTAATTTTTATTAGTTTTAATTATTTACCTACAAATTTTTATCGAGCGTCTTTTAATTTTTATTAGTTTTAATTATTTACCTACAAATTTTTATCGAGCGTCTTTTAATTTTTATTAGTTTTAATTATTTACCTACACATTTTTATCGAGCGTCTTTTAATTTTTATTAGTTTTAATTATTTACCTACAAATTTTTATCGAGCGTCTTTTAATTTTTATTAGTTTTAATTATTTACCTACAAATTTTTATCGAGCGTCTTTTAATTTTTATTAGTTTTAATTATTTACCTACAAATTTTTATCGAGCGTCTTTTAATTTTTATTAGTTTTAATTATTTACCTACACATTTTTATCGAGCGTCTTTTAATTTTTATTAGTTTTAATTATTTACCTACACATTTTTATCGAGCGTCTTTTAATTTTTATTAGTTTTAATTATTTACCTACAAATTTTTATCGAGCGTCTTTTAATTTTTATTAGTTTTAATTATTTACCTACAAATTTTTATCGAGCGTCTTTTAATTTTTATTAGTTTTAATTATTTACCTACAAATTTTTATCGAGCGTCTTTTAATTTTTATTAGTTTTAATTATTTACCTACAAATTTTTATCGAGCGTCTTTTAATTTTTATTAGTTTTAATTATTTACCTACAAATTTTTATCGAGCGTCTTTTAATTTTTATTAGTTTTAATTATTTACCTACACATTTTTATCGAGCGTCTTTTAATTTTTATTAGTTTTAATTATTTACCTACAAATTTTTATCGAGCGTCTTTTAATTTTTAGTAGTTTTAATTATTTACCTACAAATTTTTATCGAGCGTCTTTTAATTTTTATTAGTTTTAATTATTTACCTACACATTTTTATCGAGCGTCTTTTAATTTTTATTAGTTTTAATTATTTACCTACAAATTTTTATCGAGCGTCTTTTAATTTTTATTAGTTTTAATTATTTACCTACACATTTTTATCAAGCGTCTTTTAATTTTTAGTAGTTTTAATTATTTACCTACAAATTTTTATCGAGCGTCTTTTAATTTTTATTAGTTTTAATTATTTACCTACAAATTTTTATCAAGCGTCTTTTAATTTTTATTAGTTTTAATTATTTACCTACACATTTTTATCGAGCGTCTTTTAATTTTTATTAGTTTTAATTATTTACCTACAAATTTTTATCGAGCGTCTTTTAATTTTTATTAGTTTTAATTATTTACCTACAAATTTTTATCGAGCGTCTTTTAATTTTTATTAGTTTTAATTATTTACCTACACATTTTTATCGAGCGTCTTTTAATTTTTATTAGTTTTAATTATTTACCTACACATTTTTATCGAGCGTCTTTTAATTTTTATTAGTTTTAATTATTTACCTACAAATTTTTATCGAGCGTCTTTTAATTTTTATTAGTTTTAATTATTTACCTACAAATTTTTATCAAGCGTCTTTTAATTTTTATTAGTTTTAATTATTTACCTACACATTTTTATCGAGCGTCTTTTAATTTTTATTAGTTTTAATTATTTACCTACAAATTTTTATCAGGCATCTTTTAATTTTTATTAGTTTTAATTATTTACCTACAAATTTTTATCGAGCGTCTTTTAATTTTTTTTAGTTTTAATTATTTACCTACAAATTTTTATCGAGCGTCTTTTAATTTTTATTAGTTTTAATTATTTACCTACACATTTTTATCGAGCGTCTTTTAATTTTTATTAGTTTTAATTATTTACCTACAAATTTTTATCGAGCGTCTTTTAATTTTTATTAGTTTTAATTATTTACCTACAAATTTTTATCGAGCGTCTTTTAATTTTTATTAGTTTTAATTATTTACCTACAAATTTTTATCGAGCGTCTTTTAATTTTTATTAGTTTTAATTATTTACCTACAAATTTTTATCGAGCGTCTTTTAATTTTTATTAGTTTTCATTATTTACCTACAAATTTTTATCGAGCGTCTTTTAATTTTTATTAGTTTTCATTATTTACCTACAAATTTTTATCGAGCGTCTTTTAATTTTTAGTAGTTTTAATTATTTACCTACAAATTTTTATCGAGCGTCTTTTAATTTTTAGTAGTTTTAATTATTTACCTACAAATTTTTATCGAGCGTCTTTTAATTTTTATTAGTTTTAATTATTTACCTACAAATTTTTATCGAGCGTCTTTTAATTTTTATTAGTTTTAATTATTTACCTACACATTTTTATCGAGCGTCTTTTAATTTTTATTAGTTTTAATTATTTACCTACACATTTTTATCGAGCGTCTTTTAATTTTTAGTAGTTTTAATTATTTACCTACACATTTTTATCGAGCGTCTTTTAATTTTTATTAGTTTTAATTATTTACCTACACATTTTTATCGAGCGTCTTTTAATTTTTATTAGTTTTAATTATTTACCTACAAATTTTTATCGAGCGTCTTTTAATTTTTATTAGTTTTAATTATTTACCTACAAATTTTTATCGAGCGTCTTTTAATTTTTATTAGTTTTAATTATTTACCTACAAATTTTTATCGAGCGTCTTTTAATTTTTATTAGTTTTAAGTATTTACCTACACATTTTTATCGAGCGTCTTTTAATTTTTATTAGTTTTAATTATTTACCTACACATTTTTATCGAGCGTCTTTTAATTTTTATTAGTTTTAATTATTTACCTACAAATTTTTATCGAGCGTCTTTTAATTTTTATTAGTTTTAATTATTTACCTACACATTTTTATCGAGCGTCTTTTAATTTTTATTAGTTTTCATTATTTACCTACAAATTTTTATCGAGCGTCTTTTAATTTTTATTAGTTTTAATTATTTACCTACACATTTTTATCGAGCGTCTTTTAATTTTTATTAGTTTTAATTATTTACCTACAAATTTTTATCGAGCGTCTTTTAATTTTTATTAGTTTTCATTATTTACCTACAAATTTTTATCGAGCGTCTTTTAATTTTTATTAGTTTTAATTATTTACCTACACATTTTTATCGAGCGTCTTTTAATTTTTATTAGTTTTAATTATTTACCTACAAATTTTTATCGAGCGTCTTTTAATTTTTATTAGTTTTAATTATTTACCTACACATTTTTATCGAGCGTCTTTTAATTTTTATTAGTTTTAATTATTTACCTACAAATTTTTATCGAGCGTCTTTTAATTTTTATTAGTTTTAATTATTTACCTACACATTTTTATCGAGCGTCTTTTAATTTTTATTAGTTTTAATTATTTACCTACACATTTTTATCGAGCGTCTTTTAATTTTTATTAGTTTTAATTATTTACCTACAAATTTTTATCGAGCGTCTTTTAATTTTTAGTAGTTTTAATTATTTACCTACAAATTTTTATCGAGCGTCTTTTAATTTTTATTAGTTTTAAGTATTTACCTACACATTTTTATCGAGCGTCTTTTAATTTTTATTAGTTTTAATTATTTACCTACAAATTTTTATCGAGCGTCTTTTAATTTTTATTAGTTTTAATTATTTACCTACACATTTTTATCGAGCGTCTTTTAATTTTTATTAGTTTTAATTATTTACCTACAAATTTTTATCGAGCGTCTTTTAATTTTTATTAGTTTTAATTATTTACCTACACATTTTTATCGAGCGTCTTTTAATTTTTATTAGTTTTAATTATTTACCTACACATTTTTATCGAGCGTCTTTTAATTTTTAGTAGTTTTAATTATTTACCTACAAATTTTTATCGAGCGTCTTTTAATTTTTATTAGTTTTAATTATTTACCTACACATTTTTATCGAGCGTCTTTTAATTTTTATTAGTTTTAATTATTTACCTACAAATTTTTATCGAGCGTCTTTTAATTTTTATTAGTTTTAATTATTTACCTACAAATTTTTATCGAGCGTCTTTTAATTTTTATTAGTTTTAATTATTTACCTACACATTTTTATCGAGCGTCTTTTAATTTTTATTAGTTTTAATTATTTACCTACACATTTTTATCGAGCGTCTTTTAATTTTTATTAGTTTTAATTATTTACCTACACATTTTTATCGAGCGTCTTTTAATTTTTATTAGTTTTAATTATTTACCTACACATTTTTATCGAGCGTCTTTTAATTTTTATTAGTTTTAATTATTTACCTACACATTTTCATCGAGCGTCTTTTAATTTTTATTAGTTTTAATTATTTACCTACACATTTTTACCGAGCGTCTTTTAATTTTTATTAGTTTTAATTATTTACCTACACATTTTTATCGAGCGTCTTTTAATTTTTATTAGTTTTAATTATTTACCTACACATTTTTATCGAGCGTCTTTTAATTTTTATTAGTTTTAATTATTTACCTACAAATTTTTATCGAGCGTCTTTTAATTTTTATTAGTTTTAATTATTTACCTACACATTTTTATCGAGCGTCTTTTAATTTTTATTAGTTTTAATTATTTACCTACACATTTTTATCGAGCGTCTTTTAATTTTTATTAGTTTTAATTATTTACCTACACATTTTTACCGAGCGTCTTTTAATTTTTATTAGTTTTAATTATTTACCTACAAATTTTTATCGAGCGTCTTTTAATTTTTATTAGTTTTAATTATTTACCTACAAATTTTTATCGAGCGTCTTTTAATTTTTATTAGTTTTAATTATTTACCTACACATTTTTATCGAGCGTCTTTTAATTTTTATTAGTTTTAATTATTTACCTACACATTTTTATCGAGCGTCTTTTAATTTTTATTAGTTTTAATTATTTACCTACACATTTTTACCGAGCGTCTTTTAATTTTTATTAGTTTTAATTATTTACCTACAAATTTTTATCGAGCGTCTTTTAATTTTTATTAGTTTTAATTATTTACCTACAAATTTTTATCGAGCGTCTTTAAATTTTTATTAGTTTTAATTATTTACCTACACATTTTTACCGAGCGTCTTTTAATTTTTATTAGTTTTAATTATTTACCTACAAATTTTTATCGAGCGTCTTTTAATTTTTATTAGTTTTAATTATTTACCTACACATTTTTACCGAGCGTCTTTTAATTTTTATTAGTTTTAATTATTTACCTACACATTTTTATCGAGCGTCTTTTAATTTTTATTAGTGTTAATTATTTACCTACACATTTTTATCGAGCGTCTTTTAATTTTTATTAGTTTTAATTATTTACCTACACATTTTTATCGAGCGTCTTTTAATTTTTATTAGTTTTAATTATTTACCTACAAATTTTTATCGAGCGTCTTTTAATTTTTATTAGTTTTAATTATTTACCTACACATTTTTATCGAGCGTCTTTTAATTTTTATTAGTTTTAATTATTTACCTACACATTTTTATCGAGCGTCTTTTAATTTTTATTAGTTTTAATTATTTACCTACACATTTTTACCGAGCGTCTTTTAATTTTTATTAGTTTTAATTATTTACCTACACATTTTTATCGAGCGTCTTTTAATTTTTATTAGTTTTAATTATTTACCTACAAATTTTTATCGAGCGTCTTTTAATTTTTATTAGTTTTAATTATTTACCTACAAATTTTTATCGAGCGTCTTTTAATTTTTATTAGTTTTAATTATTTACCTACACATTTTTACCGAGCGTCTTTTAATTTTTATTAGTTTTAATTATTTACCTACACATTTTTATCGAGCGTCTTTTAATTTTTATTAGTTTTAATTATTTACCTACACATTTTTATCGAGCGTCTTTTAATTTTTATTAGTTTTAATTATTTACCTACAAATTTTTATCGAGCGTCTTTTAATTTTTATTAGTTTTAATTATTTACCTACAAATTTTTATCGAGCGTCTTTTAATTTTTATTAGTTTTAATTATTTACCTACACATTTTTATCGAGCGTCTTTTAATTTTTATTAGTTTTAATTATTTACCTACAAATTTTTATCGAGCGTCTTTTAATTTTTATTAGTTTTAATTATTTACCTACAAATTTTTATCGAGCGTCTTTTAATTTTTATTAGTTTTAATTATTTACCTACACATTTTTATCGAGCGTCTTTTAATTTTTATTAGTTTTAATTATTTACCTACAAATTTTTATCGAGCGTCTTTTAATTTTTATTAGTTTTAATTATTTACCTACAAATTTTTATCGAGCGTCTTTTAATTTTTATTAGTTTTAATTATTTACCTACAAATTTTTATCGAGCGTCTTTTAATTTTTATTAGTTTTAATTATTTACCTACAAATTTTTATCGAGCGTCTTTTAATTTTTATTAGTTTTAATTATTTACCTACAAATTTTTATCGAGCGTCTTTTAATTTTTATTAGTTTTAATTATTTACCTACAAATTTTTATCGAGCGTCTTTTAATTTTTATTAGTTTTAATTATTTACCTACACATTTTTATCGAGCGTCTTTTAATTTTTATTAGTTTTAATTATTTACCTACACATTTTTATTGAGCGTCTTTTAATTTTTATTAGTTTTAATTATTTACCTACAAATTTTTATCGAGCGTCTTTTAATTTTTATTAGTTTTAATTATTTACCTACACATTTTTATCGAGCGTCTTTTAATTTTTATTAGTTTTAATTATTTACCTACACATTTTTATTGAGCGTCTTTTAATTTTTATTAGTTTTAATTATTTACCTACACATTTTTATCGAGCGTCTTTTAATTTTTATTAGTTTTAATTATTTACCTACAAATTTTTATCGAGCGTCTTTTAATTTTTATTAGTTTTAATTATTTACCTACAAATTTTTATCGAGCGTCTTTTAATTTTTATTAGTTTTAATTATTTACCTACACATTTTTATCGAGCGTCTTTTAATTTTTATTAGTTTTAATTATTTACCTACAAATTTTTATCGAGCGTCTTTTAATTTTTATTAGTTTTAATTATTTACCTACAAATTTTTATCGAGCGTCTTTTAATTTTTATTAGTTTTAATTATTTACCTACAAATTTTTATCGAGCGTCTTTTAATTTTTATTAGTTTTAATTATTTACCTACAAATTTTTATCGAGCGTCTTTTAATTTTTATTAGTTTTAATTATTTACCTACAAATTTTTATCGAGCGTCTTTTAATTTTTATTAGTTTTAATTATTTACCTACAAATTTTTATCGAGCGTCTTTTAATTTTTATTAGTTTTAATTATTTACCTACACATTTTTATCGAGCGTCTTTTAATTTTTATTAGTTTTAATTATTTACCTACACATTTTTATTGAGCGTCTTTTAATTTTTATTAGTTTTAATTATTTACCTACAAATTTTTATCGAGCGTCTTTTAATTTTTATTAGTTTTAATTATTTACCTACAAATTTTTATCGAGCGTCTTTTAATTTTTAGTAGTTTTAATTATTTACCTACAAATTTTTATCGAGCGTCTTTTAATTTTTATTAGTTTTAATTATTTACCTACAAATTTTTATCGAGCGTCTTTTAATTTTTAGTAGTTTTAATTATTTACCTACAAATTTCGTTTTCATTGAAAAAACAAAAAGGGATTAGGGTTAGTACTCTGAAGAGAACAATTTTGATGTTGACGGTTCTGGGTTTTCTTTGGATGATGGGATGGGATGGGATGGGGGGGGGGTAATCTGATGGGAGATAAAAATTCACCGAAGAAGCCTTTTGAAAACATCTTGAATTCATCACCAAGAAAGAAATGTGTGTTTTGGAAATGGGCAGAAACAATTGTATGAATAAAGATATTTTTTTTAAACAAATTCGGAACATTTATTGAATTATTATGTTTTGAGCTCTAGTGTTATACAGGGTGGGCCAAAATAAGGGTTCTATCTTTAAATTTGAATAACTTGAATTTGAATAACTTCCACAAAATAAAAGTTAAACTCACCAAACTTTATGTGTGTGTAGACTGACCCTTCCGAGATTTTTTGAAATAAACAAAACAAATTTTAGCCGAAAAACACTTCTTAAAACTTACAAAAACTAAAGTATTGTTTTTTACACTGTTTTGAGTTTTTTAAGCAAAAATAATGTTTTCTAAATGAGGGTACGTTCCTTAGAGCTAATACGGCTCATGCTTGCTTCGGAAGGGGTCCTTTACTTATTCTAAAAAAAAAAAAAAAAAAAAAAAAAAAAAAAAAATCAATAAATAAAAAAGTTATGAATTTTTAAAAATAGGACCCTTATTTTTGCCCACCCTGTATATACACTATTAGCCCAACTTTTGTGTGAATTTAAATAATAATAATAATAATAATGATAATATCTATATATATATATATATTTCAGTTTCTACACACTTGGGCTATCTTCAGGATTTTAAAATTGATTCATTAGCATATTTGGTCCAGTACGTATATAGATAAAAAAAATGTTTTTTTTAAATTGGGCCATCATCAAGTTATCCAGGCTGATTCATTTGCATTCATGGTTTAGGGTTAGGGTTTAGAGTTAGGGTTAAGGGTCGTTTTTATATTTAGGCTTCTGTACCCTTGAAGCCGCCTTCATTCAAACCGCTATAAAAATTGGTAACGGGGTTCACAATATAAAATCCTGCCGCCTAAAGGACAAAAATGAGAACACAGGTCCGAGTATCATTAATGCAAATAAAGATATGAAAAACTGTTCCAAAAAAAATTAAAATAAAATTTTTTTAAAGTACAAACAATTTTGAAAGACGCAAATAGAACACTTTTTTTTTTTTTTTTTTTTTTTTTAAATCAAAATTCAATAGCGTAAAATACAATGAAATCTTACGAAATCAAATCCACCAGAATGCATTTCGGCTTATTTGTAAATAAAAGTCAGCCATCCTTGGACATTTGAAAGGAATTTGGAAGCATTTGAATTCCAAAATCCCATTTAAAAAAAAAAAAAAAAAAAAAAAAATTAAAGACTCCCGGGCAATGCCGGGGTCGGGACATTATTTATAAATAGATATGCAAAAAGAACGGATACAAAAATCTCAGGAATAAAAGCTGAACACATTGTCAGAATAATACGAGAAAATATCAGACAGTGTAACGCGGACAGCAAAGTCTACGACTTTCTTTGCACCGAAAGTGTCCAGAAGTCCGCAGTCACCATAAGAGCGTTCCGTAGACAATCGCATGTCGGTGCGACCCAGAAGAGTTTGTGTCGAGAAAATCGTTTCCTCATTCCAGTGATAGGCGAGGTGTTGGCTGAACATTTTTAGACAATCTATCTGAAACGGGCAGTTCGAGCACGTGTAAGTCAACTGTTCTGACGGGTCCGGGGTTCTTTCTTTCATCCACGGTGCCGGCATCAAAGGCGGATCCATCAAAAGTTGGTCGATTTGAGCAGGATGTGGGGTTTCTGTCACATTTATTAGCGACTCGTGGCGTAATATAAGCAGGTTTGCCTTTAGTGGGGGATGGTTCATTAGAATGTGCTGCTCCATTTTAGACCTAAAATGAAATAAAGAAAACATTAGTGAAGATGTTATTTTAAAGGCTAACACGTTAAGTAATCTGGAGTTTGGTCAGAATACCAGTTGCTGTCACCAACGATGCCATTCATTGGATTTTATTGTAACTTTTTTTTATAAATTTGTTTATCTAAGTGACTTTTTTTTATATTTACTTTCTCTTACTGACTTTTTTTATATAAAGTTTTATCTTGGTGACTTTTTTTATATAAAGTTTTATCTTGGTGACTTTTTTTATATAAAGTTTTATCTTGGTGACTTTTTTTATATAAAGTTTTATCTTGGTGACTTTTTTTATATAAAGTTTTATCTTGGTGACTTTTTTTATATAAAGTTTTATCTTGGTGACTTTTTTATATAAAGTTTTATCTTGGTGACTTTTTTATATAAAGTTTTATCTTGGTGACTTTTTTATATAAAGTTTTATCTTGGTGACTTTTTTATATAAAGTTTTATCTTGGTGACTTTTTTATATAAAGTTTTATCTTGGTGACTTTTTTTTATTTAAAGTTTTATCTTGGTGACTTTTTTTTATATAAATTTTTATCTTGGTGACTTTTTTATATAAAGTTTTATCTTGGTGACTTTTTTATATAAAGTTTTATCTTGGTGACTTTTTTTTATATAAAGTTTTATCTTGGTGACTTTTTTTTATATAAATTTTTATCTTGGTGACTTTTTTATATAAATTTTTATCTTGGTGACTTTTTTATATAAATTTTTATCTTGGTGACTTTTTTATATAAATTTTTATCTTGGTGACTTTTTTATATAAATTTTATCTTGGTGACTATTTTTTATATACATTTTTATCTTGGTGACTATTTTTTATATACATTTTTATCTTGGTGACTTTTTTATATAAATTTTTATCTTGGTGACTTTTTTATATAAATTTTTATCTTGGTGACTTTTTTATATAAAGTTTTATCTTGGTGACTTTTTTTTATATAAAGTTTTATCTTGGTGACTTTTTTTTATATAAAGTTTTATCTTGGTGACTTTTTTTTATATAAAGTTTTATCTTGGTGACTTTTTTATATACATTTTTATCTTGGTGACTTTTTTATATAAAGTTTTATCTTGGTGACTTTTTTTTATATAAAGTTTTATCTTGGTGACTTTTTTTTATATAAATTTTTATCTTGGTGACTTTTTTATATACATTTTTATCTTGGTGACTTTTTTATATACATTTTTATCTTGGTGACTTTTTTATATACATTTTTATCTTGGTGACTTTTTTTATATAAATTTTTATCTTGGTGACTTTTTATATACATTTTTATCTTGGTGACTTTTTTATATACATTTTTATCTTGGTGACTTTTTTATATACATTTTTATCTTGGTGACTTTTTTATATACATTTTTATCTTGGTGACTTTTTTATATACATTTTTATCTTGGTGACTTTTTTATATAAATTTTTATTTTGGTGACTTTTTTATATAAAGTTTTATCTTGGTGACTTTTTTTTATATAAAGTTTTATCTTGGTGACTTTTTTTTATATAAAGTTTTATCTTGGTGACTTTTTTTATATAAATTTTTATCTTGGTGACTTTTTTATATACATTTTTATCTTGGTGACTTTTTTATATAAATTTTTATCTTGGTGACTTTTTTATATAAAGTTTTATCTTGGTGACTTTTTTTATATAAAGTTTTATCTTGGTGACTTTTTTTTATATAAAGTTTTATCTTGGTGACTTTTTTATATAAAGTTTTATCTTGGTGACTTTTTTATATAAAGTTTTATCTTGGTGACTTTTTTATATAAAGTTTTATCTTGGTGACTTTTTTATATAAAGTTTTATCTTGGTGACTTTTTTATATAAAGTTTTATCTTGGTGACTTTTTTATATAAAGTTTTATCTTGGTGACTTTTTTTTATTTAAAGTTTTATCTTGGTGACTTTTTTTTATATAAATTTTTATCTTGGTGACTTTTTTATATAAAGTTTTATCTTGGTGACTTTTTTATATAAAGTTTTATCTTGGTGACTTTTTTTTATATAAAGTTTTATCTTGGTGACTTTTTTTTATATAAATTTTTATCTTGGTGACTTTTTTATATAAATTTTTATCTTGGTGACTTTTTTATATAAATTTTTATCTTGGTGACTTTTTTATATAAATTTTATCTTGGTGACTATTTTTTATATACATTTTTATCTTGGTGACTATTTTTTATATACATTTTTATCTTGGTGACTTTTTTATATAAATTTTTATCTTGGTGACTTTTTTATATAAATTTTTATCTTGGTGACTTTTTTATATAAAGTTTTATCTTGGTGACTTTTTTTTATATAAAGTTTTATCTTGGTGACTTTTTTTTATATAAAGTTTTATCTTGGTGACTTTTTTTTATATAAAGTTTTATCTTGGTGACTTTTTTATATACATTTTTATCTTGGTGACTTTTTTATATAAAGTTTTATCTTGGTGACTTTTTTTTATATAAAGTTTTATCTTGGTGACTTTTTTTTATATAAATTTTTATCTTGGTGACTTTTTTATATACATTTTTATCTTGGTGACTTTTTTATATACATTTTTATCTTGGTGACTTTTTTATATACATTTTTATCTTGGTGACTTTTTTATATAAATTTTTATCTTGGTGACTTTTTTATATACATTTTTATCTTGGTGACTTTTTTATATACATTTTTATCTTGGTGACTTTTTTATATACATTTTTATCTTGGTGACTTTTTTATATACATTTTTATCTTGGTGACTTTTTTATATAAATTTTTATTTTGGTGACTTTTTTATATAAAGTTTTATCTTGGTGACTTTTTTTTATATAAAGTTTTATCTTGGTGACTTTTTTTTATATAAAGTTTTATCTTGGTGACTTTTTTTATATAAATTTTTATCTTGGTGACTTTTTTATATACATTTTTATCTTGGTGACTTTTTTATATAAATTTTTATCTTGGTGACTTTTTTATATAAAGTTTTATCTTGGTGACTTTTTTTATATAAAGTTTTATCTTGGTGACTTTTTTTTATATAAAGTTTTATCTTGGTGACTTTTTTTATATAAAGTTTTATCTTGGTGACTTTTTTTTATATAAATTTTTATCTTGGTGACTTTTTTATATACATTTTTATCTTGGTGACTTTTTTATATACATTTTTATCTTGGTGACTTTTTTATATACATTTTTATCTTGGTGACTTTTTTATATAAATTTTTATCTTGGTGACTTTTTATATACATTTTTATCTTGGTGACTTTTTTATATACATTTTTATCTTGGTGACTTTTTTATATAAATTTTTATCTTGGTGACTTTTTTATATACATTTTTATCTTGGTGACTTTTTTATATACATTTTTATCTTGGTGACTTTTTTATATAAATTTTTATCCGAGTGACTTTTTTATATAAATTTTTATCCGAGTGACTTTTTTATTTATAAATTTGGACTATACAGGGAATAAGGACCACAAAACAATGGCCAAATATAAGGAACACCTTTCTGTCTTCACCGGTTTTTACATAAATTTTTACATGGTATCACTGGCAGATTCCTAACCCTGCCCTAACCCTAATTCTTAACCCTGCCCTAACCCTAATTCATAACCCTGCCCTAACCCTAATTCTTAACCCTGCACTAACCCTAATTCTTAACCCTGCCCTAACCCTAATTCTTAACCCTGCCCTAACCCTAATTCATAACCCTGCTCTAACCCTAATTCTTAACCCTGCCCTAACCCTAATTCATAACCCTGCCCCAACCCTAATTCTTAACCCTGCCCTAACCCTAATTCTTAACCCTGCCCTAACCCTAATTCATAACCCTGCACTAAACCTAACGAAATCAATAAAAATAATCAGTAAAAAAAAAAAAATTTTAGTAAAAAACTGTAAAACACTTGATTAAATTTTCAGTTATTTATTTGTTATGTTAAATAAGAAACGTTAAAAAAAAAAAAACTTTTTAATTTAAACACTTATTTGAAACTTTGTTAAAAAAATATAATTTATTTCATACAAATTTTTTTTGCTTCGTTTTTTTTTTTTTCCGTGATGCAGGTAAGTCAACGGAGTTTTCATTCGGAACTGTCCGGCGTTTAATGTAAACATCCGGAAAGCACCGATGCGGAGGTCCTACTGTAAAAATGTACCAAAATATTCGGTTTAGTTCGTTTGATTTTAAATACTTATTTTCTTTTCTTTCTTTTTTTTTTTATTTAATTTAATTCACAGAAATATTATTTTCATTATTTTTTATTTGCAATTAATATTTCGTGCTAGGTATTTTTGCAATGCTTATTCTACACGAGGTTCAATATTGATTCCAATGTAAAACGAATAGAAAATATTTAAGAGAGAGGGAGAGAGGGGGGTGACGGAGGAGAAAGAGAGAGATAAAAAGAGAGAGATAAAAAGAGAGAAAGAGACAGCGAAGGAAACACAAAGAGAAATAGAGAGAGAGAGAGTGTGACAAATAGAGAGAGAGAGTGAGAGTGAGAGAGGGTGACAAAGAGAGAGACAGAGAGAGAGGGTGACAAAGAGAGAGAGAGAGAGAGAGGGTGACAAAGAGAGAGAGAGAGAGAGAGAGAGAGAGAGAGAGAGAAGATGACAAATAGAGAGGGGGTGAAGGAGGAGATAAAAGAGAGAAAGATAAAAAGAGAGAGAGAAAGAGACAGCGAAGGAGACACAAAGAGAAATAGAGAGGGAGAGACAAAGAGAGAGACAGGCAGAGAAAGAGACAGAAACAAAGAAAGAGAGAGTGACAAAGAGAGAGAACAAAAATTAAAAAAAATTAACCCATTTAAAGAGTAGAAAATTCAGACAGAGATTTCGGACCAAGTGTCTTTTCAGCACCCCCCAATATCGGGAGTGCTGAATCTACACTTGGTCCAAGATTGATTTCAATGTTTTACATCATAGAAAATCTTCAATTGATACTCACTTTGGTTTTGTCCTGAACGTACAAGATGTGCAACTGTAAACGCGTCCAGAATGGATTGACAAGTGTTGAAGGAACGCGTTCTGATCGGGCATAATTAGCGAACATAGTTTACACACGAAAACCACAGTTTGCGTCTTTTGACAATACTTCCGCAAATACAGTGTCCGATAGTCAGTGACGATGTGTATCTCGCTGTACGGCTGCCGATCTGTCTTGCTATCTACGTGTGTACAGAGTTCCTGAGGGAAAACGGGCGCCTGCACCGCGGATTCAGTTATTGTACATTCAGCGTTACTGTCGGGGCTGTCTTCTTTCGTTGGCGGTTGGGGTTCATCGTTCATTGCAAAGAGGGGGCTGACAACATGCTGAAGTCTTCGATGATTTTCTAAAAGCGACGAGAACCAACTTTTAAACGGGCATTCTCCACACTTGTGCCGTTCCAGTTCCATGTGGTCGAGGCGGATGTGGTCGCTGACGCTAATGTGGCTTGTGGACGTCAGCTGACAAAACGGGCACTTGAAGTGGCCGGCCACGTTTTTACCCTGCCGATAAGTGATCAACCGTAGCACGCTGACCTGTTCAGAATCGGTGCAGCGTTGCGGAGGGGGCTTGACGGCGTCGTCCTGGTCGGACCATTTCCAGGTGAACACATGCTTCATATCACCTTCGACCTTCAACAGGGTCACCTGATCGGCAGTATCGGTTTCATCAAACCTACCAGCAGTCGATTCTTCGAATCCGGCGTCCGAAGGATCCGGCTCACCCCCCAAACCATCATCGAACATCTCAAAAAGAGACGCGCGGTTCTCTGTCTCTGTCTTTATTCCAGAAACCAAGTGGTCTAACTTTTTGGACGACTTTGTTTTACTTTTCTGCAAACCTTTTTTCTGAACGCCACCGTTCTGCAGTGGTTTTTGGTTAAACCGAGGCTGAGCAGCATGGGGCACAATGATTTCCGGACGTCTCGTTTTTTTACGAAACAGCTGGAAGGTTTTGCACGGCTGTTCCAATGGGTTGGTCGGTTTCTTCGGATGGACTTCTAAGATGTGGTGGCGCGCCTGAATCTCATCGGACATACTAACCAGACAATAGTTACAGAGAAATATACCGTCGTACGTCTTGAATATAAAGCGTTTATAAATGTCCATTTCCGCTTTGCGAAATACGGGCATCGTCATGTTGTAGGCGATGTCAGCATCCGTCAGATCGACGGGGTTATATTTCTGCGGTAAAGGCACGTCTGATTCACTCGCTCTCTCTGGGAAAGATTTTTCAAAAGCAGAGATTCTGTAGGATGTTTCTTGTGTCTTCTCGACAAATTTATAAATTCTCTCGCTCTTGGAGTTTGGAGGTTCGGCCAATGAAGGACTTTCCCATTCGTAATCCGAATGCTGGGTAGATTGGATCTGTCGTTTCTTTGGCATCGTAGGCGATACGCTGTCTACGTCCTCAGTTGGTCTTTTCCGAGACACGTCTTCGACGGAAATCTCGGAGGGGGAAACGTTTTTGCTAACTTTGATTTTCCGAACATATTTTCTTTTTGGGGGCGTCTCTGTTGGACCAGACTCGCTCAACTTAGCTAAGCTTTTCTTTTTGCCAGGTTCTTTGATGCATTTAGCGTAGGTTTTTGCCTTCTTCCGTTTCTGTGGCCGATAGGTACGCTTAAGTTTACGTTTTAACGGTGCACCTTTCTGCGTACCTAACTGCGTTTTCCCAACCTTGGCCGCCGATGAAGCATGGGAGGCTTTCTCACCCTCGTCTTTGGATTTGAGCAAAATCCCGACATTATTGAGCTCATCCGAGTGTTGCTTCCACATATGTTTTTTGACTTCCGTGGCGGACATGTTTACGTAATTGCAGAAGACACACCTGTACGGCGTGTTCGGAACGGCAAAAGACGACGCGATTTTCTTTTTAGGTTTTGCTTTGTTCAAAGCGGGTTTCTTGCTCGCCTGCTCTGTGGGTGATTTCTTCAACACCGGGGAAGAAGATGACACCAATGTAGAAGCCACTGTCGGAGGCGCAGAGACTGGAGGCTGGGATGAAGCTTGGGGTGGTTGCGGTGAAGAGATCACGGGTTTCTGTGGAACAGTTACAACGGCTTCAGATTTAGTCGCAACAATTTCCGACTTGCCTTTGGGCAGCAGTCCTTCCGCATTGTGCTGGTAACGGATATGCCGCATCACCTGCGAGTCGTCAATGCTGCACATGGTGCAACTGCCGCACTTAAAGAGATTCCCAGGTAGGCTTTCTATCTGGATTGTTTTTTTGTCTGGTTCAGATCTATCGAGTTTCGGCATATCTGTAATATTTGGGCTACATGGAGGTTTGTTACCGGATGCAGGTGAATCTGCAAGAGATTTAGCTGCGGTTTTAACAGCCGGATTATCCTGATCGAGCAAATCGCTTTCGTCTGGATTTGTTTTCTTCATACAAGCGGCAAGCTTTTTCTCCCAGTCAGGAATTCCGAGCCATTTTACATACTGTTCTCTGTTTGTGTGGTTTCGTGTGCAGTGCCGAGCTACTTTGTAGCGTTGGAGATGCCGATAGATACAGTAACCGCATTCCCAGAAGTGGATGTTGAGATGCGCCGACAGCAAATGCCTGTGAATGTAACACGAAAAGTACGCCATGAAGCCGCATAAATTGCATTTCTTCACGTGCTCGTCGGACGTATACAAAGAAGACAGCTTGGCGTTGAGTATCGGGCCGCCGAGTTTTGAATATTCGTCTTTGTCGATCAAGTTCTCGGACTTTTTGTTTATGATTATGGACTCCAACTTCGGTGGATTCGTCGGAGGTGGCGCCATTTCCACATCCTTGATGTCCGGATCGACGGGCGACATTGGCGATAAACATTCTTTTAATTCTGTATCATCCGGATTTTCGTTGGATGATTCTTTGTCCTCGGTTTTCTCTGCTGCCGCCGATGGTGGTGTCCCCTCGGTCTCCTCAGTCGCTCCTTCAGTTTTGGAATCAGTCTGCATGCATTCGCCTTCATGAAATTCGTTGCCGTCTGTTTTTACCGCTGATGCTGCTTCAGTTCCTTCATCGACAGCTTCAGCTTTGGACCCACCTTTCGTTTTATGGAACTCGTACTTTCGACGCGTACTGATATGGACGACAAGATCCTCGTGTCGTTTGATGTGACCATAAAAACCCATAACGCTACGGGATTGATACGAGCATTGCGGACATTCGATGTACTCTGTAAAGTGGTCACCAGGGGTGAATTTCACGATCTCCATAGCCAAATTTTTAGGGGGTGGGGCCGGATCGCCATTAGTTTCTTCGGGTCGAGTCTCTTCCACAGGAACCGAGATGTTAACTTTGGATTCGACATTTTCGCTCTCTTTATCGTCTGCCGGCAGGGGTCGTTTATCATCATCGCTAATTTGGGTTTTCGTTTCTTGAATGACAACCTCAGTGAGTTTATGTTTAGGCTCATCATTGATTTGGGTCCGGCCCCAACTACTGCATCTTTCGACTTGTTTTTTAGGCAAAACCCCAGCTGAGCCACTCTGATCATTCTTAGTAATCGGAGCAATCGCTTTCACAAGTTTTTTGTCAGTATTCTGTGATTTAGATTTTCTTGGAATAACTTCAGGGGGTTCATTAATAAGCAGAATCCCCGACTTGCGACCAAAATGTGTACGTTCAATATGCTGTCGTACAATTTCTTCCGAAGAGGATTTCATGTGACACGAGAGGCACTGGTGAAGCGGAATTGTCTGGCGGTACGAGTCGTGGTGGTTTAGGAATATGTGGAATTTCATACGATTCAGCTTGTTAAATTTCTCCTTGCAGTAAGGGCAGCTAAATTTGAAATGTCCGACGACTACGGGCTTACTGACTTCTTCGGAAGGGGTTGCTTCCAGATTCGCCGCCGCGGCCGCTGCATTCGCTTTTTTATCTTTCTTCAGCTTCAAAGCGACCGACTGCTTTTTGATGTTCAAGACTTTCTTCCGGATCAGCTTATGGTTTCGAACTTCGGCAGCAGCAGGGCGTTTCTTGTAAGGCGCCCTCTTCATACCGTTCATAAGAGACGCCTTCACGTGACTGTGGTTTAAGAAGACCTCCCGGGAACTTGTCGCAAACGTACACTCCTTGCACTCAAAGTTAACATTTCTCTGTTTCGTAATGTTCTTCATGGAATCACACACTTTCATGTGCGCTAGAAACACCTGGGCGTTTGTCGTGTTGAACAAACAGTCCGTGCACTGGTATCCGTTTCCACTCAGGTTAGGATCCACGATGCCAACAATACTATCCTTGCCGTTATGACTGGAGTGATTCAAGATATACTTCTGATTGCTAAGCAGACTGACTAACGTTTTGTGAGACTCTGAAACAACCTTGGATTCTTTCTCTCGAGAATGACTCGAGCTCCGGCAAAGAAACATGCTACCCGCGATAACCCGCTGCGACTCACCTGGATGTTCGGCAACTATGTGTTCTACGACCTCAGACTTGTTTTTTTTCTTGAGGTAACAGTGTGGGCATTTCACCCACGGGACGACAAAGTTCTCGCGGACGTGGTCGACGAAAACCGAAAGACTGTTCATAACAGCTTTACACCACCTGCACACGTAAGACGTCAAATCGGCATGCTTAACGGAATAATGCGAGATAAATTCGCGGATAACGTTGGTGCTATAGTTGCAGTCGGAAACCGAACACTGGTGGAGGTAAACCTTGGCCTTTTTTTCAGAGTGCGTCGCCAAGTGTTCTTGGTGAGAGAAAGTATCCGCACTCACCGATCCACGGTGAGTACAAGAAAGCGAATCTTCCTCAATCTCTTTCTGAGAGTTGTCACACGCTTCCGATTCGTTTGGGTCGCTGTTTGAACCACCATCCCCGGATAAGTGCTGCTCCGGATCTTTTTTTTCTGGATCTGCCGTTTCTTCTTCTTCTTCTTCTTTTTCTTCTTCCGGCTTTTTTTCCTGGCCGTTTTCCCACATTTCTGCACTAAGAGAAAAGGCACTGATGATGGTAAGTTCCGGCTGCGTTTCAATATTCGGATCGTCCTCGCCTTCCGAATCGGCGGCTGGAACAGGAACATCGGAATTCTCTTCGGGAGAGGCTGTACTAAGCATCTCCGACATACCGACAATTCCCTGCGATACATATTTCGAAATGCTACCAATTTCTCCAAGAGCTACCGTCATGACCGTAGATGGCTCCGCAGACGCATCATTTTGGCCAGATCCATTAGCGGTGGAACCTTCGACAGACGTACTCTGGTTTATTTGATCGGGTAACTCGTTGGACAACAACTGTGAACTGCCATCTGCCTTTTCGGAGTGGTTGGGGTGCCAGGACACATTACTTGAAGAATTGTTCTTTTCCGTTTTATTGGAGAGCTCGCCTTCGGCAATATGATAGTGGTCATAATGCACGCCGTTTGACGCAGTTTGTGGGGTAGAATTTTCGGTGGCGTTCTCACTCATGGAATTAGAAGTTTCTACATTTTTGTTGGGATCAGTCTGGGCGTCCGAGGAGGAATCACTCAGACTTTGATCAGAAGAGTTTCCAGTCCATTTTCTGTGTAGGAAATCTTTCTCGGAAGCACCTTTGTTAAACATTTTATATTTCTTCATGTTTTACGTTCGAGAAATATTTGCCCCTCCTCGTAAGAATTGTAATTTTCTCTCAAATCAGCAATATCGACTTAATTTGAACCAAAATAGTTTTCAGGATGGCATATAACAAGAATCAATTATACTTATAATTATATATATATATATACATATACATATATGTAATTTCCTCCAAAATCAGTTAATATTGAATTATTATTCAAAATTAAGTCTTTTCAGGGGATTTTTTTTGTATATATATATATTTTTTTTTACAGCAATATGGAGAAAAGCCAGTTTTTTTTTTTTTCAAATTCTACCAGTATATATATATATATATATATATATATATATTTTTTTTTTAATACCCGTTTTAGTTACTGTTTAAATTCATATTTCAAATTGTCATTACTTTTCCTCCATTTTTTCTAATAAAAAAAAAAGTATTCAATCATCATAGGGAATTTTCCAGGGGAGGTAACTATGTATTTCTTTTTAAAGGGAGGCAACCCATTTTTTTCTTTGCAAACGTGGAAGGCGTTTTTTCCCCACCCTTTTTTTTGTTATTTCAAATTCATTAAAAACAAACTTTTTTTTTTGCTTCCGAGTACCTTGTAATCTATTTTGATTATTTTCAAAGTCAGAGCGGTGAAAGGTATTAAAAGAGTTTCAGGCCAGGGATTGAGTCTTCGGTATTCCGGGGAAGGCAGACAAGTAAAATTCATGGGGGAGGGGTTACATGCTGGTATCTTTCTCTTGCATCTTTCACTCATGTCAGGATCTGCACAACATTTGTGGGTGAGACATCTGGCATCTGGTGCAAAACTTGTCCATCTTCGTCAGAAGAATCTGTGAAAGAGAGAAAAAAAAGAAGATTAATTAAGTCCCCTATGCGTTTGGAGAGATGAAAAAACGAGCTTCATCCAAGAAAGTCAAAAGTAAAAGAAAGACATTTAGTGGCATGTGGAGGGAAGGAGACAGGAAGTCATTCTTTGATGAAACAAAAAGTCATCTAACTCCCTTATCCCCCTCATGAATCGTTTGAAGTTTCAGTCTTCACGGCAAAATTAACATTTTCAGTTCTCGGAGAGAATTGTCATAAAAGGGGAAACTCAGCTTTTTCTCATAAAAAAAAAAAAAAACAAACCAAAAAGATTTCGATCCAAAAGCAGAGAATTCCAATTAAAACTTTTTATGGATTTAAAAAAGCGGATAACTAATTAAAGGACAAATTAAAAATCTTTCTATCACGGAAAGTTGTTTGTGTGCGCGTGTGTGTGTGTGCGCGTTCTTGTGTGTATATCCAGCTAAAAGTTTTTAAGAAAACCCCACAAAATTATGCATTCTTTGAGGTTTCGTCAGAGAAAGGGGGTCGTTTTTTTCAGGCATTTTCGATTTTATTATGTACTAATTTGGTAATAAACTGCAGACTCATTTAAAAATTATAAGACGCTAATTCAGGTTTTTATTTATTGTTTCTTAACGCTCTCTTTGGACTATTGTCATTATAAACATCATTTCTCTTAGTAGTGCTCTGGAGGCATCCTCAATTTAATTTGGATGGTTTCAGTAGCACTGTACAGGGGGCGGAGTAGAAAGAGATGGTTCAAAAGACGGAGGGGGAAAACGGGGAAAGATAGAAATATGTTACACTTTTTAATCTCTTCTATTTTGCCTTTAGTGACCCCGGGTAACGCCGGGTTACTCTGCTAGTATAAAGATGTATGAATTGTGGATTTGTTGACAGGAAAAGTAGGATTTGCTTCAACATGGAGGTATGCTTGTTCAGATGCGATTGTCTTGGTTTTTATAGATGTTCAAATGACCTGTAGTTGAACGGATACGTAAATGGATGGTAACATTTAATGCTACTAACAAATACATAGACGATACTGCCAAGGCTGCTGCAATAAAAGTGGGCTCCCTCTACCGTGCTAGAAAATTTCTCATACCTGCCAGTATTTTATATCGCTACAAAGCAACCATTTGCCTATACATGAAGTTACATTCGAGCTGGTGCACCAACCGTTAGCCTCCCCCCCTTCTTGAGTATGGTCCAAAAAAGAGTCTAATCTAATCAGTCCCACACCATTACACAAGCTCCAGCCCCTATCCCATCGCCGTAATGTTGCATCCCTGTGCTTGTTTTACAAGTACTTCAATGGAACGTGCTCCGATGAACTTGCTGCTCTGGTGCCTCCCCCACCCCCATCGACGTAACTACACCCGACAATCAGCTAAATCCCACCCATTTATTATTGTGATCCCAAATGCCGGAAAGATTTCTACTCTAATAGCTTCTTCCCGTGAATGGCTAGTCTTTGGAATTCCCTCCATGCTCCCTGTTTTCCTAACTGTACCAACATGCAGAAATTTAAATGTAGTGAACAAACATCTCGCTGCACAATTCCCAACTTAGGATGCCCCCCACCCTATAAATCTGGCCCCTAATCCACAGTAGCCCCTTACGTCTCAATGGCAACATACCTTGTTTAGGGTGAACAACTTTAGAAGATTTCGGGAGGCGAAACTTTAGAAGATTTCGGGAGGCGAAACTTTAGAAGATTTCGGGAGGCGAAACTTTAGAATATTTCGGGAGGCGAAACTTTAGAATATTTCGGGAGGCGAAACTTTAGAATATTTCGGGAGGCGAAACTTTAGAACATTTCGGGAGGCGAAACTTTAGAACATTTCGGGAGGCGAAACTTTAGAACATTTCGGGAGGCGAAACTTCAGAATATTTCGGGAGGCGAAACTTTAGATTTCGGGAGTTAAAGTCAGCTCTTTTAAAAATGCAGAAATCCGAGTTTCAATCAGCAGATGTCCACAAGAAATAATCTAAAAAGGAAAGAAGCAAGATTCCTGCAATGGAGAGCCGTGAATTTTAAAACTGTTCTGTTTTTAAATCTCCGAAAAAGTTACATGGTGCCTCGAATCCTTATTCCAATTTTTAATAAATTCTATTATAAGGCACTTATTCTAAAAATGTCGAAAAATGTCGAAAATTTCAGCCTTAAGCTGAAGATGTCTTAAGAAGAAAAGGGGATTCAGGGAATCGTTCTTAATTTGTGTCTTATTTCTATGGATCGAATATCATGCAAATCTGAAATATTTAAATTTAAATAAAAGATTATGTCCGTATCAAGCCCCCTAGAGTCTCTTTAAAATACTCTAAAAAAAAAATTATCATCCTGAGGATGTCTTACAATAAAGACGAAATGTTGATGAATATATAAAAAATATCTCTTGTTTTTTTTCCTTTTTCATTTCCCATATATATATATATATATATATATATATATATATATATTTTTTATGTAACAAAAAAAAAAGGTTTTTTTTTGGGGGGGGGGGGTGTTGAAAAAAAATTTTGTTGGAAAAATGTTTTTTTTTGTTGAAACAAAATTTTTTTTTTTTTTTTGATGAAAAATTTTTTTTTCTGTAATATGATTAACTATGGTTCAAAATGTCCTCTCCTGAAAAAATTTTCAACAAATATTAATTTTTGACAGTTATGAGTTTTTTAACCCTAAACTATAATTTAGCCCAAACTACTTGGCCTAACATTCACAGGTAGCATGAATTGGAACAAATACATGGTAAACAACTGATGATCCCTTAACTAATGGGACTTAAGGTTTTTTTGGTTTTTTTTATATAGTTTTAATGGTTGAGAAACTTCCGAGACTATATATATATATATATATATTCTACAAAAGTCAAGAGAAGTGGGGTCTGATCAACTCTGCTGGGAAGCCATGAAATTAAATACTGTCTTGTTTTTAAATTCCCGAAAGAGTTTTTCATGGTAAATAACTGATGATCCCTTAAATAATGTTAGAAGCAAACTAATATAATAACTGAAAAAGTTAAATTGACTTACATGAGTGATTTTCCACTGAACGACTTGGGACTTAAGGTTTTTTTGGGTTTTTTTTATATAGTTTTAATGGTTGAGAAACTTCCGAGACTATATATATATATATATATATATATATATATATATATATATATATATATATATTCTACAAAAGTCAAATGAAGATGTAATGCTACTAAACCTTACGTCTCGAATCCTTATTCCAATTTTTAATAAATTCTATTATAAGGCACTTATTCTAAAAATGTCGAAAAATGTCGAAAATTTCAGCCTTAAGCTGAAGATGTCTTAAGAAGAAAAGGGGATTCAGGGAATCGTTCTTAATTTGTGTCTTATTTCTATGGATCGAATATCATGCAAATCTGAAATATTTAAATTTAAATAAAAGACTATGTCCGTCTTTCGCCCCCTAGAGTCTCTTTAAAATACTCTAAAAAAAGAAAAAAAGTGGGTTGGTCCCTCTATGACTTTTGAAAATCTTTCGTGAGATAAATAAAATCTTGGTCTTTGCAATGTTACAAAATCTTGTTCATATATCTATATATATATATATCTTTCTATCTATACATATATCTATATATGATTATTTTTATTTACACAGACGTGTTTTTGTACATGTCTGTGTAAATAAAAATAATCATATATAAAAGCTCTATTTGATATTGAGCACTTCTTATAAGCCCGGTTGAAATTATTCGGATTACTACCCTGTGGATGTTTTACCTGGATTATTATTATATATATATATATATATATATATATATATTTATTTTTAAATACAGATTTTAATCAGACATGGACCAGTGGTTTCTGACAAGAAACGGGTTTAAATCCCCGATTCCGTCTTCTTCAGCATAGTCTGAAATAGTAAATGATGGAATTTCTTCAAAAAACATTTATAACCGTTATGAAACGCTATGCACACAGAATTTGAAATGGAGGGCCGGCGAGACGGTTAGATCAGAAAAATAGCCGTTAAGTAAGAGATTCTATAATTTGAAGTGAAGAACGAGAAAGAAAGGAAGAAAGAAAGAAAAGAGAGAAAGAAAGAAAGAAAAGAGAGAAAGAAAGAAAGGGAAAAATAAAATAAAATTTATAATAATAAAAAAATTAATTAAGAGTAAATAAAATATTATTTTTATATGTAGAACATAATTAAAGTACGCAACTCTAATTAATTAAATTATCTAAAAAGGGGAGGTAACTATTTATTATTATATAAAGTATATATAATTCACGATTGTTTCAATTAATAAATATCAAATTAAAGTAAAAATATAAATAAATATATAAATAAAAATCAATATATAAATATATATACATATATATATTA
>OY744549.1:1169326-1309326 GCA_963556195.1 Sepiola atlantica
TCCCGATTCCGATACAATTACTGATTCGGTTCTAAATTCCCGATTCCGATACAATTACTGATTCTGTTCTTAATTCACGATTCTGTTCTAAATTCCTGATTCTGATACAATTACCGATTCTGTTCTTAATTCACGATTCTGTTCTAAATTCCTGATTCTGATACAATTACCGATTCTGTTCTAAATTCCTGATTCCGATACAATTAGCGATTCAGATACAATTAGCGATTCTGTTCTAAATTCCCGATTCTGATACAATTACTGATTCGGTTCTAAATTCCCGATTCCGATACAATTACTGATTCTGTTCTAAATTCCCGATTCTGATACAATTACCGATTCTGTTCTAAATTCCTGATTCCGATACAATTACTGATTCTGTTCTAAATTCCCGATTCTGATACAATTACTGATTCTGTTCTAAATTCCCGATTCTGATACAATTACTGATTCTGTTCTAAATTCCCGATTCCGATACAATTACCGATTCTGTTCTTAATTCACGATTCTGTTCTTAATTCACGATTCTGTTCTAAATTCCCGATTCTGATACAATTACCGATTCTGTTCTAAATTCCCGATTCCGATACAATTAGCGATTCAGATACAATTATCGATTCTGTTCTAAATTCCCGATTCTGATACAATTACTGATTCTGTTCTAAATTCTTGATTCCGATACAATTACTGATTCCGTTTTCTAGATATGTAGCTGTAGGGATTGCACAGTCATAGTGGATGGTGTATAAATTATTTCCAACTGTTCTTTCTAGTATATGTTCCCAGGACTTGCTGCTACACTGGATATTCAATTTTTACAAATAGTCCAGTGAAGATATTTACACACTCAGTTTGAGCTGAATTGTGTCATACCAAATTAATTGAGCCAGTACTAAATAATCCATGCCGCATAATGACGGGGAAACTAAGACCACCCCTTTTACCAATTGTGTACAGATTGATTGGCATGGTACCCCTACCATATAGGCATGGTCATTATGCTTAAGCCATTGCAGACCACAAGTGTTTAGGGCCCATGTCTTACTGCTGTGCAAGATGGCAGAGCGAACACAGACTGAAAAGATATTGTCCAGAATCTTGAAAGACATGTGTTTAGATGATGGTGATACTTATACCGGGTCTACCATTCTGAATAGGCATTTTCATCTTGTTAAACGATAGTCCATGTTGTTAAAAATAAAATGTAATTTATGTTAATTTCTTCTCAGAAAATAATGTATCTGATCCATGGCGATACTTATACGAAGCCTACCAAGCATGCAACTGGGGTCCATGACTGAGGGCGGACATGTAGAGACCAAAATTAATACTAAAGAGTTAGGGTTAGGGTTTAGGGTTAGGGTTAGAGTTTAGGGTTAGAGTCTAGGGGGTTGAGTTTAGGTTTAGAGTTTAGGTTTAGAGTTAGGGTTTAGAGTTAGGGTTTAGAGTTAGGGTTTAGAGTTAGGGTTTAGAGTTAGGGTTTAGAGTTAGGGTTTAGAGTTAGGGTTTAGAGTTAGGTTTAGGGTTTAAGGTTAGGTTTAGGGTTTAAGGTTAGGTTTAGGGTTAGGTTTAGGGTTAGGTTTAGGGTTAGGTTTAGGGTTTAGGGTTAGGTTCAGGGTTTAGGGTTAGGGTTTAGGGTTTAGAGTTAGGATTAGGGTTTGGGGTAAGAGTTAGGGTTTGGGATTAGAGTTAGGGTTTGGGATTAGAGTTAGGTTTAGGGTTAGGGTTTAGGGTAAGAGTTAGGGTTTAGAGTTAGGATTAGACGTAAGGGGCTACTGAGAATTAGGGTGAAAGTTTACGGCGGCATCTTAAATTGGAAGCTGTGCAACAAGATGCTTGTTTACATTAGTTTTTAATTTCTGCATGTCGGTACAGTCGGGGGAGCAGGGAGGGAGTTCCAAAGGTCGGCAGCTCGAGGACAGAAGCTATTGGAGTAAAAGGCTCTCCAACATCTGGGGATTTCCACAGTGAATGGATGGGATTTAGTCGATTGTCGAGTTGGTCGAGTGTATTTATGTCGAGGGGGCACCAGAGCAGCAAGTTCATCGGAGTACATTCCATTGAAGTACTTGTAAAACAAGCACAAGGATGCCACATTGCGGCAATGAGACATGGGCTGGAGTTTGTTGGATAGTGAGGAACCTATCAGATTAGAGACTCTTTTTTGGACCTTGTCTAAGAGGGAGAGTCTAGTGGTTGGTGCACTAGCCCAGATGTGACAACAATACTCCATACATGGGCGGCTGGTGGCTTAGTAGAGATATAGGATAGTATACGGCGTGAGGAGTTTTCTAGCACAGTAAGGGGAGCCCACTTTCCTTGCAGCAGCCTTGGCAATGTCTTCTATGTATTTGTTCCAATTCATTTTACCTGTGAATGTTAGGCCAAGGAGTTTGAATGTTGGATTCTCAGGTAGGGTGTTATTTGCTATGGCAATCGGTGGTTGAAGAGGTTTCTTGTAGTTGTTGAAGGAAAGGAGCTTTGTCTTTGCGGCATTAAAAGTTACCAACCATTTATGACCTCAATGCACTACAGCCTGGAGGTCATTTTCTAAGGATTCAGCCATTGCTTCGAATATGATCGCATCCGTTTTGCCAACATGACAAGAGTAAAGTGTGGTGTCATCAGGATTTGGATGTATGAACACTGAGGACAACCTGGATCTTTTTTTTTGGATAAGAAGGATATAATCATATTAAATAAATTATATTAAATATTCGTCCAGTAATACCATATGAATTAAATTTTATGAGAAGACCTTTATGCCAGACCTTGTCAAAGGCCTTTGATATATCAAGCGCTACTGCCCTAGCTTCACCTGCCTTGTCCAGTGTATGGTATATGTGTTCAGAGATTACCGTTAGGATATCTGCAGTAGATCTGCTTGCCTAAATCCATACTGATGGTCAGAAAGAAGTTTAGAATTAACGAGGTGACAGACTATCGCTAGATTGATTAAGGATTCAAAGATTTTAGCGAAGTGCGGGATTAGACTGATGGGGGCAATAATTCTATCTACAGAATTCTTGAAGACTTGTTCCACAGATGCAGTTTTCCAGCTATCAGGGAAGCAAGACTTGGCAAGGCATTTGTTGTAGAGTTTGGAGAGGACAGAGGTCAGTTCTGCAGAGCATTTCTTTATTTCTATTACTAGTATAAGATCAGGCCCACATGCTTTTATAGATGAAAAACGGTGGATGGTCGAAATCCGAAAGTGATTTTGAAACCTTTAAATTGGCGAATGGAAAGTCATTTTTATCTTGAATACAAGTTTTAAAAAGCAAAAGAAAAATTATTGTTTTTTTTTTTGTGCTTTTAAATCAATTATTGAATCAAAGAACTAAAAAAGGACTTGTCTGCCGATTGGAAGAGGGCTGGCCTCATCATTCAGGATCAGATGGAGAGACAGAAGAACTGGGATGAACACCAGAGCTAAATCTCTAAAAATATCCTGCGATAAACAATGTCTGGCTTGTCTTCAAGCTGCAAGCTCGCCACACACCGCTGAATGGCTAACAGTTTTGGCAGCATCCATAGGTACCGTAGTCGTCAGTTAGTTAGTTGACCTCCAATTTTAAACCAGAATAATTCTACTTCTAGCCATGAAACTGCTTTAGATTTAATAATCCAAAGTTTTCATGAAATGATTTTGTTTAGATATTTTTTATAACCTGGTTCGTATAAAGTATGAAATTTTTATCTTCTGTTTTTCTTTTGAAAATTCCATCCAGGTTTTTATAATGGTTGTCCAGGTAAAGCCAATCTTATTCTAACTGTTAATTCCATGAATGGAGTCCCAAAGACCACGAACCAAACCCACATTTTAATATCAGTATTTTCAATTGGCATAAAGTCTCTTAGATATAAAATGCCTGGATCTCAAGTTTTTAACATGAGTCTTCTGTAAATTGGTTTTACTGGTTTAAGCCTAGAATGCTTCAACTTCGGATTTGGATTTCATAAAATACTGAGCCTTAACATCTGGAAGCTGGAATGTTATTCTTACATGATCCATTGTTCTATTATAGAAATGTTGATATCTTCTATCATATCTATCTATAGATTTTAAACCGATTTATAGATAAACGATCCTTGTGAAGATTGCCTCCCATGGCATTGCTGAGAATCCGGTAACTTAATGTCAAATGAAGACGACCTCATGTTCACAAAATTGACAACAAAACAAAACACGACATCATACAGGGGGATAATCAGAAGATACTCTTGCCGCACCCCTTTCAACGATGTCGTCTGCTGGGCCCTAGACGTCACTGGCTTCCATTATTCTTTGAATCGGTTAAGCTCGACAGTAGGAATCGCAAATGGATTTTTTCTTTTCAAAGTTCCAAATACCGGCAGCCTGAGGAAAGAAGCTATTGGAGTAGAAGGCTGTCCAGCATCTGGGGACCTCCACAGTGAATGGATGGGACCTAGCTGATTGTCGAGTTGGTTTAGTGTATTTACGTCGAGGGGGCACCAGAGCAGTAAAACAGGCACAAGGAAGCAATATTGTGGCGATGGGACAGGGGCTGGAGCTTGGTGGATAGTGAGGGACTTATTAAGTTGGCGACTCTTTTTTTCGACCTTGTCTAAGAGCGAAAGACTAGTGGATGAGGCCCAGCGCAGATGTGGCAACAATACTCCATGCATGGGCGGATGGTGGCTTTGTAGAGATACTGGATATCATACAGGGGAATAATCAGAAGATACTCTTGGCGCACCACTTTCACTGACTTCCATTATTCTTTGAATCGGTTAAGCTCGACAGTAGGAATGGCAAATGGATTGACAGTGTTTTTTTCTTTTCAAAGTTCCAAATACCGGCAACTCGAGGAAAGTAGAAGTAGAAGGCTGTCCAGCATCTGGGGACATCCGCAGTGAATGGATGAGATTTAGCTGATTATCGGGTTAGTCGAGTTTATTTACATCGAGGGGGCACCAGAGCAGCAAGTTCATCAGAGCACATACCATCTTTTCAAATGGCATGTCGTTAACATAGGATACAACTTATGTCGGCATGTTTGCACCCTCGTTAATAACGGAATTGGCGACAAACTGACTATGTAGCAGCGTTAACGGAGGGTCACAACCAATAAACCTAGACAAATGTAAAGTACTACTTGCAATTTAGAAATAGATCACAACTTGGTATATATATATATATATATATATATATATATATATATATATAAATGAATATATATATATATATATATAAATGAAGGTAATGCTGCGCCCAAACAAGAGTTGTGGTTATTTTAGAAACATTTTTTTTTATTATTAATATTATTATTATTTTAATATTATTATTACTTCTCAAACTAATTTATCATAGATGATATCTGCTTGTTTTGGGGGTCTAATTTTATTTTTATTTTTACAAACCACATACTGTGATATATGATTTTGAAAAATAAATATATATATAGAAAATGCTAAGGACTTTTGCACTCCTCTGCCCTAACCCTAACCCTGCCCTGCCCATCCCCTAACCCAAGAAATTAAAAATAATTTTTTTCCATTCTTTTTTTATTTTTAATGTCTCCTCTTTGAAATTTAAAGAAAAAAAAATTTCCTAAAAAAAAAAAAAAATGTTGTTTAAAAATTGACATCGCTATAAACAATGCACATTGCATTGTGGGAAGGAAAAAAGAAACATTTTTAATTATAATCTTTTTTTGACAATTTCTTATACATATTGGTGTATATATCAATGGAAACGAATATGTATATTTATAAAACTTTAAAGAAAAAAACATAAACATTGTAGAATTTTTTGAATAAACTTGCATTTGTTTAAGAATTGGATTTTTCTCTCGTTTTTTCTCTTCTTTCCTCGCAATTGAACCAAGTTCTTTCGTCGCTCGAAACGAAAAGATTTAAAAAAATAAATATTCTTCTCAAGATGATGATCAATTAGACAAATGTAAAGTACTACATGTAGGATCCAGGAATGATGGAGTTGAATATGTACTAAACAACAGAGAAATCAGAGAAATAGATGGAGAGTGCGATTTGGGAGTGGGGTTTGATAATACATTTAAGGCAAATAATCATATTTTGACCATTGTATCGGGTGGATGGTTAGGAATATTATTTCGAGGGAGACAAATGTTGTGTTAAGGATATATAAAGCTCTAATAAGACCTCATATAGAATACTGCACCCAGGCCTGGGCTCCAGCGACTAGATATGGAAATTGGAATGTAATGTTGAAACTGGAAGGCGTACAAAGAAGGGTGACAAAACTAATAAGTAAAGTAAAGGAGTGCAGTTACAGGGAGAGATTGGACAAATTGGGATTGACTACTTTGCTGGAGAGAAGAATGAGAGGTGATATGATTGAGACTTTCAAGATAATTAATGGCATTTCTAACTATGGTGGGCATTTTTTTAGTATTTCTCCTAGATCTGGAAGGTTATTGTCAAAGCAATTTTCAAAAACTAGATCTGTTAACCAGTTAAGTTTTTTTTGCTCACAGAGTAATATGTTTTTGGAATAAGTTGCCAGATCAGATTAAGAACAGCAATAGCTTGGGTCAGTTTAAGATGAGGTTGGAGGAATTCAGAGAAAGTGGTAGGAAGGAAGAAATTGAGGGGTCACTTTTGGGAGTTATCAAATGAAATATTTAACAGAATTTGATCTGGATATTGATACTGTACTAAAAGTTGAATTGAGAAGATAGTTAAAGGGGAGATGCCCAAGGAGGCATAACAAACAAATAATAATAATAATAATAATAAAACTACGCTGGTCTCTAACAGATTTATATTTAAAACAATCGCTGTGGAGACCAGTAGAGCAATTCCTCAACCACCTTGGTTTATCACACCTGAGACTGTCAGTGCCTCTTCATTGTCATTATTCAAGTGAACGCTTCGAGGCTGCAGGAGATACGAACAAACTTCTTGAAGTTTCGGATATAGGCACAAAGGCTTTGTTTTTTCTTTAAATTAGAATAATTTATATTCGTTTTTTACCGTTTTTAAAATTGTCGTATTTCGCCCCCTACAAAAAGGTTTCAACTTTTTTTTGCAAATTACATGTAAACAGCCTTAACAAATATCCGGTAAAAAAAAAAAATTAAGAAAATTTCTATTATTTTAGATGTTAGATGTGGTGGATCACTTTCCTATATAAGTTATACGTAAAGTGAGCACGCATTTCTTGGCCACAAAATCTCACCCCTCACATTTTTCCCTCTAAATAAATTAAAATTCTACTTTTTTTTAGATGTTAGGAGGTACCCTAACCCTCTGATTCCAAAGAATGAGAAAAGAAAATATTAAATACAAAACAAACTGCTTGTTCGTTTTCACTAAAACTAGTCTGCATAACAGAAAATTAGAATCCTATTTACTGTAGTCAAAATGGTAGCCATTTACAAAGCCTTTTCCTAAGAATAACAAAATGTGAAAATATTAAATAGAAAACAAACTGCTTGTTCGTTTTCACTGAAACTAGTCTGCATTACAGAAAATTAGAATCCTATTTACTGTAGTCAAAATGGTAGCCATTTACAAAGCCTTTTCCTAAGAATAAGAAAATGTGAAAATATTAAATACAAAACAAACTGCTTGTTCGTTTTCACTGAAACTAGTCTGCATAACAGAAAATTAGAATTGTATTTACTGTAGTCAAAATGGTAGCCATTTACAAAGCCTTTTCCTAAGAATAAGAAAATAAGAAAATATTAAATACAAAACAAACTGCTTGTTCGTTTTCACTGAAACTAGTCTGCATAACAGAAAATTAGAATCCTATTTACTGTAGTCAAAATGGTAGCCATTTACAAAGCCTTTTCCTAAGAATAACAAAATAAGAAAATATTAAATACAAAACAAACTGCTTGTTCGTTTTCACTGAAACTAGTCTGCATAACAGAAAATTAGAATCGTATTTACTGTAGTCAAAATGGTAGCCATTTACAAAGCCTTTTCCTAAGAATAACAAAATGTGAAAATATTAAATACAAAACAAACTGCTTGTTCGTTTTCACTGAAACTAGTCTGCATAACAGAAAATTAGAATCCTATTTACTGTAGTCAAAATGGTAGCCATTTACAAAGCCTTTTCCTAAGAATAAGAAAATGTGAAAATATTAAATACAAAACAAACTGCTTGTTCGTTTTCACTGAAACTAGTCTGCATAACAGAAAATTAGAATCCTATTTACTGTAGTCAAAATGGTAGCCATTTACAAAGCCTTTTCCTAAGAATAAGAAAATGTGAAAATATTAAATACAAAACAAACTGCTTGTTCGTTTTCACTGAAACTAGTCTGCATAACAGAAAATTATAATCGTATTTACTGTAGTCAAAATGGTAGCCATTTACAAAGCCTTTTCCTAAGAATAACAAAATAAGAAAATATTAAATACAAAACAAACTGCTTGTTCGTTTTCACTGAAACTAGTCTGCATAACAGAAAATTAGAATCCTATTTACTGTAGTCAAAATGGTAGCCATTTACAAAGCCTTTTCCTAAGAATAACAAAATAAGAAAATATTAAATACAAAACAAACTGCTTGTTCGTTTTCACTGAAACTAGTCTGCATAACAGAAAATTAGAATCCTATTTACTGTAGTCAAAATGGTAGCCATTTACAAAGCCTTTTCCTAAGAATAAGAAAATGTGAAAATATTACATACAAAACAAACTGCTTGTTCGTTTTCACTGAAACTAGTCTGCATAACAGAAAATTAGAATCCTATTTACTGTAGTCAAAATGGTAGCCATTTACAAAGCCTTTTCCTAAGAATAACAAAATGTGAAAATATTAAATACAAAACAAACTGCTTGTTCGTTTTCACTGAAACTAGTCTGCATAACAGAAAATTAGAATCCTATTTACTGTAGTCAAAATGGTAGCCATTTACACAGCCTTTTCCTAAGAATAAGAAAATGTGAAAATATTAAATACAAAACAAACTGCTTGTTCGTTTTCACTGAAACTAGTCTGCATAACAGAAAATTAGAATCCTATTTACTGTAGTCAAAATGGTAGCCATTTACAAAGCCTTTTCCTAAGAATAAGAAAATGTGAAAATATTAAATACAAAACAAACTGCTTGTTCGTTTTCACTGAAACTAGTCTGCATAACAGAAAATTAGAATCCTATTTACTGTAGTCAAAATGGTAGCCATTTACAAAGCCTTTTCCTAAGAATAAGAAAATGTAAAAATATTAAATACAAAACAAACTGCTTGTTCGTTTTCACTGAAACTAGTCTGCATAACAGAAAATTAGAATCCTATTTACTGTAGTCAAAATGGTAGCCATTTACAAAGCCTTTTCCTAAGAATAAGAAAATGTGAAAATATTAAATACAAAACAAACTGCTTGTTCGTTTTCACTGAAACTAGTCTGCATAACAGAAAATTAGAATCCTATTTACTGTAGTCAAAATGGTAGCCATTTACAAAGCCTTTTCCTAAGAATAAGAAAATAAGAAAATATTAAATACAAAACAAACTGCTTGTTCGTTTTCACTAAAACTAGTCTGCATTACAGAAAATTAGAATCCTATTCACTGTAGTCAAAATGGTAGCCATTTACACAGCCTTTTCCTAAGAATAAGAAAATGTGAAAATATTAAATACAAAACAAACTGCTTGTTCGTTTTCACTGAAACTAGTCTGCATAACAGAAAATTAGAATCCTATTTACTGTAGTCAAAATGGTAGCCATTTACAAAGCCTTTTCCTAAGAATAAGAAAATGTGAAAATATTAAATACAAAACAAACTGCTTGTTCGTTTTCACTGAAACTAGTCTGCATAACAGAAAATTAGAATCCTATTTACTGTAGTCAAAATGGTAGCCATTTACAAAGCCTTTTCCTAAGAATAAGAAAATATTAAATACAAAACAAACTGCTTGTTCGTTTTCACTGAAACTAGTCTGCATAACAGAACATTAGAATCCTATTTACTGTAGTCAAAATGGTAGCCATTTACAAACCCTTTTCCTAAGAATAAGAAAATATTAAATACAAAACAAACTGCTTGTTCGTTTTCACTGAAACTAGTCTGCATAACATAAAATTAGAATCCTATTTACTGTAGTCAAAATGGTAGCCATTTACAAAGCCTTTTCCTAAGAATAAGAAAATAAGAAAATATTAAATACAAAACAAACTGCTTGTTCGTTTTCACTAAAACTAGTCTGCATTACAGAAAATTAGAATCCTATTCACTGTAGTCAAAATGGTAGCCATTTACACAGCCTTTTCCTAAGAATAAGAAAATGTGAAAATATTAAATACAAAACAAACTGCTTGTTCGTTTTCACTGAAACTAGTCTGCATAACAGAAAATTAGAATCCTATTTACTGTAGTCAAAATGGTAGCCATTTACAAAGCCTTTTCCTAAGAATAACAAAATGTGAAAATATTAAATACAAAACAAACTGCTTGTTCGTTTTCACTGAAACTAGTCAGCATAACAGAAAATTAGAATCGATTTTTACTGTAGTCAAAATGGTAGCCATTTACAAAGCCTTTTCCTAAGAATAAGAAAATGTGAAAATATTAAATACAAAACAAACTGCTTGTTCGTTTTCACTGAAACTAGTCTGCATTACAGAAAATTAGAATCCTATTTACTGTAGTCAAAATGGTAGCCATTTACAAAGCCTTTTCCTAAGAATAAGAAAATGTGAAAATATTAAATACAAAACAAACTGCTTGTTCGTTTTCACTGAAACTAGTCTGCATAACAGAAAATTAGAATCCTATTTACTGTAGTCAAAATGGTAGCCATTTACAAAGCCTTTTCCTAAGAATAACAAAATGTGAAAATATTAAATACAAAACAAACTGCTTGTTCGTTTTCACTGCAACTAGTCTGCATAACAGAAAATTAGAATCCTATTTACTGTAGTCAAAATGGTAGCCATTTACAAAGCCTTTTCCTAAGAATAAGAAAATGTGAAAATATTAAATACAAAACAAACTGCTTGTTCGTTTTCACTGAAACTAGTCTGCATAACAGAAAATTAGAATCCTATTTACTGTAGTCAAAATGGTAGCCATTTACAAAGCCTTTTCCTAAGAATAACAAAATAAGAAAATATTAAATACAAAACAATCTGCTTGTTCGTTTTCACTGAAACTAGTCTGCATAACAGAAAATTAGAATCGTATTTACTGTAGTCAAAATGGTAGCCATTTACAAAGCCTTTTCCTAAGAATAAGAATATGAAAATATTAAATACAAAACAAACTGCTTGTTCGTTTTCACTGAAACTAGTCTGCATAACATAAAATTAGAATCCTATTTACTGTAGTCAAAATGGTAGCCATTTACAAAGCCTTTTCCTAAGAATAAGAAAATAAGAAAATATTAAATACAAAACAAACTGCTTGTTCGTTTTCACTAAAACTAGTCTGCATTACAGAAAATTAGAATCCTATTCACTGTAGTCAAAATGGTAGCCATTTACACAGCCTTTTCCTAAGAATAAGAAAATGTGAAAATATTAAATACAAAACAAACTGCTTGTTCGTTTTCACTGAAACTAGTCTGCATAACAGAAAATTAGAATCCTATTTACTGTAGTCAAAATGGTAGCCATTTACAAAGCCTTTTCCTAAGAATAAGAAAATGTGAAAATATTAAATACAAAACAAACTGCTTGTTCGTTTTCACTGAAACTAGTCTGCATAACAGAAAATTATAATCCTATTTACTGTAGTCAAAATGGTAGCCATTTACAAAGCCTTTTCCTAAGAATAACAAAATGTGAAAATATTAAATACAAAACAAACTGCTTGTTCGTTTTCACTGAAACTAGTCTGCATAACAGAAAATTAGAATCCTATTTACTGTAGTCAAAATGGTAGCCATTTACAAAGCCTTTTCCTAAGAATAAGAAAATGTGAAAATATTAAATACAAAACAAACTGCTTGTTCGTTTTCACTGAAACTAGATTGCATAACAGAAAATTAGAATTCTATTTACTGTAGTCAAAATGGTAGCCATTTACAAAGCCTTTTCCTAAGAATAACAAAATGTGAAAATATTAAATACAAAACAAACTGCTTGTTCGTTTTCACTGAAACTAGTCTGCATAACAGAAAATTAGAATCCTATTTACTTTAGTCAAAATGGTAGCCATTTACAAAGCCTTTTCCTAAGAATAACAAAATAAGAAAATATTAAATACAAAACAAACTGCTTGTTCGTTTTCACTGAAACTAGTCAGCATAACAGAAAATTAGAATCCTATTTACTTTAGTCAAAATGGTAGCCATTTACAAAGCCTTTTCCTAAGAATAACAAAATAAGAAAATATTAAATACAAAACAATCTGCTTGTTCGTTTTCACTGAAACTAGTCTGCATAACAGAAAATTAGAATCGTATTTACTGTAGTCAAAATGGTAGCCATTTACAAAGCCTTTTCCTAAGAATAACAAAATGTGAAAATATTAAATACAAAACAAACTGCTTGTTCGTTTTCACTGAAACTAGTCTGCATAACAGAAAATTAGAATCCTATTTACTGTAGTCAAAATGGTAGCCATTTACAAAGCATTTTCCTAAGAATAAGAAAATGTGAAAATATTAAATACAAAACAAACTGCTTGTTCGTTTTCACTGAAACTAGTCTGCATAACAGAAAATTAGAATCCTATTTACTGTAGTCAAAATGGTAGCCATTTACAAAGCCTTTTCCTAAGAATAAGAAAATGTGAAAATATTAAATACAAAACAAACTGCTTGTTCGTTTTCACTGAAACTAGTCTGCATAACATAAAATTATAATCGTATTTACTGTAGTCAAAATGGTAGCCATTTACAAAGCCTTTTCCTAAGAATAACAAAATAAGAAAATATTAAATACAAAACAAACTGCTTGTTCGTTTTCACTGAAACTAGTCTGCATAACAGAAAATTAGAATCCTATTTACTGTAGTCAAAATGGTAGCCATTTACAAAGCCTTTTCCTAAGAATAACAAAATAAGAAAATATTAAATACAAAACAAACTGCTTGTTCGTTTTCACTGAAACTAGTCTGCATAACAGAAAATTAGAATCCTATTTACTGTAGTCAAAATGGTAGCCATTTACAAAGCCTTTTCCTAAGAATAAGAAAATGTGAAAATATTACATACAAAACAAACTGCTTGTTCGTTTTCACTGAAACTAGTCTGCATAACAGAAAATTAGAATCCTATTTACTGTAGTCAAAATGGTAGCCATTTACAAAGCCTTTTCCTAAGAATAACAAAATGTGAAAATATTAAATACAAAACAAACTGCTTGTTCGTTTTCACTGAAACTAGTCTGCATAACAGAAAATAAGAATCCTATTTACTGTAGTCAAAATGGTAGCCATTTACAAAGCCTTTTCCTAAGAATAACAAAATAAGAAAATATTAAATACAAAACAAACTGCTTGTTCGTTTTCACTGAAACTAGTCTGCATAACAGAAAATTAGAATCGTATTTACTGTAGTCAAAATGGTAGCCATTTACAAAGCCTTTTCCTAAGAATAACAAAATAAGAAAATATTAAATACAAAACAAACTGCTTGTTCGTTTTCACTGAAACTAGTCTGCATAACAGAAAATTAGAATACTATTTACTGTAGTCAAAATGGTAGCCATTTACAAAGCCTTTTCCTAAGGATAAGAAAATAAGAAAATATTAAATACAAAACAAACTGCTTGTTCGTTTTCACTGAAACTAGTCTGCATAACAGAAAATTAGAATCCTATTTACTTTAGTCAAAATGGTAGCCATTTACAAAGCCTTTTCCTAAGAATAAGAAAATAAGAAAATATTAAATACAAAACAAACTGCTTGTTCGTTTTCACTGAAACTAGTCTGCATAAC
The DNA here is from genome assembly GCA_963556195.1 of Sepiola atlantica. NCBI lineage: Eukaryota > Metazoa > Mollusca > Cephalopoda > Sepiida > Sepiolidae > Sepiola > Sepiola atlantica. The sequence goes on from OY744549.1 coordinate 1,183,177, forward strand.
AGAAAATTAGAATCCTATTTACTGTAGTCAAAATGGTAGCCATTTACAAAGCCTTTTCTTAAGAATAAGAAAATAAGAAAATATTAAATACAAAACAAACTGCTTGTTCGTTTTCACTGAAACTAGTCTGCATAACAGAAAATTAGAATCCTATTTACTGTAGTCAAAATGGTAGCCATTTACAAAGCCTTTTCCTAAGAATAACAAAATGTGAAAATATTAAATACAAAACAAACTGCTTGTTCGTTTTCACTGAAACTAGTCTGCATAACAGAAAATTAGAATCCTATTTACTGTAGTCAAAATGGTAGCCATTTACAAAGCCTTTTCCTAAGAATAACAAAATGTGAAAATATTAAATACAAAACAAACTGCTTGTTCGTTTTCACTGAAACTAGTCTGCATAACAGAAAATTAGAATCCTATTTACTGTAGTCAAAATGGTAGCCATTTACAAAGCCTTTTCCTAAGAATAACAAAATGTGAAAATATTAAATACAAAACAAACTGCTTGTTCGTTTTCACTTAAACTAGTCAGCAAAACAGAAAATTAGAATCCTATTTACTGTAGTCAAAATGGTAGCCATTTACAAAGCCTTTTCCTAAGAATAAGAAAATAAGAAAATATTAAATACAAAACAAACTGCTTGTTCGTTTTCACTGAAACTAGTCTGCATAACAGAAAATTAGAATCCTATTTACTGTAGTCAAAATGGTAGCCATTTACAAAGCCTTTTCCTAAGAATAAGAAAATAAGAAAATATTAAATACAAAACAAACTGCTTGTTCGTTTTCACTGAAACTAGTCTGCATAACAGAAAATTAGAATCCTATTTACTGTAGTCAAAATGGTAGCCATTTACAAAGCCTTTTCCTAAGAATAACAAAATAAGAAAATATTAAATACAAAACAAACTGCTTGTTCGTTTTCACTGAAACTAGTCTGCATAACAGAAAATTAGAATCCTATTTACTGTAGTCAAAATGGTAGCCATTTACAAAGCCTTTTCCCAAGAATAAGAAAATAAGAAAATATTAAATACAAAACAAACTGCTTGTTCGTTTTCACTGAAACTAGTCTGCATAACAGAAAATTAGAATCCTATTTACTGTAGTCAAAATGGTAGCCATTTACAAAGCCTTTTCCTAAGAATAAGAAAATAAGAAAATATTAAATACAAAACAAACTGCTTGTTCGTTTTCACTGAAACTAGTCTGCATAACAGAAAATTAGAATCCTATTTACTGTAGTCAAAATGGTAGCCATTTACAAAGCCTTTTCCTAAGAATAACAAAATGTGAAAATATTAAATACAAAACAAACTGCTTGTTCGTTTTCACTGAAACTAGTCTGCATAACAGAAAATTAGAATCCTATTTACTGTAGTCAAAATGGTAGCCATTTACAAAGCCTTTTCCCAAGAATAAGAAAATAAGAAAATATTAAATACAAAACAAACTGCTTGTTCGTTTTCACTGAAACTAGTCTGCATAACAGAAAATTAGAATCCTATTTACTGTTGTCAAAATGGTAGCCATTTACAAAGCCTTTTCCTAAGAATAACAAAATAAGAAAATATTAAATACAAAACAAACTGCTTGTTCGTTTTCACTGAAACTAGTCTGCATAACAGAAAATTAGAATCCTATTTACTGTAGTCAAAATGGTAGCCATTTACAAAACCTTTTCCTAAGAATAACAAAATAAGAAAATATTAAATACAAAACAAGCTGCTTGTTCGTTTTCACTGAAACTAGTCTGCATAACAGAAAATTAGAATCCTATTTACTGTAGTCAAAATGGTAGCCATTTACAAAGCCTTTTCCTAAGAATAACAAAATAAGAAAATATTAAATACAAAACAAACTGCTTGTTCGTTTTCACTGAAACTAGTCTGCATAACAGAAAATTAGAATCGTATTTACTGTAGTCAAAATGGTTGCCATTTACAAAGCCTTTTCCTAAGAATAAGAAAATGTGAGAATATTAAATACAAAACAAACTGCTTGTTCGTTTTCACTGAAACAAGTCTGGATAACATAAAATTAGAATCCTATTTACTGTAGTCAAAATGGTAGCCATTTACAAAGCCTTTTCCTAAGAATAAGAAAATATTAAATACAAAACAAACTGCTTGTTCGTTTTCACTGAAACTAGTCTGCATAACAGAAAATTAGAACCATATTTACTGTAGTCAAAATGGTAGCCATTTACAAAGCCTTTTCCTAAGAATAAGAAAATAAGAAAATATTAAATACAAAACAAACTGCTTGTTCGTTTTCACTGAAACTAGTCTGCATAACAGAAAATTAGAATCGTATTTACTTTAGTCAAAATGGTAGCCATTTACAAAGCCTTTTCCTAAGAATAACAAAATGTGAAAATATTAAATACAATACAAACTGCTTGTTCGTTTTCACTGAAACTAGTCTGCATAACAGAAAATTAGAATCCTATTTACTGTAGTCAAAATGGTAGCCATTTACAAAGCCTTTTCCTAAGAATAAGAAAATGTGAAAATATTAAATACAAAAAAAACTGCTTGTTCGTTTTCACTGAAACTAGTCTGCATAACAGAAAATTAGAATCGTATTTACTGTAGTCAAAATGGTAGCCATTTACAAAACCTTTTCCTAAAAATAACAAAATAAGAAAATATTAAATACAAAAAAAACTGCTTGTTCGTGTTCAGTTAAACTAGTCTGCATAACAGAAAATTAGAATCCTATTTACTGTAGTCAAAATGGTAGCCATTTACAAAACCTTTTCCTAAGAATAACAAAATGTGAAAATATTAAATACAAAACAAACTGCTTGTTCGTTTTCACTGAAACTAGTCTGCATAACAGAAAATTAGAATCCTATTTACTGTAGTCAAAATGGTAGCCATTTACAAAGCCTTTTCCTATGAATAACAAAATAAGAAAATATTAAATACAAAACAAACTGCTTGTTCGTTTTCACTGAAACTAGTTTGCATAACAGAAAATTAGAATCCTATTTACTGTAGTCAAAATGGTAGCCATTTACAAAGCCTTTTCCTATGAATAACAAAATAAGAAAATATTAAATACAAAACAAACTGCTTGTTCGTTTTCACTGAAACTAGTTTGCATAACAGAAAATTAGAATCCTATTTACTGTAGTCAAAATGGTAGCCATTTACAAAGCCTTTTCCTAAGAATAAGAAAATGTGAACATATTAAATACAAAACAAACTGCTTGTTCGTTTTCACTGAAACTAGTCTGCATAACAGAAAATTAGAATCCTATTTACTGTAGTCAAAATGGTAGCCATTTACAAAGCCTTTTCCTAAGAATAAGAAAATAAGAAAATATTAAATACAAAACAAACTGCTTTTTCGTTTTCACTGAAACTAGTTTGCATAACAGAAAATTAGAATCCTATTTACTGTAGTCAAAATGGTAGCCATTTACAAAACCTTTTCCTAAGAATAACAAAATAAGAAAATATTAAATACAAAACAAGCTGCTTGTTCGTTTTCACTGAAACTAGTCTGCATAACAGAAAATTAGAATCCTATTTACTGTAGTCAAAATGGTAGCCATTTACAAAGCCTTTTCCTAAGAATAACAAAATAAGAAAATATTAAATACAAAACAAACTGCTTGTTCGTTTTCACTGAAACTAGTCTGCATAACAGAAAATTAGAATCGTATTTACTGTAGTCAAAATGGTTGCCATTTACAAAGCCTTTTCCTAAGAATAAGAAAATGTGAGAATATTAAATACAAAACAAACTGCTTGTTCGTTTTCACTGAAACAAGTCTGGATAACATAAAATTAGAATCCTATTTACTGTAGTCAAAATGGTAGCCATTTACAAAGCCTTTTCCTAAGAATAAGAAAATATTAAATACAAAACAAACTGCTTGTTCGTTTTCACTGAAACTAGTCTGCATAACAGAAAATTAGAACCATATTTACTGTAGTCAAAATGGTAGCCATTTACAAAGCCTTTTCCTAAGAATAAGAAAATAAGAAAATATTAAATACAAAACAAACTGCTTGTTCGTTTTCACTGAAACTAGATTGCATAACAGAAAATTAGAATCCTATTTACTGTAGTCAAAATGGTAGCCATTTACAAAGCCTTTTCCTAAGAATAACAAAATGTGAAAATATTAAATACAATACAAACTGCTTGTTCGTTTTCACTGAAACTAGTCTGCATAACAGAAAATTAGAATCCTATTTACTGTAGTCAAAATGGTAGCCATTTACAAAGCCTTTTCCTAAGAATAAGAAAATGTGAAAATATTAAATACAAAAAAAACTGCTTGTTCGTTTTCACTGAAACTAGTCTGCATAACAGAAAATTAGAATCGTATTTACTGTAGTCAAAATGGTAGCCATTTACAAAACCTTTTCCTAAAAATAACAAAATAAGAAAATATTAAATACAAAAAAAACTGCTTGTTCGTGTTCAGTTAAACTAGTCTGCATAACAGAAAATTAGAATCCTATTTACTGTAGTCAAAATGGTAGCCATTTACAAAACCTTTTCCTAAGAATAACAAAATGTGAAAATATTAAATACAAAACAAACTGCTTGTTCGTTTTCACTGAAACTAGTCTGCATAACAGAAAATTAGAATCCTATTTACTGTAGTCAAAATGGTAGCCATTTACAAAACTTTTTCCTAAGAATAACAAAATAAGAAAATATTAAATACAAAACAAACTGCTTGTTCGTTTTCACTGAAACTAGTCTGCATAACAGAAAATTAGAATCCTATTTACTGTAGTCAAAATGGTAGCCATTTACAAAGCCTTTTCCTAAGAATAAGAAAATGTGAAAATATTAAATACAAAACAAACTGCTTGTTCGTTTTCACTGAAACTAGTCTGCATAACAGAAAATTAGAATCCTATTTACTGTAGTCAAAATGGTAGCCATTTACAAAGCCTTTTCCTAAGAATAAGAAAATGTGAAAATATTAAATACAAAACAAACTGCTTGTTCGTTTTCACTGAAACTAGTCTGCATAACAGAAAATTAGAATCCTATTTACTGTAGTCAAAATGGTAGCCATTTACAAAGCCTTTTCCTAAGAATAAGAAAATGTGAAAATATTAAATACAAAACAAACTGCTTGTTCGTTTTCACTGAAACTAGTCTGCATAACAGAAAATTAGAATCCTATTTACTGTAGTCAAAATGGTAGCCATTTACAAAACCTTTTCCTAAGAATAACAAAATAAGAAAATATTAAATACAAAACAAACTGCTTGTTCGTTTTCACTGAAACTAGTCTGCATAACAGAAAATTAGAATCCTATTTACTGTAGTCAAAATGGTAGCCATTTACAAAACTTTTTCCTAAGAATAACAAAATAAGAAAATATTAAATACAAAACAAACTGCTTGTTCGTTTTCACTGAAACTAGTCTGCATAACAGAAAATTAGAATCCTATTTACTGTAGTCAAAATGGTAGCCATTTACAAAGCCTTTTCCTAAGAATAAGAAAATGTGAAAATATTAAATACAAAACAAACTGCTTGTTCGTTTTCACTGAAACTAGTCTGCATAACAGAAAATTAGAATCCTATTTACTGTAGTCAAAATGGTAGCCATTTACAAAGCCTTTTCCTAAGAATAAAAAAATGTGAAAATATTAAATACAAAACAAACTACTTGTTTGTTTTCTCTGCATGTCAGTACTGTCGGGGAAACAGGGGGGAGGGAGGGAGTTCCAGAGGCCAGAAGCACGAGGAAAGAAACTATTGGAGTAGAAGGCTCTCCGGCATCTTGGGACTTCCACAGTGAATGGATGGGATTTAGCTGATTGTTGAGTTGGTCTAGTGAATTCACGTCGAGAGGGCACCGGAGTAGCCCGTTCATAGGAGCATAATCCATTGACGTATTTGTAAAACAAGCACAAGGATGCTACATTGCGGCGATGGGACAGAGGCTGGAGCTTGGTTGACAGTGAGGGACATATTAGGTTGGCAACTCTTTTTTGGACCTTGTCAAGGAGGGAGAGACTAGTATATGATGCCCCAGCCCAGATGTGGCAACAATACTCCATGTATGGGCGGATGCTGGCTTTGTAGAGATACAGGATAATGCCAGCTGTGAGGAGTTTACTAGCACGGTATATGGAGCCAACCTTCTTTGCGGCAGCCTTGGCAATGTCTTCAATGTATTTGTTCCAATTCATGTTACCTGTAAAGGTTAGGCCGAGAAGTTTGAATGTTGAACTCTTAGGTAGGGTGTTATTTGCCATGACAATTGGTGGTTGGACAGGTTTCTTGTAGTTATTGAATGAAATGAGCTTTGTCTTCGCGGCATTAAAAGTTACCAACCATTTATGACCCCAATCCACTACAGCCTGGAGGTCATTTTCTAAAGATTCAGCCATTGCCTCGAACTCAATATCATCAGGGAGATCGTTTATATAGATCAGGAACAATAAAGGTCGAAGGATAGATACCTGAGGTACACCAGCATTTATGTCATGTTGCTTAGATGAACGGCCATCGAGGACAACCTGGATCTTTCTTTTGGTTAGGAAGGATCTAATTATATTAAGTAATTGCCCAGTAATACCGTATGAGTGTATTTTTAGGCGTAGCCCTTTATGCCATACCTTGTCAAAGGCCTTTGATATATCAAGCGCTACTGCCCTAGCTTCACCTGCCTTGTCGGGTGTATGATACATGCGTTCAGAGATGACCGTTAGGATGTCTGCAGTAGATCGTGCTTGTCTAAATCCATACTGGCGGTCAGAAAGAAGTTTAGCATTAACTAAGTGCCGTACTATCGCTAGATTGATTAAGGATTCAAAGATTTTGGCAAAGATCAACAGTAGACTGATTGGGCGATAGTTCTGAGGATCGGTTATATTTCCAGAGTTCTTGTACTAGCAATACACATCGACCAGAAAACTGTTTGGATAATCGCAGATTTGAGGGTAGTTCTATGAAAATAGTCATATCTTAAAAGCTAAAGCACTTTAAGTGCTCAAAATACCATCATTTTGTTAGGAAATGAATATCCTTTCAGGTGCATTCATGAATAATAATATACATTATATATTTTTAAAAGTTTTGAGCAAATAAAGGCAAAAAATGTTAATGCTATTTTCAGCAATTTACGTCACTTTTTTCTTTGACCCCCCCTTCGTTTAAAAGTCTCGTACCATTGCTGTGTGCGGAATTTCGTCCTGAAATTTGGAGACTAATCAGAGAAAGTATCACTTTTAATGTTTGTCAGTGTATGAAGTAATTCGGCTCATTCATTTTTTTGAAATTTTAAAAATAAGACTTTAACTCGCCGTTGGTGGAACATTTTTGCAAAATACATTTCCGTCGCCCAATTAGTAAGTAAATCAATCATTTTACTTTTTTATGCATTAAAATTATAATTGTATATATGTGTTCTCTTTTGGTAGTCCTGATATTTCAAAAGCGTTTTCTATTTCGTTTGAAAAACAGTGTAGTAGCAGTTATAAACACGAGGCGATTTTTGTTTATTTTCATTCTAGAACGAATTTGAAAAATTTTAAAATATGAATATAAAAAATGTTATTACATATTTCGTACCCAACTAGTAAATAAATTAATCTTTTATCTTTTTTTATGCATTAAAATTATAATTGTATGTTGTTTTGCCTTTCCGTAGTAGTAATTTTAAATTACCTTATCCGAAAAAATATTGTCCTTTTTTTGAGCGAAAGTCAACAATGGCTGCTAGTATTGCTGATATAACAATCAATCAGCAGCAGCAGCTAACTAGTCTTGTAAAGCTTTGTAAAAATAAGACAAAAATATTTTTGTGCTTAAAAAAGTTAATCCTATTTGGTTCTTTTATAAAAAATACTTTAAAAAATACTGGTTTTCACTCAACTTTCGAACTTCTAGTAGTAATGACTTTCTAGTCGGCAATTTAAAAAAAAAATTAAGATTCTACTTTTTTAGGCGATTACGTGTAAACACCCTTAAAGTCTTGGCGAAAAAAAGAAAAACAAAACAAAAAATAATTTAGAATTTAGAGTGGGGGATCAGTTTCGCATATAAATTTAATGTAAAATGATTTCCGAGTTCCCGGCCATTCTTGCTTTTTAGTGAAATTTATAAAATAAATAATTACTCTACCATTAACTCTAGGTACGACTAACAAGCCCACCTCCTAAAAATGCCTTCTTGAACGTATCGTACCATTAACCTTAAATATGAGTGGCAAGTCACCCCCTAAAAAACTCCCTTAACCCTAACACTAAGTCCGAATGGCAACCTCCATCCAAAACAAAACCCCTTCCTTAACCTTATCACTAACCCTAAGTCCGAGTAGGAAGCCCTAATCCTACAAAAAAGCCCATTAAAACCAAACATAATCGTCTAAAAAATTTTTTTAAAAAAAGCAGACCCCATAAAAAAAAACGCACATGATTTATTTGCCATAGAAAAAAATTGATTAATGCCCTAAAACGCTAGAATGGCCCTGAAATGGTGAATTATTCTACATTAAATATATGTGAAACTAATCCCCCACTCGAAATTCTAAATGAATTGGTTTTTTTTCTTTCTGCTAAGTTTTCAGGGTGTTCACACTTAATTGCCCCTAGCCCTACCACTAACCTGAAGTTCAAGTGGTAAGAAATGGGGGATTATTTTATGTGAAACTGATCCCCACTCTAAATTCTAAAATAATTGTTTTTGTTTCTTTCTTTCTGCCAAGTTTTTCAGGGTGTTAACATGTAATTGCCTAAATAAAAAAAGTAGAATCTCATATTTTGGGGAGGTAAGGGGTGAGTTAGCGGAAGGTGTTAATCTACAATAATGCCAAAGAAATCTTGCAATATATTCATTTTTAAACAGTCCTAGTATTAGATTTTAGTTTCTTGTACATAAAATGTATTACAATTCAACTTTGAGTTTTCTAACTTCTTTCTTTTAATGGATACATGGTATTTTTAAAGTATTGCCACATATTTATGTGCACTTAGTGCAGATTACTTGGAAACCATTCATTTCTGGAGATTTTCAGTGGCACATTCTGATTCCTTGTACAAAAATACATTTATATGGTAAATTTCATTGCTTAATCTTGTATTTTAACAAAGATATAACATTTTTACTGAAAAATTAGTGTAAAAAATGTGACGAAACGCATATGGTCTTAAAGAGGGGAAAATATCCAATCGTGTGAGACACAAAAATAGTCATAACTTCCTTATTTTTAGTCAGATTTTAAAAATTTAAAAAGATTCTTTCTTAGATCATCAAGCTCTTTCTATATATGCCATCATTGAGATATTTTAAGCAATTTAAATTTTTTCATGTGTATTGCTACTTGTACACTGGTACCACAGAGGCAATTTTCCAGCTATCGGTGAAGCAATATTTAGCTAGGCATTTATTGCAGAGTTTGGAGAGGACAGGGGCCAGTTCAGCAGAGCATTTCTTTATTACTATTACAGGTATAAGATCAGGCCCACAAGCTTTGGAGGTGTCAAGGTTTTTTATGATGTCTCTAACCTGGGATGGGGTGATGACCAGGTTATCAAGTGTGGCTTCGGTCAGCAAAGGGAATCTGGGGAGGGGGTGGTTATCCGAGTCCAAAGTAGAGTTAGAAGCGAAGCGTTGGGCAAGTAGTTCAGCCTTATCAGTGGCCGTGCAAGCAACATCATTGTGGTTTGATAGTGGGGGAATCGTTGACTGGCCATTATTCACTACACTATTGTAGATTTTCCAGAAATCACGAGTACCTAGTTTCTGTGAATGGATGCGTTTTTTTGTTAACTCATTATACCTTCTCTTCGCTTCACATATCACGGCCTTGCAATTATTTCTTGACTCTATAAACTTATTCAATTAGTAGCTGACTTATGGCGGCCGAATTTACGGAAGGCTTGCTGCCTCTCGGAAATGGCAGCTGCACATTTTGAGGTGAACCATTGGGGAGAGTGAACCTTGCTAAAGAATTTTCGCATGGGGACACAGGCTTCAATGCCTGCTTTGACCCATTCAGTTAATTCATTTGCACACTTGTCAGCAGGGAGTGAGAAGGTTTCCTTCCATGGGGCGTCACTGATGTGATCTCTGATTGACTCAAAATCAGCCTGCTCATAGTATCTCGTTATTTTGAGCGACGGTTCATCAGCTTTTGGACAACTGTTTAGCGTGATATGAATCATTAGCACAATGTGATCAGCATTTCCGAGTGGGCTATGAGCTTTCGTCACACAAGCCTCGGGTATTGAGGTCAAGAAAAGGTCTAGAAGTGAGGCTTGCTGGTCTACTATATCGGGGATGCGGGTCGGGAAATCGACAGTCTGAGAGAGAGAGTGAGCTAAGGAGAAATTATACGTAGAGTTGCCGGCTGCGTCAGTAATGCTGGAGAATCCTAACCAGTCACGGTGGTGTGCATTGAAATCCCCAAATACATGTATCTAGGCATTCGAGTCAATAAAGAGTGCTCTATCTATGCTTTCAGAGACAGAGTTTAGCAGGGTACAGTCCTGGATCGAAGGGGAACGGTATAAGAAATATAAGTAACTGACGCTGTGATGTAAAGTCAATCTAAAGCACATGTAGTCTTGGTCATCTGATTCTAACCTATGTTCTTTAGTCAGGGGGAGGTGTTCCGAACATGAACTCCTAGCCCGTGCATATGTTTGTCAGAGTCTTTACGTGGGAGTGGGAGGTAGTCACGTCAAAGTGGTGAGAGGAGATTGAGGATTGAAGGTTTGTTTCACTTTGAGCTAGGATATCCGGTGAGTTTGTCAGGAGAAAGGTTTCTACTTCGTTGATGTTGGTTTTAAGTCCCCGGATATTTGTGAATGCGAGCCTCAAAGGCGTAGGCGAAGATGTTTTTTGTTGGGTGTCTGGTTTAGGTTTGATTTGATTTTTTTGTAATGACATGTTTGTTTCGATTATAGAGTGGGTTGGCCAAGGTGGGTGCTTGTTAGGCGCCAATAACCTCACGCAACCAGTCCATTAGACTTGGTCCATGGGGGTTGTGGCCTCAGGAAAGCCCACCGGAGATAACTGTAGGGTCCCTTTCCATGCGCAATATGGCACATACAACTATCCATGGTATTATGCAACTGATGATGGAGCAGCCGTTCTTAGCGATACCCAAGAGTTTGGGCCCCTGCCCTGTCAGTCGGAAACAGCAGCCAGACAAGCTGTCTAACCTGTACCCTCAACCTGTATACCATAAAATTAGAATTGTGTTTAGAGATTTTACTTAAGAAACTGACATTTTGTAAAGGACGATGCAAATATATTCTTCCTCCACTCGCATATTTTGCTAGCCTGGGAAGATGATAGCAATCTGAGGGAGCATATTCTACACTGATCCCCAAAGGACGAGTTTATGACAGAGCATACTATCATTACGTCCCCACCCCCACAAAAAAAAGAGGAGTTAATGCCTGGGAAGATGATATTATAACAACAGAACAGATAGTACACTACACCCCCCCCCCCTCAAATGAAGAAGATAAACATGGAAGGATGGTATTATGAGGAATGAACATATACTGTACCGCCCCCCATAGAAGGAGATAATACCTGGAAGGATCGCTCCCATAAAAGGAGAAGGCAATGTCCGTGAGTACGGTATCATGGAAGCAGAACAGTTACCAAACTACCCCCCCCCCCCAAAAAAAAGGAGAAGGTAATCCCTGGTAAGATGGTCTCATGACACCAGAACAGATATTACATTACCCCTCTCCCAAAGGAGGGTTACCTCACCCTCTTAAAAAGGAGGAGGTAATTCATGGGAGGAGGGTCTTATGATAACAGAACCGATACTACACCACCCCCGTTAAGAGATAAGTTTAAAGTGAAGTATCTGTTCTCAGCATGCGCAGCGACCTCAGTCGTTTTACTATTGACGAAAACATTGCGTATATATAGGAAAATATGGCAATGCCAAATTACAACTGTGCATTTTATAATCTTAATTTATTAGAAGCTGTTTATAGAATAACTATGCAAATTAAGAAGAGCCAAATGTGTTTGAGGGTATTTGCGGCGTACTATATATACGGTTTGTATTGTAGCAGAGAACCAAATATGCACAACCTGTTTTGATGTTAATATAGTTAATCCTAAATCATTTTTTGGAACGTAGACGTAATTGACAAAACGGTTTTCAATATTTATTTAGGTCAATGTCAGGTTAGAGTTGTGGTTGGGTAAAGATTGGGGTTTAGGGTTTTGATTCAAAATATCAGTGACATACAATAAGGGTGAGGGTTTAAGTTAGGTTTTGATTCAAAATATCAGTGACATACAATAAGGGTGAGGATTTAAGTTAGGGTTTTGATTCAAAATATCAGTGACATACAATTAGGGTTAGGGTTTAAGTTAGGGTTTTGATTCAAAATATCAGTGACATACAATTAGGGTGAGGGTTTAAGTTAGGGTTTTGATTCAAAATATCAGTGACATACAATTAGGGTTAGGGTTTAAGTTAGGGTTTTGATTCAAAATATCAGTGACATACAATTAGGGTGAGGGTTTAAGTTAGGGTTTGGATTCAAAATATCAGTGACATACAATTAAAGTGAGGATTTAAGTTAGGGTTTTGATTCAAAATATCAGTGACATACAATTAAGGTGAGGGTTTAAGTTAGGGTTTTGATTCAAAATATCAGTGACATACAATTAGAGTTATGATTTAGGTTAGGGTTTTGAGTCAAAATATCAGTGACATACAATTAGGGTGAGGGTTTATGTAAGGGTTTTTATTCAAAATGTCAGAGACATACAATTAGGGTGAGGATTTAGGTTAGGGTTTTGATTCAAAATGTCAGTGACATACAATTAGGGTTAGGGTAAAGTTCAGGGATTTGATTCAAAATGTCAGTGACATACAATTAGGGTTAGGGTAAAGTTTAGGGTTTTGATTCAAAATGTCAGTTACATACAATTTGGGTGAGAGTTTAGGTTAGGGTTTTGATTCAAATATCAGTGACATACAATTACGGTTAGAGTTTTGATTCAAAATAATAGTGACATACAATTAGGGTGAGAGTTTAGGTTAGGGTTTTGATTCAAAATGTCAGTGACATACAATTAGGGTGAGAGTTTAGGTTAGGGTTTTCATTCAAAATATTAGTGACATACAATTAGGGTTTGGGTTTAGGTTAGGGTTTTGATTCAAAATGTCAGTGACATAAAATTAGGGTTAGGGTAAAGTTAAGGGTTTTGATTCAAAATGTCAGTGACATACAATTTGGGTTAGGGTTTAGGTTAGGGTTTTGATTCAAATATCAGTGACATACAATTAGGGTGAGGGTTTAGGTTAGGGTCTTGATTCAAAATATCAGTGACATACAATAAGGGTCAGGGTTTAGGTTAGGGTTTTGATTCAAAATATTAGTGACATACAATTAGGGTGAGGGTTTATGTAAGGACTTTTATTCAAAATGTCAGTGACATACAATTAGGGTGAGAGTTTAGGTAAGGGTTTTGATTCGAAATATTAGTGACATACAATTAGGGTTAGGGTTTAGGTTAGGGTTTAGATTAAAAATGTCAGTGACATACAATTAGGGTTAGGGTTTAGGGTTTTGATTCAAAATGTCAGTGACATACAATTAGGGTTAGGGTTTAGGGTTTTGATTCAAAATGTCAGTGACATACAATTAGGGTTAGGGTAAAGTTTAGGGTTTTGATTCAAAATGTCAGTGACATACAATTAGGGTTAGGGTAAAGTTTAGGGTTTTGATTCAAAATGTCAGTTACATACAATTTGGGTGAGGGTTAAGGTTAGGGTTTTGATTCAAAATATTAGTGACATACAATTAGGGTGAGAGTTTAGGTTAGGGTTTTGATTCAAAATGTCAGTGACATACAATTAGGGTGAGAGTTTAGGTAAGGGTTTTGATTCAAAATATTAGTGACATACAATTAGGGTTAGGGTTTAGGTTAGGGTTTTGATTCAAAATGTCAGTGACATAAAATTAGGGTTAGAGTAAAGTTTAGGGTTTTGATTCAAAATGTCAGTGACATACAATTTGGGTTAGGGTTTAGGTTAGGGTTTTGATTCAAATATCAGTGACATACAATTAGGGTGAAGGGTTTAGGTTAGGGTTTTGATTCAAAATGTCAGTGACATACAATTAGGGTGAGGGTTTAGGTTAGGGTTTTGATTCAAAATGTCAGTGACATACAATTTGGGTGAGGGTTTATGTTAGGGTTTTTATTTTAAATAGCAGTGACATACAATTAGGGTTAGGGTTTTGATTCATAATATTAGTGACATACAATTAGGGTGAGGGTTTATGTAAGGGTTTTTATTCAAAATGTCAGTGACATACAATTAGGGTGAGAGTTTAGGTTAGGGTTTTGATTCAAAATATTAGTGACATACAATTAGGGTTAGGGTTTAGGTTAGGGTTTAGATTCAAAATGTCAGTGACATACAATTAGGGTGAGGGTTTAGGTGAGGATTTTGATTCAAAATGTCAGTGACATACAATTAGGGTTTGGGTTTAGGGTTTTGATTCAAAATGTCAGTGACATACAATTAGGGTTAGGGTAAAGTTTAGGGTTTTGATTCAAAATGTCAGTTACATACAATTTGGGTGAGGGTTAAGGTTAGGGTTTTGATTCAAAATATTAGTGACATACAATTAGGGTTAGGGTTTTGATTAAAAATAATAGTGACATACAATTAGGGTGAGAGTTTAGGTTAGGCTTTTGATTCAAAATGTCAGTGACATACAATTAGGGTGAGAGTTTAGGTAAGGGTTTTGATTCAAAATATTAGTGACATACAATTAGGGTTAGGGTTTAGGTTAGGGTTTTTATTCAAAATGTCAGTGACATAAAATTAGGGTTAGAGTAAAGTTTAGGGTTTTGATTCAAAATGTCAGTGACATACAATTTGGGTTAGGGTTTAGGTTAGGGTTTTGATTCAAATATCAGTGACATACAATTAGGGTGAAGGGTTTAGGTTAGGGTTTTGATTCAAAATGTCAGTGACATACAATTAGGGTGAGGGTTTAGGTTAGGGTTTTGATTCAAAATGTCAGTGACATACAATTACGGTTTTAATTCAAAATATCAGTGACATACAATTTGGGTGAGGGTTTATGTTAGGGTTTTTATTTTAAATAGCAGTGACATACAATTAGGGTTAGGGTTTTGATTCATAATATTAGTGACATACAATTAGGGTGAGGGTTTATGTAAGGGTTTTTATTCCAAATGTCAGTGACATACAATTAGGGTGAGAGTTTAGGTTAGGGTTTTGATTCAAAATATTAGTGACATACAATTAGGGTTAGGGTTTAGGTTAGGGTTTAGATTCAAAATGTCAGTGACATACAATTAGGGTGAGGGTTTAGGTGAGGATTTTGATTCAAAATGTCAGTGACATACAATTAGGGTTAGGGTTTAGGGTTTTGATTCAAAATGTCAGTGACATACAATTAGGGTTAGGGTAAAGTTTAGGGTTTTGATTCAAAATGTCAGTTACATACAATTTGGGTGAGGGTTAAGGTTAGGGTTTTGATTCAAAATATTAGTGACATACAATTAGGGTTAGGGTTTTGATTAAAAATAATAGTGACATACAATTAGGGTGAGAGTTTAGGTTAGGGTTTTGATTCAAAATGTCAGTGACATAAAATTAGGGTTAGAGTAAAGTTTAGGGTTTTGATTCAAAATGTCAGTGACATACAATTTGGATTAGGGTTTAGGTTAGGGTTTTGATTCAAATATCAATGACATACAATTAGGGTGAAGGGTTTAAGTTAGGGTTTTGATTCAAAATGTCAGTGACATACAATTAGGGTGAGGGTTTAGGTTAGGGTTTTGATTCAAAATGTCAGTGACATGCAATTACAGTTTTAATTAAAAATATCAGTGACATACAATTTGGGTGAGGGTTTATGTTAGGGTTTTTATTTTAAATAGCAGTGACATACAATTAGGGTTAGGGTTTTGATTCATAATATTAGTGACATACAATTAGGGTGAGGGTTTATGTAAGGGTTTTTATTCAAAATGTCAGTGACATACAATTAGGGTAAGAGTTTAGGTTAGGGTTTTGATTCAAAATATTAGTGACATACAATTAGGGTTAGGGTTTAGGTTAGGGTTTAGATTCAAAATGTCAGTGACATACAATTAGGGTGAAGGTTTAGGTGAACCTTTTGATGCAAAATGTCAGTGACATACAATTAGGGTTAGGGTTTAGGGTTTTGATTCAAAATGTCAGTGACATACAATTAGGGTTAGGGTAAAGTTTAGGGTTTTGATTCAAAATGTCAGTTACATACAATTTGGGTGAGGGTTAAGGTTAGGGTTTTGATTCAAAATATTAGTGACATACAATTAGGGTTAGGGTTTTGATTAAAAATAATAGTGACATACAATTAGGGTGAGAGTTTAGGTTAGGGTTTTGATTCAAAATGTCAGTGACATACAATTAGCGTGAGAGTTTAGGTAAGGGATTTGATTCAAAATATTAGTGACATACAATTAGGGTTAGGGTTTAGGTTAGGGTTTTGATTCAAAATGTCAGTGACATAAAATTAGGGTTAGAGTAAATTTAGGGTTTTGATTCAAAATGTCAGTGACATACAATTTGGATTAGGGTTTAGGTTAGGGTTTTGATTCAAATATCAGTGACATACAATTAGGGTGACTGGTTTAAGTTAGGGTTTTGATTCAAAATGACAGTGACATACAATTAGGGTGAGGGTTTAGGTTAGGGTTTTGATTCAAAATGTCAGTGACATACAATTACAGTTTTAATACAAAATATCAGTGACATACAATTTGGGTGAGGGTTTATGTTAGGGTTTTTATTTTAAATAGCAGTGACATACAATTACGGTTAGGGTTTGGTTAGGGTTTTGATTTAAAATATCAGTTACATACAATGAGGGTGAGGGTTTGGTTAGGGTCTTGATTCAAAATATTAGTGACATACAATTATGGTTGGGGTAAAGTTTAGGGTTTTGATTCAAAATGTCAGTGACATACAATTTGGGTGAGGGTTTAGGTTAGGGTTTTGATTCAAAATATTAGTGACATACAATTAGGGTTAGGGTTTAGGTTAGGGTTTTGATTGAAAATGTATGTGACATACAATTATGGTAACGTTTAGGGTTTTGATTCAAAATGTCAGTGACATACAATTTTGGTTAGGGTTTAGGTTAGGGTTTTGATTCAAAATGTCAGTGACATACAATTAGGTTGAGGGTTTAGGTTAGGGTTTTGATTAAAAATATCAGTTATATACAATTAGGGTGAGGGTTTAGGTTAGGGTTTTGATTACAAAATATTAGTGACATACAATTAGGGTTAGGGTTTAGATTCAAAATGTCAGTGACATACAATTAGGGATAGAGTTTAGGTTAGGGTTTTGATTCAAATATCAGTAACATACAATTAGGGTGAGGGTTTAGGTTAGGGTTTTGATTCAAAATATTAGTGACATACAATTAGGGTTATGGGTTTGATTCAAAATATTAGCGACATACAATTAGGGTGAGGGTTTTAGGTTAGGGTTTTGATTACAAAATGTCAGTGACATACAATTAAGGTAAGGGTCAAGTTTAGCGTTTTGATTCAAAATGTCAGTGACATACAATTAGGGTGAGGGTTTAGGTTAGGTTTTTGATTCAAAATATTAGCGACATACAATTAGGGTGAGGGTTTACGTTAGGGTTTTGATTCAAAATGTCAGTGACATACAATTAGGGTTAGTGTAAAGTTTAGGGTTTTGATTCAAAATGTCAGTGACATACAATTATGGTTAGGGTAAAGTTTAAGGTTTTGATTCAAAATGTCAGTGACATACAATTAGGGTGAGGGTTTAGGTTTGGGTTTTGATTAAAAATATCAGTGACATACAATTATGGTTAGGGTAAGGTTTAGGGTTTTGATTCAAAATGTCAGTGACATACAATTATGGTTAGGGTAAAGTTTAGGGTTTTTATTCAAAATATTAGTAACATACAATTAGGGTTTTAATTCAAAATATCAGTGACATACAATTTGGGTTAGGGTTTAGGTTAGGGTTTTGATTCAAAATGTCAGTGACATACAATTAGGGTGAGGGTTGAGGTTAGGGTTTTAATTCAAAATATTAGTAACATACAATTAGGGTTTTAATTCAAAATATCAGTGACATACAATGTGGGTGAGGGTTTACGTTAGGGTTTTAATTCAAAATATCAGTGACATACAATTAGGGTGACTGGTTTAAGTTAGGGTTTTGATGCAAAATGTCAGTGACATACAATTAGGGTGAGGGTGTAGGTTAAGGTTTTGATTCAAAATATCAGTTATATACAATTAGATTGAGGGGTTAGGTTAGGGTTTTTATTCAAAATATCAGTGACATACAATTAGGGTTAGGGTTTAGGTTAGGGTTTTGATTCAAATATCAGTGACATACAATTAGGGTGACTGGTTTAAGTTAGGGTTTTGATTCAAAATGTCAGTGACATACAATTAGGGTGAGGGTTTAGGTTAGGGTTTTGATTCAAAATGTCAGTGACATACAATTACAGTTTTAATACAAAATATCAGTGACATACAATTTGGGTGAGGGTTTATGTTAGGGTTTTTATTTTAAATAGCAGTGACATACAATTAGGGTTAGGGTTTTGATTCATAATATTAGTGACATACAATTAGGGTGAGGGTTTGGTTAGGGTTTTGATTTAAAATATCAGTTACATACAATGAGGGTGAGGGTTTGGTTAGGGTCTTGATTCAAAATATTAGTGACATACAATTATGGTTGGGGTAAAGTTTAGGGTTTTGATTCAAAATGTCAGTGACATACAATTTGGGTGAGGGTTTAGGTTAGGGTTTTGATTCAAAATATTAGTGACATACAATTAGGGTTAGGGTTTAGGTTAGGGTTTTGATTGAAAATGTATGTGACATACAATTATGGTAACGTTTAGGGTTTTGATTCAAAATGTCAGTGACATACAATTTTGGTTAGGGTTTAGGTTAGGGTTTTGATTCAAAATGTCAGTGACATACAATTAGGGTTAGAGTTTAGGTTAGGGTTTTGATTCAAATATCAGTAACATACAATTAGGGTGAGGGTTTAGGTTAGGGTTTTGATTCAAAATATTAGTGACATACAATTAGGGTTATGGGTTTGATTCAAAATATTAGCGACATACAATTAGGGTGAGGGTTTTAGGTTAGGGTTTTGATTACAAAATGTCAGTGACATACAATTAAGGTAAGGGTCAAGTTTAGCGTTTTGATTCAAAATGTCAGTGACATACAATTAGGGTGAGGGTTTAGGTTAGGTTTTTGATTCAAAATATTAGCGACATACAATTAGGGTGAGGGTTTACGTTAGGGTTTTGATTCAAAATGTCAGTGACATACAATTAGGGTTAGTGTAAAGTTTAGGGTTTTGATTCAAAATGTCAGTGACATACAATTATGGTTAGGGTAAAGTTTAAGGTTTTGATTCAAAATGTCAGTGACATACAATTAGGGTTAGGGTTTAGGTATGGGTTTTTAATTAAAATAGCAGTGACATACAATTAGGGTTAGGGTTTTGATTCATAATATTAGTGACATACAATTGGGGTAAAGTTTAGGGTTTTGATTCAAAATGTCAGTGACATACAATTTGGGTTAGGGTTTAGGTTAGGGTTTTGATTCAAATATCAGTGACATACAATTAGGGTGAAGGGTTTAGGTTAGGGTTTTGATTCAAAATGTCAGTGACATACAATTAGGGTGAGGGTTTAGGTTAGGGTTTTGATTCAAAATGTCAGTGACATACAATTAGGGTTAGGGTAAAGTTTAGGGTTTTGATTCAAAATGTCAGTGACATACAATTTGGGTGAAAGTTTAGGTTAGGGTTTTGATTACAAATATCAGTGACATACAATTAGGGTTAGGGTTTTGATTCAAAATATTAGTGACATACAATTAGGGTGAGGGTTTAGGTTAGGGTTTTGTTCAAAATGTCAGTTACATACAATTAGGGTTAGTGTAAAGTTTAGGGTTTTGATTCAAAATGTCAGTGACATACAATTATGGTTAGGGTAAAGTTTAAGGTTTTGATTCAAAATGTCAGTGACGTACAATTAGGGTGAAGGTTTAAGTTAGGGTTTTGATTCAAAATATCAGTGACATACAATTATGGTTCGGGTAAAGTTTAGGGTTTTGATTTAAAATGTCAGTGACATACAATTATGGTCAGGGTAAATATTAGGGTTTTGATTCAAAATGTCAGTGACATACAATTAGGGTGAGGGTATAGGTTAGGGTTTTGATTCAAAATATTAGTGACATACAATTAGGGTTAGGGTTTAGGTAAGGGTTTTGATTCAAAATGTCAGTGACATACAATTTGGGTTAGGGTTTAGGTTAGGGTTTTGATTCAAAATGTCAGTGACATACAATTAGGGTGAGGGTTTAGGTTAGGGTTTTGATTCAAAATATCAGTTATATACAATTAGGGTGAGGGTTTAGGTTAGGGTTTTTATTCAAAATGTCAGTGACATACAATTAGGGTTTTAATTCAAAATATCAGTGACATACAATTAGGGTGAGGGTTACGTTAGGGTTTTAATTCAAAATATTAGTAACATACCTTTAGGGTTAGGGTTTAGGTTAGGGTTTTTATTTAAAATAGCAGTGACATACAATTAGGGTTAGGGTTAGGGTTTTGATTGATAATATTAGTGACATACAATTAGGGTTAGGGTTTAGGTTAGGGTTTTGATTCAAAATGTCATGACATACAATTTGGGTTAGGGTTTAAGTTAGGGTTTTGATTTAAAATGTCAGTTACATACAATTAGGGTGAGGGTTTAGGTTAGGGTTTTGATTCAAAATATCAGTTATATACAATTAGGGTTAGGGTTTTGATTCAAAATATCAGTGACATACAATTAGGGTGACGGTTTAGGTTAGGGTTTTTATTCAAAATATCAGTGACATACAATTATGGTGATGGTTTAGGTTAGGGTTTTGATTCAAAATATTAGTGACATACAATTAGGGTGAGGGTTTAGGTTAGGGTTTTGATTACAAAATATTAGTGACATACAACTAGGGTTAGGGTTTAGGTTAGGGTTTAGATTCAAAATCTCAGTGACATACAATTAGGGTTAGGGTAAAGTTTAGGGTTTTGATTCAAAATATTAGTGACATACAATTAGGGTGAGGGTTTAGATTAGGGTTTTGAGTCAAAATATCAGTGACATACAATTAGGGTGAGGGTTTTGATTCAAAATATTAGTGACATACAATTAGGGTGAGGTTTTAGGTTAGGGTTTTGATATAAAATGTCAGTGACATACAATTAGGGTGAGGTTTTAGGTTAGGGTTTTGATTCAAATATCAGTAACATACAATTAGGGTAAGGGTTTAGGTTAGGGGTTTGATTCAAAATATTAGTGACATACAATTAGGGTTAGGGTAAAGTTTAGCGTTTTGATTCAAAATGTCAGTGACATACAATTAGGGTTAGTGTAAAGTTTAGGGTTTTGATTCAAAATGTCAGTGACATACAATTTGGGTGAATATTTAGATTAGGGTTTTGATTAAAAATATCAGTGACATACAATTACAGTCAGGGTAAAGTTTAGGGTTTTGATTTAAAATGTCAGTGACATACAATTATGGTTAGGGTAAAGTTTAGGGTTTTGATTCAAAATGTCAGTGACATACAATTAGGGTGAGGGTATAGGTTAGGGTTTTGAGTAAAATATCAGTTACATACAATTAGAGTTATGATTTAGGTTAGGGTTTTGAGTCAAAATATCAGTGACATACAATTAAGGTCAGGGTTTAGATTAGGGTTTTGAGTCAAAATATCAGTGACATACAATTAGGGTGAGGTTTTAGGTTAGGGTTTTGATATAAAATGTCAGTGACATACAATTAGGGTTAGGGTAAAGTTTAAGGTTTTGATTCAAAATGTCAGTGACATACAATTAGGGTGAGGGTTTAGGTTAGGGTTTTTATTCAAAATATCAGTGACATACAATTATAGTTAGGGTAAAGTTTAGGGTTTTGATGACAAAATGTCAGTGACATACAATTAGGGTTAGGGTTTTGATTCAAAATATTAGTGACATACAATTAGGGTGAGGGTTTAGGTTAGGGTTTTGATTCAAAATGTCAGTGACATACAATTAGGGTGAGGGTGTAGGTTAAGGTTTTGATTCAAAAAATAAGTGACATACAATTAGGGTTAGGGTTTAGGTTAGGGTTTTGATTCAAAATATCAGTGACATACAATTATAGTTAGGGTAAAGTTTGGGTTTTGATGCAAAATGTCAGTGACATACAATTAGGGTGAGGGTGTAGGTTAAGGTTTTGATTCAAAATATCAGTTATATACAATTAGATTGAGGGGTTAGGTTAGGGTTTTTATTCAAAATATCAGTGACATACAATTAGGGTTAGGGTTTAGGTTAGGGTTTTGATTCAAATATCAGTGACATACAATTAGGGTGAAGGGTTTAGGTTAGGGTTTTGATTCAAAATGTCAGTGACATACAATTAGGGTGAGGGTTTAGGTTAGGGTTTTGATTCAAAATGTCAGTGACATACAATTACGGTTTTAATTCAAAATATCAGTGACATACAATTTGAGTGAGGGTATATGTTAGGGTTTTTATTTTAAATAGCAGTGACATACAATTAGGGTTAGGGTTTTGATTCATAATATTAGTGACATACAATTAGGGTGAGGGTTTATGTAAGGGTTTTTATTCCAAATGTCAGTGACATACAATTAGGGTGAGAGTTTAGGTTAGGGTTTTGATTCAAAATATTAGTGACATACAATTAGGGTTAGGGTTTAGGTTAGGGTTTAGATTCAAAATGTCAGTGACATACAATTAGGGTGAGGGTTTAGGTGAGGATTTTGATTCAAAATGTCAGTGACATACAATTAGGGTTAGGGTTTAGGGTTTTGATTCAAAATGTCAGTGACATACAATTAGGGTTAGGGTAAAGTTTAGGGTTTTGATTCAAAATGTCAGTTACATACAATTTGGGTGAGGGTTAAGGTTAGGGTTTTGATTCAAAATATTAGTGACATACAATTAGGGTTAGGGTTTTGATTAAAAATAATAGTGACATACAATTAGGGTGAGAGTTTAGGTTAGGGTTTTGATTCAAAATGTCAGTGACATAAAATTAGGGTTAGAGTAAAGTTTAGGGTTTTGATTCAAAATGTCAGTGACATACAATTTGGATTAGGGTTTAGGTTAGGGTTTTGATTCAAATATCAATGACATACAATTAGGGTGAAGGGTTTAAGTTAGGGTTTTGATTCAAAATGTCAGTGACATACAATTAGGGTGAGGGTTTAGGTTAGGGTTTTGATTCAAAATGTCAGTGACATGCAATTACAGTTTTAATTAAAAATATCAGTGACATACAATTTGGGTGAGGGTTTATGTTAGGGTTTTTATTTTAAATAGCAGTGACATACAATTAGGGTTAGGGTTTTGATTCATAATATTAGTGACATACAATTAGGGTGAGGGTTTATGTAAGGGTTTTTATTCAAAATGTCAGTGACATACAATTAGGGTGAGAGTTTAGGTTAGGGTTTTGATTCAAAATATTAGTGACATACAATTAGGGTAAGGGTTTAGGTTAGGGTTTAGATTCAAAATGTCAGTGACATACAATTAGGGTGAAGGTTTAGGTGAACCTTTTGATGCAAAATGTCAGTGACATACAATTAGGGTTAGGGTTTAGGGTTTTGATTCAAAATGTCAGTGACATACAATTAGGGTTAGGGTAAAGTTTAGGGTTTTGATTCAAAATGTCAGTTACATACAATTTGGGTGAGGGTTAAGGTTAGGGTTTTGATTCAAAATATTAGTGACATACAATTAGGGTTAGGGTTTTGATTAAAAATATTAGTGACATACAATTAGGGTGAGAGTTTAGGTTAGGGTTTTGATTCAAAATGTCAGTGACATACAATTAGCGTGAGAGTTTAGGTAAGGGATTTGATTCAAAATATTAGTGACATACAATTAGGGTTAGGGTTTAGGTTAGGGTTTTGATTCAAAATGTCAGTGACATAAAATTAGGGTTAGAGTAAAGTTTAGGGTTTTGATTCAAAATGTCAGTGACATACAATTTGGATTAGGGTTTAGGTTAGGGTTTTGATTCAAATATCAGTGACATACAATTAGGGTGACTGGTTTAAGTTAGGGTTTTGATTCAAAATGTCAGTGACATACAATTAGGGTGAGGGTTTAGGTTAGGGTTTTGATTCAAAATGTCAGTGACATACAATTACAGTTTTAATACAAAATATCAGTGACATACAATTTGGGTGAGGGTTTATGTTAGGGTTTTTATTTTAAATAGCAGTGACATACAATTAGGGTTAGGGTTTTGATTCATAATATTAGTGACATACAATTAGGGTGAGGGTTTGGTTAGGGTTTTGATTTAAAATATCAGTTACATACAATGAGGGTGAGGGTTTGGTTAGGGTCTTGATTCAAAATATTAGTGACATACAATTATGGTTGGGGTAAAGTTTAGGGTTTTGATTCAAAATGTCAGTGACATACAATTTGGGTGAGGGTTTAGGTTAGGGTTTTGATTCAAAATATTAGTGACATACAATTAGGGTTAGGGTTTAGGTTAGGGTTTTGATTGAAAATGTATGTGACATACAATTATGGTAACGTTTAGGGTTTTGATTCAAAATGTCAGTGACATACAATTTTGGTTAGGGTTTAGGTTAGGGTTTTGATTCAAAATGTCAGTGACATACAATTAGGGTTAGAGTTTAGGTTAGGGTTTTGATTCAAATATCAGTAACATACAATTAGGGTGAGGGTTTAGGTTAGGGTTTTGATTCAAAATATTAGTGACATACAATTAGGGTTATGGGTTTGATTCAAAATATTAGCGACATACAATTAGGGTGAGGGTTTTAGGTTAGGGTTTTGATTACAAAATGTCAGTGACATACAATTAAGGTAAGGGTCAAGTTTAGCGTTTTGATTCAAAATGTCAGTGACATACAATTAGGGTGAGGGTTTAGGTTAGGTTTTTGATTCAAAATATTAGCGACATACAATTAGGGTGAGGGTTTACGTTAGGGTTTTGATTCAAAATGTCAGTGACATACAATTAGGGTTAGTGTAAAGTTTAGGGTTTTGATTCAAAATGTCAGTGACATACAATTATGGTTAGGGTAAAGTTTAAGGTTTTGATTCAAAATGTCAGTGACATACAATTAGGGTGAGGGTTTAGGTTTGGGTTTTGATTAAAAATATCAGTGACATACAATTATGGTTAGGGTAAGGTTTAGGGTTTTGATTCAAAATGTCAGTGACATACAATTATGGTTAGGGTAAAGTTTAGGGTTTTTATTCAAAATGTCAGTGACATACAATTTGGGTTAGGGTTTAGGTTAGGGTTTTGATTCAAAATGTCAGTGACATACAATTAGGGTGAGGGTTGAGGTTAGGGTTTTAATTCAAAATATTAGTAACATACAATTAGGGTTTTAATTCAAAATATCAGTGACATACAATGTGGGTGAGGGTTTACGTTAGGGTTTTAATTCAAAATATTAGTAACATACAATTAGGGTTAGGGTTTAGGTATGGGTTTTTAATTAAAATAGCAGTGACATACAATTAGGGTTAGGGTTTTGATTCATAATATTAGTGACATACAATTGGGGTAAAGTTTAGGGTTTTGATTCAAAATGTCAGTGACATACAATTTGGGTTAGGGTTTAGGTTAGGGTTTTGATTCAAATATCAGTGACATACAATTAGGGTGAAGGGTTTAGGTTAGGGTTTTGATTCAAAATGTCAGTGACATACAATTAGGGTGAGGGTTTAGGTTAGGGTTTTGATTCAAAATGTCAGTGACATACAATTAGGGTTAGGGTAAAGTTTAGGGTTTTGATTCAAAATGTCAGTGACATACAATTTGGGTGAAAGTTTAGGTTAGGGTTTTGATTACAAATATCAGTGACATACAATTAGGGTTAGGGTTTTGATTCAAAATATTAGTGACATACAATTAGGGTGAGGGTTTAGGTTAGGGTTTTGATTCAAAATGTCAGTGACATACAATTAGGGTTAGTGTAAAGTTTAGGGTTTTGATTCAAAATGTCAGTGACATACAATTATGGTTAGGGTAAAGTTTAAGGTTTTGATTCAAAATGTCAGTGACGTACAATTAGGGTGAAGGTTTAGGTTAGGGTTTTGATTCAAAATATCAGTGACATACAATTATGGTTCGGGTAAAGTTTAGGGTTTTGATTTAAAATGTCAGTGACATACAATTATGGTCAGGGTAAATATTAGGGTTTTGATTCAAAATGTCAGTGACATACAATTAGGGTGAGGGTATAGGTTAGGGTTTTGATTCAAAATATTAGTGACATACAATTAGGGTTAGGGTTTAGGTAAGGGTTTTGATTCAAAATGTCAGTGACATACAATTTGGGTTAGGGTTTAGGTTAGGGTTTTGATTCAAAATGTCAGTGACATACAATTAGGGTGAGGGTTTAGGTCAGGGTTTTGATTCAAAATATCAGTTATATACAATTAGGGTGAGGGTTTAGGTTAGGGTTTTTATTCAAAATGTCAGTGACATACAATTAGGGTTTTAATTCAAAATATCAGTGACATACAATTAGGGTGAGGGTTACGTTAGGGTTTTAATTCAAAATATTAGTAACATACCTTTAGGGTTAGGGTTTAGGTTAGGGTTTTTATTTAAAATAGCAGTGACATACAATTAGGGTTAGGGTTAGGGTTTTGATTGATAATATTAGTGACATACAATTAGGGTTAGGGTTTAGGTTAGGGTTTTGATTCAAAATGTCAGTGACATACAATTTGGGTTAGGGTTTAAGTTAGGGTTTTGATTTAAAATGTCAGTTACATACAATTAGGGTGAGGGTTTAGGTTAGGGTTTTGATTCAAAATATCAGTTATATACAATTAGGGTTAGGGTTTTGATTCAAAATATCAGTGACATACAATTAGGGTGACGGTTTAGGTTAGGGTTTTTATTCAAAATATCAGTGACATACAATTATGGTGATGGTTTAGGTTAGGGTTTTGATTCAAAATATTAGTGACATACAATTAGGGTGAGGGTTTAGGTTAGGGTTTTGATTACAAAATATTAGTGACATACAACTAGGGTTAGGGTTTAGGTTAGGGTTTAGATTCAAAATCTCAGTGACATACAATTAGGGTTAGGGTAAAGTTTAGGGTTTTGATTCAAAATATTAGTGACATACAATTAGGGTGAGGGTTTAGATTAGGGTTTTGAGTCAAAATATCAGTGACATACAATTAGGGTGAGGGTTTTGATTCAAAATATTAGTGACATACAATTAGGGTGAGGTTTTAGGTTAGGGTTTTGATATAAAATGTCAGTGACATACAATTAGGGTGAGGTTTTAGGTTAGGGTTTTGATTCAAATATCAGTAACATACAATTAGGGTAAGGGTTTAGGTTAGGGGTTTGATTCAAAATATTAGTGACATACAATTAGGGTTAGGGTAAAGTTTAGCGTTTTGATTCAAAATGTCAGTGACATACAATTAGGGTTAGTGTAAAGTTTAGGGTTTTGATTCAAAATGTCAGTGACATACAATTTGGGTGAATATTTAGATTAGGGTTTTGATTAAAAATATCAGTGACATACAATTACAGTCAGGGTAAAGTTTAGGGTTTTGATTTAAAATGTCAGTGACATACAATTATGGTTAGGGTAAAGTTTAGGGTTTTGATTCAAAATGTCAGTGACATACAATTAGGGTGAGGGTATAGGTTAGGGTTTTGAGTAAAATATCAGTTACATACAATTAGAGTTATGATTTAGGTTAGGGTTTTGAGTCAAAATATCAGTGACATACAATTAAGGTCAGGGTTTAGATTAGGGTTTTGAGTCAAAATATCAGTGACATACAATTAGGGTGAGGTTTTAGGTTAGGGTTTTGATATAAAATGTCAGTGACATACAATTAGGGTTAGGGTAAAGTTTAAGGTTTTGATTCAAAATGTCAGTGACATACAATTAGGGTGAGGGTTTAGGTTAGGGTTTTTATTAAAATATCAGTGACATACAATTATAGTTAGGGTAAAGTAGGGTTTTGATGACAAAATGTCAGTGACATACAATTAGGGTTAGGGTTTTGATTCAAAATATTAGTGACATACAATTAGGGTGAGGGTTTAGGTTAGGGTTTTGATTCAAAATGTCAGTGACATACAATTAGGGTGAGGGTGTAGGTTAAGGTTTTGATTCAAAAAATAAGTGACATACAATTAGGGTTAGGGTTTAGGTTAGGGTTTTGATTCAAAATATCAGTGACATACAATTATAGTTAGGGTAAAGTTTGGGTTTTGATGCAAAATGTCAGTGACATACAATTAGGGTGAGGGTGTAGGTTAAGGTTTTGATTCAAAATATCAGTTATATACAATTAGATTGAGGGGTTAGGTTAGGGTTTTTATTCAAAATATAAGTGACATACAATTAGGGTGAGGGTTTAGGTTAGGGTTTTTATTCAAAATATCAGTGACATACAATTAGGGTGAGGGTTTATGTTAGGGTTTTGATTCAAAATATCAGTGACATACAATTTGGGTGAGGGTTTAGGTTAGGGTTTTGATTCAAAATATCAGTGACATACAATTAGGGTTAGGGTAAAGTTTAGGGTTTTCATTCAAAATGTCAGTGACATGCAATTAGGTGAGGGTTTAGTTTAGGGTTTTGAGTCAAAATATCAGTGACATACAATTAGGGTGAGGGTTTTGATTCAAAATATTAGTGACATACAATTAGGGTGAGGTTTTAGGTTAGGGTTTTGATATAAAATGTCAGTGACATACAATTAGGTGAGGGTTTAGTTTAGGGTTTTGATTAAAAATATTAGGGTTTTCATTCAAAATGTCAGTGACATGCAATTTGGGTGAGGGTATAGGTTAGGGTTTTGATTCAAAATATTAGTGACATACAATTAGGGTAAGGGGTTTAGGTTAGGGTTTTGATTCAAAATATTAGTGACATACAATTAAGGTTAGGGTTTTGATTCAAAATTTCAGTGACATACAATTAGGGTGAGGGTGTAGGTTAAGGTTTTGATTCAAAAAATAAGTGACATACAATTAGGGTTAGGGTTTAGGTTAGGGTTTTTATTCAAAATGTCAGTGATGTTCAATTAGGGTTAGGGTTTAGGTTAGGGTATTGATTCAAAATATTAGTGACATACAATTAAGGTTAGGGTTTTGATTCAAAATATTAGTGACATACAATTAAGGTGAGGGGTAGGTTAGGGTTTTGATTCAAAATATTAGTGACATACAATTAAGGTTAGGGTTTTGATTAAAAATGTCAGTGACATACAATTAGGGTTTAGGTTAGGGTTTTGATTAAAAAAATTAGTGACATACAATTAGGGTTAGGGTTTAGGTTAGGATTTTGATTCAAAATGTCAGTGATGTACAATTAGGGTTAGGGTAAAGTTTAGGGTTTTCATTCAAAATGTCAGTGACATACAATTAGGGTGAGGGTTTAGGTTAGGGTTTTGATTCAAAATTTCAGTGACATACAATTAGCGTTAGCGTTTAGGGTTTTGATTCAAACTATTAGTGACATACGATTAGGGTAATGGTTTAGGTTAGGGTTTTTTAGTCAAAATATCAGTGACATACAATTAGGGTTAGGGGTTTGATTCAAAATATCAGTGACATACAATTAGGGTGAGGGTTTAGGTTAGGGTTTTGAGTCAAAATATCAGTGACATACAATTAGGGTTAGGGTTTTGATTCAAATATCAGTGACATACAATTAGGGTGAGGGTTTAGGTTAGGGTTTTGATTCAAAATGTCAGTGACATACAATTAGGGTGAGGGTTTAGGTTAGGGTTTTGATTCAAAATATCAGTGACATACGATTAGGGTTATAGTTTTGATTCAAAATATCAGTGACATACAATTAGGGTTAGGGTTTTGATTCAAAATATCAGTGACATACAATTAGGGTTTTGATTCAAAATATCAGTGACATACAATTAGGGTTTTGATTCAAAATATCAGTGACATACAATTAGGGTTAGGGTTTTGATTCAAAATAGCAGTGACATACAATTAGGGTTTGGGTTTTGATTCAAAATAGCAGTGACATACAATTAGGGTTTGGGTTTTGATTTAAAATAGCAGTGACATACAATTAGGGTTAGGGTTTTGATTCAAAATATCAGTGACATACAATTAGGGTTTTGATTCAAAATATCAGTGACATACAATTAGGGTTTGGGGTTTGATTCAAAATATCAGTGACATACAATTAGGGTTAGGGTTTTGATTCAAAATAGCAGTGACATACAATTAGGGTTTTGATTCAAAATTTCAGTGACATACAATTAGCGTTAGCGTTTAGGGTTTTGATTCAAACTATTAGAGAATACGATTAGGGTAATGGTTTAGGTTAGGGTTTTGAGTCAAAATATCAGTGACATACAATTAGGGTTAGGGGTTTGATTCAAAATATCAGTGACATACAATTAGGGTGAGGGTTTAGGTTAGGGTTTTGAGTCAAAATATCAGTGACATACAATTAGGGTTAGGGTTTTGATTCAAATATCAGTGACATACAATTAGGGTGAGGGTTTAGGTTAGGGTTTTGATTCAAAATGTCAGTGACATACAATTAGGGTGAGGGTTTAGGTTAGGGTTTTGATTCAAAATATCAGTGACATACGATTAGGGTTATAGTTTTGATTCAAAATATCAGTGACATACAATTAGGGTTAGGGTTTTGATTCAAAATATCAGTGACATACAATTAGGGTTTTGATTCAAAATATCAGTGACATACAATTAGGGTTTTGATTCAAAATATCAGTGACATACAATTAGGGTTTTGATTCAAAATATCAGTGACATACAATTAGGGTTAGGGTTTTGATTCAAAATAGCAGTGACATACAATTAGGGTTTGGGTTTTGATTCAAAATAGCAGTGACATACAATTAGGGTTTGGGTTTTGATTTAAAATAGCAGTGACATACAATTAGGGTTAGGGTTTTGATTCAAAATATCAGTGACATACAATTAGGGTTTTGATTCAAAATATCAGTGACATACAATTAGGGTTTGGGGTTTGATTCAAAATATCAGTGACATACAATTAGGGTTAGGGTTTTGATTCAAAATAGCAGTGACATACAATTAGGGTTTTGATTCAAAATAGCAGTGACATACAATTAGGGTTTGGTTTTGATTCAAAATAGCAGAGACATACAATTAGGGTTTTGATTTTAAATATCAATGACATACAATTTAACTAGTTAATTGTTTCTATTGGTGAATGTTACTCATGTTATTATGGCCGCTATAAATTATTTTTAAGGAAAACTAGTTCAAAATAGTTGATTTTGTTTTACCTAATTATTTGTGAGCTTTTTACATGAAAAAAAGTTGGTAAATTAGTCGTTTCCCCACCTAAAGTGTCAGACATGTCTGCCGTCAATGAAACGTCTACTATTATTCGACCTCACAAGTGAGTAAGTAAACCCAAATATTTTTTTTAGTTAGGGGGGGGGGGACTAATTTCCCCACTGTTTTTTTTTTTAAATAAATGGTAAATTGTAAATTAGTCCAAAACAATTTATTTAGGTTTACTTACTCATTTGTGGGGTCGTCGGTTTATTGATGTCGCAGTTGTCTGTCATTTTAGGTGGGAAACGACAAATTTGCCAAAAAGTTTAATATTTGATATAAGATATAAGCATATTTATTTGCGGTAAATATTGGTTGTGAGTAAAGTAATCAGGTGCAGCCATCTTGCTTTTTCAGGAAGTGAGATACCAGACCGGACCGGAAATGTGCCCTTGTCATATCAAAGAACCCACTTTTAATTTAAGGGCTTGAATTATAGCATTCAGAATTCATTTCCGGTCTGGTCTATCACTTTACTTTCTGAAAAACAAGATGGGTGCCACTCATTTCTTTACTCGGTAATTATTACTGTTGGCGACAAAATATTTTTAAGCCAATACCATTACGAAATTAATCAAAAACAATTTATTTGGGTTTACCTACTCATTTGTGTGATCCACTTGCGTTAAAAATATTAATATTTAATGATGTATAAGCGTTTTATGTTGTCGTAAACATCGGTTCTGAGAAAAGTAACCATTTTCTTTAGCCACAGGACCGTAACGTAAACAAATGGCTAAAACAAAATGGCTACTTTATTTAGAATCGCTATCTACGACAACTTTAACATACTGATATTAACTGTTATTAATTTTTTATGCAAATAGGTTACACATGAGTAAGTAAACCCAAATAAATCGTTTTTGACTAATTTCTCGATTGTATTTCCTTTAAGAATAACGTATGCCGCCAAATAGTAACGTTTACCAATAAGTATAATAAAAACAATACAAATACATTTTTACTAAAATCACTAAATTAATAATCGGATCAATTCTAAATAAAACGAATCCCAAAACGATTTTGGTTTTTGGACGAAACAGAAACGGAATTTATGAAACGGTCTTCCATATTTTTTTAGGTCAACCGTTTTGCTGTTTCAAGATGAGAACAGAAAGATTTATAGAAATAAAGAAAATGGGGGGGGGGGGGTAATAAGCATTAAAACAGCGAGTGAAAATATAGGCCATCGTAGCTAAATGAGTAAATAGATTTCTTTGTTTACGCAAACATAACACACAATTGAAGAATGCATATATATATATATATGAATATATATATATGGAAGACTAAAAGAATAACGGTTAGATATTAAAGTGGAACAATGAAATAAAAAACGTTTGAAAAATATTCTTCGTTTTTGCAAATATAATATATCTAGAATATAGGTCAGGCGATTTTAGGCGTCGGGCACCAGACAAGAAGCATCTAAGAATGAATGCCAAAGAACTAGAAGACATATCGCCATGTTTGTTTGAAGAACACGTCAAACTGTTTCATCGAAGATGTTAAAATTCGGTAAAAACAATGGATTTTAAGACAGAATTTAAAAACAAAAAACAAAACAAAAAAACGCAAATAGTCTAACATTAATAAAACGCGTTTAAATAAGATGGAACAACAAATAAATAATTAATATATAAACAAGCGAAAAAAATGAGAGAATTGTATTAATGTTTTTTCGTATCGCCTTTGTTCGCCGATCTCGCTAGAAAAGGCGGGAATTAAAAAAGAAAGATAAGAAAACGTTCGTCGGAAAAATGTAGATCGATGTAAGTATTTAGCTAAACAAAGCAAATAACATATCTACACGATTGAAAATTAAGACGAATGTACTTTTATAGAGGAAATAATAAAGCCGAAGCGAAAGACAGAAAAAGGGAAAAAATACCTTTGTTTTCGTAATGTCGGCCATTTATGCGGAACGAAGTGTTCGCACGATTTATCGTCGGAACCAACGAAAGCCATTACGAGACGAAAAGAGATTCCTGTAAATGTTAGAGCGATTCTAGGCGACCATGTTTGTCTGTGGAGGCAAGGGAAGGAGCTGTGTTAATTCTGCGTGGCTAAATCGAGTTGGGGGAAGGAAGGAAGATGAACGTCATTTCAAAATACGCAACTGGAAAAGAAGCCGCCGCCATATTGGACTGTGCTTCGCGCTTCGCTTATATTCCGCAAAAACAAAACCGCGTGATCGCCGATTTAAAAAGCCAACCAGCTTGTTTTTAATTATTCCAAACGGGACACAAGACCCTAAAAAGGGTTGGAACCTAAATAAATAACCCCCCAAAAGAGGAAATAAATATAAACTTACCGTAAAAGAGAGAGAGACAAAAGAGAAGCTGTGATGTGACTACATCAGACTTTCTCGGCTTCCGGTTGCTCCAGTCAGAATAATGGCTGGTTCTGTTTTTAACTTCGTATCTTGCCTTTTTCCCCCTTTCTTCTTAGGCCGCCGATATATCTTATTTGGCCGTTCGTTTAAAATATAAGTAAGCGGAATGCTTTTATCCGAAGAAATATCCTAACCTTTTTTTAATTAATTAAAAAATAATAAATTATTTAAAAAAAAAAAAAAAATGGCGACTAAAATTATATTTCTCAAACAGGAATTTAAAAAATATATTTTTCGTTATTGTTTATATCGTTGGTAATTAATACTTATTTTTTGCTATATCTTTTTCTAATAATTATTATTATATTTTATTTTTAATTGCGACTTAAATCTGATATTTAGTATAGAATTAATACATGGATTGAACAAACTGGTTGAACAAGGAAGTAAAAACAATTACGGCAGCCATTTTGTTTTGTTTATTTACATAAAAAAATGTATTTTTATACAAAATGTGTCATAAAGGGGCGTGAAAAACGTTGGTAATTTATTGTGTTAAATAACTTATTAGTTTCGGTACTAGACACGAGCATTATAATCTCCACAAACTGATCATCCGGCGTTGTCTGGGATGCAGCGAAGTCATATGAGATTTTAGTTTTAATTTGTTTACACAATTTAAACTCAAGGTAGACATCTACAATTAAAAATGAGTTAGCCCTCTAGCTAATTTGCATTTTTAGGTGATTATTTAAAAATAGTTCATATTAGCAGTTGTAATTTTTTAAATCAATTCTAGCTAAGCACATCGCTTTATTGCAAATAACACGGTACAACAATAACAAATGAAATTAGTAAGTGAGAAGAAAAGTTTGATTTTTCGGCTTAGATGCTATTTGGGTTCACCTTTGAAAACCTGTAAGATAATTTTATATGTTAGATGAATATAACAGGTGTGAGTATAAGAACCTCCCACAGATTTGCCAGTTGAAAAATTGGTGCAGGTCATGATGCCTATTACTTCATAGATGTCAATTAAAATGGCGAATTTGGACGTACAAATAAAGCAATCTGAAATGAAAGCTTGTAAGGAGGGGACCGACGAGAATAATGGAACAAAAATGTGAGCTTGTTTACCAGAGGGCCGAAAAAAAAGAAGATTTTTATATTTAATATTAGGAGAGTCAAATAAAGGGAAGATAACTCTAGTTTCAATGTGGAATGAGGCGAAGAAAAGGAACAAACGAATGTGGCACCCACACGCATGATGGAATTGTACCGAACTGAATTCATGTGAAAACAAAAATTCGGAAAGGACACTTCACTGGGAACTATTTTCAAACAAATTGCTGAATTTTGCTCAGTGTAAAACTTTCATTTATTTCAAAAACTTGATTTCATGTTTTTTTCCCTTCCATTTACGTATTTTTCTATTTTTTTCTTCTTCTTCTGTGATAATTTATTTCAATAAATTATTTTATTTTTAATTGGTGCCGAATGCGTTGTTATTGTTTTATTCCAAAATTATCCTTTAGTTATACATTGTTTAACTTTATTTTAGAAAATTACGATAGTAAAACCCAAATATATTCAAATGTTCAAAGGCTGCAAATATCACCAGAAATAACAAAATGATTGACAATACAAAATGATTGACAAGACAATTCAAATACATATAACAAATTAGAAAATATAAGCGTGTGAATGGAATTAGAAATGATTATTTTGAAAATACAATGTGAAAACATGAATATTAACAAATGGTGAGAGGACAAAATCAGCTGTTATGACCAATTTAAGACAAGAATATGTTTAGAAAGTGAACTTGTTCATTAAGAAATTCAATGGATGTCAATAGAAATATTAACAAATGGTCAGAAGACAATATTAGCAGGCAAAATATAAGCGTGTGAATGGAATTAGAAATGATTATTTTGAAAATACAATGTGAAAACACGAATATTAACAAATGGTGAGAGGACAAAATCAGCTGTTATGACCAATTTAAGACAAGAATATGTTTAAAAAGTGAACTTGTTCATTAACAAATTCAATGGATGTCAACAGAAATATTAACAAATGGTCAGAAGACAATATTAGCAGGCAAAATATAAGCGTGTGAATGGAATTAGAAATGATTATTTTGAAAATACAATGTGAAAACACGAATATTAACAAATGGTGAGAGGACAAAATCAGCTGTTATGACCAATTTAAGACAAGAATATGTTTAGAAAGTGAACTTGTTCATTAACAAATTCAATGGATGTCAACAGAAATATTAACAAATGGTCAGAAGACAATATTAGCAGGCAAAATATAAGCGTGTGAATGGAATTAGAAATGATTATTTTGAAAATACAATGTGAAAACACAAATATTAACAAATGGTAAGAGGACAAAATCAGCTGTTATGACCAATTTAAGACAAGAATATGTTTAGAAAGTGAACTTGTTCATTAAGAAATTCAATGGATGTCAATAGAAATATTAACAAATAGTCAGAAGACAATATTAGCAGGCAAAATATAAGCGTGTGAATGGAATTAGAAATGATTATTTTGAAAATACAATGTGAAAACACGAATATTAACAAATGGTGAGAGGACAAAATTAGCTGTTATGACCAATTTAAGACAAGAATATGTTTAGAAAGTGAACTTGTTCATTAAGAAATTCAATGGATGTCAATAGAAATATTAACAAATAGTCAGAAGACAATATTAGCAGGCAAAATATAAGCGTGTGAATGGAATTAGAAATGATTATTTTGAAAATACAATGTGAAAACACAAATATTAACAAATGGTAAGAGGACAAAATCAGCTGTTATGACCAATTTAAGACAAGAATATGTTTAGAAAGTGAACTTGTTCATTAAGAAATTCAATGGATGTCAATAGAAATATTAACAAATGGTCAGAAGACAATATTAGCAGGCAAAATAGAAGCGTGTGAATGGAATTAGAAATGATTATTTTGAAAATACAATGTGAAAACACGAATATTAACGAATGGTGAGAGGACAAAATCAGCTGTTATGACCAATTTAAGACAAGAATATGTTTAGAAAGTGAACTTGTTCATTAAGAAATTCAATGGATGTCAATAGAAATATTAACAAATAGTCAGAAGACAATATTAGCAGGCAAAATATAAGCGTGTGAATGGAATTAGAAATGATTATTTTGAAAATACAATGTGAAAACATGAATATTAACAAATGGTGAAAGGACAAAATTAGCTGTTATGACCAATTTAAGACAAGAATATGTTTAGAAAGTGAACTTGTTCATTAAGAAATTCAATGGATGTCAATAGAAATATTAACAAATAGTCAGAAGACAATATTAGCAGGCAAAATATAAGCGTGTGAATGGAATTAGAAATGATTATTTTGAAAATACAATGTGAAAACACAAATATTAACAAATGGTGAGAGGACAAAATCAGCTGTTATGACCAATTTAAGACAAGAATATGTTTAGAAAGTGAACTTGTTCATTAAGAAATTCAATGGATGTCAATAGAAATATTAACAAATGGTGAGAAGACAATATTAGCAGGCAAAATATAAGCGTGTGAATGGAATTAGAAATGATTCTTTTGAAAATACAATGTGAAAACACGAATATTAACAAATGGTGAGAGGACAAAATCAGCTGTTATGACCAATTTAAGACAAGAATATGTTTAGAAAGTGAACTTGTTCATTAAGAAATTCAATGGATGTCAATAGAAATATTAACAAATGGTGAGAAGACAATATTAGCAGGCAAAATATAAGCGTGTGAATGGAATTAGAAATGATTATTTTGAAAATACAATGTGAAAACACGAATATTAACAAATGGTGAGAGGACAAAATCAGCTGTTATGACCAATTTAAGACAAGAATATGTTTAGAAAGTGAACTTGTTCATTAAGAAATTCAATGGATGTCAATAGAAATATTAACAAATGGTCAGAAGACAATATTAGCAGGCAAAATATAAGCGTGTGAATGGAATTAGAAATGATTATTTTGAAAATACAATGTGAAAACACGAATATTAACAAATGGTGAGAGGACAAAATCAGCTGTTATGACCAATTTAAGACAAGAATATGTTTAGAAAGTGAACTTGTTCATTAAGAAATTCAATGGATGTCAATAGAAATATTAACAAATGGTCAGAAGACAATATTAGCAGGCAAAATATAAGCGTGTGAATGGAATTAGAAATAATTATTTTGAAAATACAATGTGAAAACACGAATATTAACAAATGGTGAGAGGACAAAATCAGCTGTTATGACCAATTTAAGACAAGAATATGTTTAGAAAGTGAACTTGTTCATTAAGAAATTCAATGGATGTCAATAGAAATATTAACAAATGGTGAGAAGACAATATTAGCAGGCAAAATATAAGCGTGTGAATGGAATTAGAAATTATTATTTTGAAAATACAATGTGAAAACACAAATATTAACAAATGGTGAGAGGACAAAATCAGCTGTTATGACCAATTTAAGACAAGAATATGTTTAGAAAGTGAACTTGTTCATTAAGAAATTCAATGGATGTCAATAGAAATATTAACAAATAGTCAGAAGACAATATTAGCAGGCAAAATATAAGCGTGTGAATGGAATTAGAAATGATTATTTTGAAAATACAATGTGAAAACACGAATATTAACAAATGGTGAGAGGACAAAATCAGCTGTTATGACCAATTTAAGACAAGAATATGTTTAGAAAGTGAACTTGTTCATTAAGAAATTCAATGGATGTCAATAGAAATATTAACAAATGGTCAGAAGACAATATTAGCAGGCAAAATATAAGCGTGTGAATGGAATTAGAAATGATTATTTTGAAAATACAATGTGAAAACACGAATATTAACAAATGGTGAGAGGACAAAATCAGCTGTTATGACCAATTTAAGACAAGAATATGTTTAGAAAGTGAACTTGTTCATTAAGAAATTCAATGGATGTCAATAGAAATATTAACAAATGGTCAGAAGACAATATTAGCAGGCAAAATATAAGCGTGTGAATGGAATTAGAAATGATTATTTTGAAAATACAATGTGAAAACACGAATATTAACAAATGGTGAGAGGACAAAATCAGCTGTTATGACCAATTTAAGACAAGAATATGTTTAGAAAGTGAACTTGTTCATTAAGAAATTCAATGGATGTCAATAGAAATATTAACAAATGGTCAGAAGACAATATTAGCAGGCAAAATATAAGCGTGTGAATGGAATTAGAAATAATTATTTTGAAAATACAATGTGAAAACACGAATATTAACAAATGGTGAGAGGACAAAATCAGCTGTTATGACCAATTTAAGACAAGAATATGTTTAGAAAGTGAACTTGTTCATTAAGAAATTCAATGGATGTCAATAGAAATATTAACAAATGGTCAGAAGACAATATTAGCAGGCAAAATATAAGCGTGTGAATGGAATTAGAAATAATTATTTTGAAAATACAATGTGAAAACACGAATATTAACAAATGGTGAGAGGACAAAATCAGCTGTTATGACCAATTTAAGACAAGAATATGTTTAGAAAGTGAACTTGTTCATTAAGAAATTCAATGGATGTCAATAGAAATATTAACAAATGGTCAGAAGACAATATTAGCAGGCAAAATATAAGCGTGTGAATGGAATTAGAAATGATTATTTTGAAAATACAATGTGAAAACACGAATATTAACAAATGGTGAGAGGACAAAATCAGCTGTTATGACCAATTTAAGACAAGAATATGTTTAGAAAGTGAACTTGTTCATTAAGAAATTCAATGGATGTCAATAGAAATATTAACAAATGGTCAGAAGACAATATTAGCAGGCAAAATATAAGCGTGTGAATGGAATTAGAAATGATTATTTTGAAAATACAATGTGAAAACACGAACATTAACAAATGGTGAGAGGACAAAATCAGCTGTTATGACCAATTTAAGACAAGAATATGTTTAGAAAGTGAACTTGTTCATTAAGAAATTCAATGGATGTCAATAGAAATATTAACAAATGGTCAGAAGACAATATTAGCAGGCAAAATATAAGCGTGTGAATGGAATTAGAAATGATTATTTTGAAAATACAATGTGAAAACACGAATATTAACAAATGGTGAGAGGACAAAATCAGCTGTTATGACCAATTTAAGACAAGAATATGTTTAGAAAGTGAACTTGTTCATTAAGAAATTCAATGGATGTCAATAGAAATATTAACAAATGGTCAGAAGACAATATTAGCAGGCAAAATATAAGCGTGTGAATGGAATTAGAAATGATTCTTTGGAAAATACAATGTGAAAACACGAATATTAACAAATGGTGAGAGGACCAAATCAGCTGTTATGACCAATTTAAGACAAGAATATGTTTAGAAAGTGAACTTGTTCATTAAGAAATTCAATGGATGTCAATAGAAATATTAACAAATGGTCAGAAGACAATATTAGCAGGCAAAATATAAGCGTGTGAATGGAATTAGAAATGATTCTTTGGAAAATACAATGTGAAAACACGAATATTAACAAATGGTGAGAGGACAAAATCAGCTGTTATGACCAATTTAAGACAAGAATATGTTTAGAAAGTGAACTTGTTCATTAAGAAATTCAATGGATGTCAATAGAAATATTAACAAATGGTCAGAAGACAATATTAGCAGGCAAAATATAAGCGTGTGAATGGAATTAGAAATGATTATTTTGAAAATACAATGTGAAAACACGAATATTAACAAATGGTGAGAGGACAAAATCAGCTGTTATGACCAATTTAAGACAAGAATATGTTTAGAAAGTGAACTTGTTCATTAAGAAATTCAATGGATGTCAATAGAAATATTAACAAATGGTCAGAAGACAATATTAGCAGGCAAAATATAAGCGTGTGAATGGAATTAGAAATAATTATTTTGAAAATACAATGTGAAAACACGAATATTAACAAATGGTGAGAGGACAAAATCAGCTGTTATGACCAATTTAAGACAAGAATATGTTTAGAAAGTGAACTTGTTCATTAAGAAATTCAATGGATGTCAATAGAAATATTAACAAATGGTCAGAAGACAATATTAGCAGGCAAAATATAAGCGTGTGAATGGAATTAGAAATAATTATTTTGAAAATACAATGTGAAAACACGAATATTAACAAATGGTGAGAGGACAAAATCAGCTGTTATGACCAATTTAAGACAAGAATATGTTTAGAAAGTGAACTTGTTCATTAAGAAATTCAATGGATGTCAATAGAAATATTAACAAATGGTCAGAAGACAATATTAGCAGGCAAAATATAAGCGTGTGAATGGAATTAGAAATGATTATTTTGAAAATACAATGTGAAAACACGAATATTAACAAATGGTGAGAGGACAAAATCAGCTGTTATGACCAATTTAAGACAAGAATATGTTTAGAAAGTGAACTTGTTCATTAAGAAATTCAATGGATGTCAATAGAAATATTAACAAATGGTCAGAAGACAATATTAGCAGGCAAAATATAAGCGTGTGAATGGAATTAGAAATGATTATTTTGAAAATACAATGTGAAAACACGAACATTAACAAATGGTGAGAGGACAAAATCAGCTGTTATGACCAATTTAAGACAAGAATATGTTTAGAAAGTGAACTTGTTCATTAAGAAATTCAATGGATGTCAATAGAAATATTAACAAATGGTCAGAAGACAATATTAGCAGGCAAAATATAAGCGTGTGAATGGAATTAGAAATGATTATTTTGAAAATACAATGTGAAAACACGAATATTAACAAATGGTGAGAGGACAAAATCAGCTGTTATGACCAATTTAAGACAAGAATATGTTTAGAAAGTGAACTTGTTCATTAAGAAATTCAATGGATGTCAATAGAAATATTAACAAATGGTCAGAAGACAATATTAGCAGGCAAAATATAAGCGTGTGAATGGAATTAGAAATGATTCTTTGGAAAATACAATGTGAAAACACGAATATTAACAAATGGTGAGAGGACCAAATCAGCTGTTATGACCAATTTAAGACAAGAATATGTTTAGAAAGTGAACTTGTTCATTAAGAAATTCAATGGATGTCAATAGAAATATTAACAAATGGTCAGAAGACAATATTAGCAGGCAAAATATAAGCGTGTGAATGGAATTAGAAATGATTCTTTGGAAAATACAATGTGAAAACACGAATATTAACAAATGGTGAGAGGACAAAATCAGCTGTTATGACCAATTTAAGACAAGAATATGTTTAGAAAGTCAACTTGTTCATTAAGAAATTCAATGGATGTCAATAGAAATATTAACAAATGGTCAGAAGACAATATTAGCAGGCAAAATATAAGCGTGTGAATGGAATTAGAAATGATTCTTTGGAAAATACAATGTGAAAACACGAATATTAACAAATGGTGAGAGGACAAAATCAGCTGTGATGACCAATTTAAGACAAGTATATGTTTAGAAAGTGAACTTGTTCATTAAGAAATTCAATGGATGTCAATAGAAATATTAACAAATGGTCAGAAGACAATATCAGCAGGCAAAATATAAGCGTGTGAATGGAATTAGAAATGATTATTTTGAAAATACAATGTGAAAACACGAATATTAACAAATGGTGAGAGGACAAAATCAGCTGTTATGACCAATTTAAGACAAGAATATGTTTAGAAAGTCAACTTGTTCATTAAGAAATTCAATGGATGTCAATAGAAATATTAACAAATGGTCAGAAGACAATATTAGCAGGCAAAATATAAGCGTGTGAATGGAATTAGAAATGATTATTTTGAAAATACAATGTGAAAACACGAATATTAACAAATGGTGAGAGGACAAAATCAGCTGTGATGACCAATTTAAGACAAGAATATGTTTAGAAAGTGAACTTGTTCATTAAGAAATTCAATGGATGTCAATAGAAATATTAACAAATGGTCAGAAGACAATATTAGCAGGCAAAATATAAGCGTGTGAATGGAATTAGAAATGATTCTTTGGAAAATACAATGTGAAAACACGAATATTAACACATGGTGAGAGGACAAAATCAGCTGTTATGACCAATTTAAGACAAGAATATGTTTAGAAAGTGAACTTGTTCATTAAGAAATTCAATGGATGTCAATAGAAATATTAACAAATGGTGAGAAGACAATATTAGCAGGCAAAATATAAGCGTGTGAATGGAATTAGAAA
The DNA here is from genome assembly GCA_963556195.1 of Sepiola atlantica. Taxonomy (NCBI): domain Eukaryota; kingdom Metazoa; phylum Mollusca; class Cephalopoda; order Sepiida; family Sepiolidae; genus Sepiola; species Sepiola atlantica. Next base: position 1,226,221 of record OY744549.1, read on the forward strand.
TGATTATTTTGAAAATACAATGTGAAAACACGAATATTAACAAATGGTGAGAGGACAAAATCAGCTGTTATGACCAATTTAAGACAAGAATATGTTTAGAAAGTCAACTTGTTCATTAAGAAATTCAATGGATGTCAATAGAAATATTAACAAATGGTCAGAAGACAATATTAGCAGGCAAAATATAAGCGTGTGAATGGAATTAGAAATGATTATTTTGAAAATACAATGTGAAAACACGAATATTAACAAATGGTGAGAGGACAAAATCAGCTGTTATGACCAATTTAAGACAAGAATATGTTTAGAAAGTGAACTTGTTCATTAAGAAATTCAATGGATGTCAATAGAAATATTAACAAATGGTGAGAAGACAATATTAGCAGGCAAAATATAAGCGTGTGAATGGAATTAGAAATGATTATTTTGAAAATACAATGTGAAAACACGAATATTAACCAATGGTGAGAGGACCAAATCAGCTGTTATGACCAATTTAAGACAAGAATATGTTTAGAAAGTGAACTTGTTCATTAAGAAATTCAATGGATGTCAATAGAAATATTAACAAATGGTCAGAAGACAATATTAGCAGGCAAAATATAAGCGTGTGAATGGAATTAGAAATGATTATTTTGAAAATACAATGTGAAAACACGAATATTAACCAATGGTGAGAGGACAAAATCAGCTGTTATGACCAATTTAAGACAAGAATATGTTTAGAAAGTCAACTTGTTCATTAAGAAATTCAATGGATGTCAATAGAAATATTAACAAATGGTCAGAAGACAATATTAGCAGGCAAAATATAAGCGTGTGAATGGAATTAGAAATGATTCTTTGGAAAATACAATGTGAAAACACGAATATTAACAAATGGTGAGAGGACAAAATCAGCTGTGATGACCAATTTAAGACAAGTATATGTTTAGAAAGTGAACTTGTTCATTAAGAAATTCAATGGATGTCAATAGAAATATTAACAAATGGTCAGAAGACAATATCAGCAGGCAAAATATAAGCGTGTGAATGGAATTAGAAATGATTATTTTGAAAATACAATGTGAAAACACGAATATTAACAAATGGTGAGAGGACAAAATCAGCTGTTATGACCAATTTAAGACAAGAATATGTTTAGAAAGTCAACTTGTTCATTAAGAAATTCAATGGATGTCAATAGAAATATTAACAAATGGTGAGAAGACAATATTAGCAGGCAAAATATAAGCGTGTGAATGGAATTAGAAATGATTATTTTGAAAATACAATGTGAAAACACGAATATTAACAAATGGTGAGAGGACAAAATCAGCTGTTATGACCAATTTAAGACAAGAATATGTTTAGAAAGTGAACTTGTTCATTAAGAAATTCAATGGATGTCAATAGAAATATTAACAAATGGTCAGAAGACAATATCAGCAGGCAAAATATAAGCGTGTGAATGGAATTAGAAATGATTCTTTGGAAAATACAATGTGAAAACACGAATATTAACAAATGGTGAGAGGACAAAATCAGCTGTTATGACCAATTTAAGACAAGAATATGTTTAGAAAGTGAACTTGTTCATTAAGAAATTCAATGGATGTCAATAGAAATATTAACAAATGGTCAGAAGACAATATTAGCAGGCAAAATATAAGCGTGTGAATGGAATTAGAAATGATTATTTTGAAAATACAATGTGAAAACACGAATATTAACAAATGGTGAAAGGACAAAATCAGCTGTTATGACCAATTTAAGACAAGAATATGTTTAGAAAGTGAACTTGTTCATTAAGAAATTCAATGGATGTCAATAGAAATATTAACAAATGGTCAGAAGACAATATTAGCAGGCAAAATATAAGCGTGTGAATGGAATTAGAAATGATTATTTTGAAAATACAATGTGAAAACACGAATATTAACAAATGGTGAAAGGACAAAATCAGCTGTTATGACCAATTTAAGACAAGAATATGTTTAGAAAGTGAACTTGTTCATTAAGAAATTCAATGGATGTCAATAGAAATATTAACAAATGGTCAGAAGACAATATTAGCAGGCAAAATATAAGCGTGTGAATGGAATTAGAAATGATTATTTTGAAAATACAATGTGAAAACACGAATATTAACAAATGGTGAGAGGACAAAATCAGCTGTTATGACCAATTTAAGACAAGAATATGTTTAGAAAGTGAACTTGTTCATCAAGAAATTCAATGGATGTCAATAGAAATATTAACAAATGGTGAGAAGACAATATTAGCAAGCAAAATATAAGCGTGTGAATGGAATTAGAAATGATTATTTTGAAAATACAATGTGAAAACACGAATATTAACAAATGGTGAGAGGACAAAATCAGCTGTTATGACCAATTTAAGACAAGAATATGTTTAGAAAGTGAACTTGTTCATTAAGAAATTCAATGGATGTCAATAGAAATATTAACAAATGGTGAGAAGACAATATTAGCAGGCAAAATATAAGCGTGAGAATGGAATTAGAAATTATTATTTTGAAAATACAATGTGAAAACACGAATATTAACAAATGGTGAGAGGACAAAATCAGCTGTTATGACCAATTTAAGACAAGAATATGTTTAGAAAGTGAACTTGTTCATTAAGAAATTCAATGGATGTCAATAGAAATATTAACAAATGGTGAGAAGACAATATTAGCAGGCAAAATATAAGCGTGAGAATGGAATTAGAAATTATTATTTTGAAAATACAATGTGAAAACACGAATATTAACAAATGGTGAGAGGACAAAATCAGCTGTTATGACCAATTTAAGACAAGAATATGTTTAGAAAGTGAACTTGTTCATTAAGAAATTCAATGGATGTCAATAGAAATATTAACAAATGGTGAGAAGACAATATTAGCAGGCAAAATATAAGCGTGTGAATGGAATTAGAAATGATTCTTTGGAAAATACAATGTGAAAACACGAATATTAACAAATGGTGAGAGGACAAAATCAGCTGTTATGACCAATTTAAGACAAGAATATGTTTAGAAAGTGAACTTGTTCATTAAGAAATTCAATGGATGTCAATAGAAATATTAACAAATGGTGAGAAGACAATATTAGCAGGCAAAATATAAGCGTGAGAATGGAATTAGAAATTATTATTTTGAAAATACAATGTGAAAACACGAATATTAACAAATGGTGAGAGGACAAAATCAGCTGTTATGACCAATTTAAGACAAGAATATGTTTAGAAAGTGAACTTGTTCATTAAGAAATTCAATGGATGTCAATAGAAATATTAACAAATGGTCAGAAGACAATATTAGCAGGCAAAATATAAGCGTGAGAATGGAATTAGAAATTATTATTTTGAAAATACAATGTGAAAACACGAATATTAACAAATGGTGAGAGGACAAAATCAGCTGTTATGACCAATTTAAGACAAGAATATGTTTAGAAAGTGAACTTGTTCATTAAGAAACTCAATGGATGTCAATAGAAATATTAACAAATGGTCAGAAGACAATATTAGCAGGCAAAATATAAGCGTGAGAATGGAATTAGAAATTATTATTTTGAAAATACAATGTGAAAACACGAATATTAACAAATGGTAAGAGGACAAAATCAGCTGTGATGACCAATTTAAGACAAGAATATGTTTAGAAAGTGAACTTGTTCATTAAGAAATTCAATGGATGTCAATAGAAATATTAACAAATGGTCAGAAGACAATATTAGCAGGCAAAATATAAGCGTGTGAATGGAATTAGAAATGATTATTTTGAAAATACAATGTGAAAACACGAATATTAACAAATGGTGAGAGGACAAAATCAGCTGTTATGACCAATTTAAGACAAGAATATGTTTAGAAAGTCAACTTGTTCATTAAGAAATTCAATGGATGTCAATAGAAATATTAACAAATGGTCAGAAGACAATATTAGCAGGCAAAATATAAGCGTGTGAATGGAATTAGAAATGATTATTTTGAAAATACAATGTGAAAACACGAATATTAACAAATGGTGAGAGGACAAAATCAGCTGTTATGACCAATTTAAGACAAGAATATGTTTAGAAAGTGAACTTGTTCATTAAGAAATTCAATGGATGTCAATAGAAATATTAACAAATGGTCAGAAGACAATATTAGCAGGCAAAATATAAGCGTGTGAATGGAATTAGAAATGATTATTTTGAAAATACAATGTGAAAACACGAATATTAACAAATGGTGAGAGGACAAAATCAGCTGTTATGACCAATTTAAGACAAGAATATGTTTAGAAAGTCAACTTGTTCATTAAGAAATTCAATGGATGTCAATAGAAATATTAACAAATGGTCAGAAGACAATATTAGCAGGCAAAATATAAGCGTGTGAATGGAATTAGAAATGATTATTTTGAAAATACAATGTGAAAACACGAATATTAACAAATGGTGAGAGGACAAAATCAGCTGTTATGACCAATTTAAGACAAGAATATGTTTAGAAAGTGAACTTGTTCATTAAGAAATTCAATGGATGTCAATAGAAATATTAACAAATGGTGAGAAGACAATATTAGCAGGCAAAATATAAGCGTGTGAATGGAATTAGAAATGATTATTTTGAAAATACAATGTGAAAACACGAATATTAACAAATGGTGAGAGAACAAAATCAGCTGTTATGACCAATTTAAGACAAGAATATGTTTAGAAAGTGAACTTGTTCATTAAGAAATTCAATGGATGTCAATAGAAATATTAACAAATGGTCAGAAGACAATATTAGCAGGCAAAATAGAAGCGTGTGAATGGAATTAGAAATGATTATTTTGAAAATACAATGTGAAAACACGAATATTAACAAATGGTGAGAGGACAAAATCAGCTGTTATGACCAATTTAAGACAAGAATATGTTTAGAAAGTGAACTTGTTCATTAAGAAATTCAATGGATGTCAATAGAAATATTAACAAATGGTCAGAAGACAATATTAGCAGGCAAAATATAAGCGTGTGAATGGAATTAGAAATGATTATTTTGAAAATACAATGTGAAAACATGAATATTAACAAATGGTGAGAGGACAAAATCAGCTGTTATGACCAATTTAAGACAAGAATATGTTTAGAAAGTGAACTTGTTCATTAAGAAATTCCATGGATGTCAATAGAAATATTAACAAATGGTCAGAAGACAATATTAGCAGGCAAAATATAAGCGTGTGAATGGAATTAGAAATGATTATTTTGAAAATACAATGTGAAAACACGAATATTAACAAATGGTGAGAGGACAAAATCAGCTGTTATGACCAATTTAAGACAAGAATATGTTTAGAAAGTGAACTTGTTCATTAAGAAATTCAATGGATGTCAATAGAAATATTAACAAATGGTGAGAAGACAATATTAGCAGGCAAAATATAAGCATGTGAATGGAATTAGAAATGATTATTTTGAAAATACAATGTGAAAACACGAATATTAACAAATGGTGAGAGGACAAAATCAGCTGTTATGACCAATTTAAGACAAGAATATGTTTAGAAAGTGAACTTGTTCATTAAGAAATTCAATGGATGTCAATAGAAATATTAACAAATGGTGAGAAGACAATATTAGCAGGCAAAATATAAGCGTGTGAATGGAATTAGAAATGATTATTTTGAAAATACAATGTGAAAACACGAATATTAACAAATGGTGAGAGGACAAAATCAGCTGTTATGACCAATTTAAGACAAGAATATGTTTAGAAAGTGAACTTGTTCATTAAGAAATTCAATGGATGTCAATAGAAATATTAACAAATGGTCAGAAGACAATATTAGCAGGCAAAATATAAGCGTGTGAATGGAATTAGAAATGATTATTTTGAAAATACAATGTGAAAACACGAATATTAACAAATGGTGAGAGGACAAAATCAGCTGTTATGACCAATTTAAGACAAGAATATGTTTAGAAAGTGAACTTGTTCATTAAGAAATTCAATGGATGTCAATAGAAATATTAACAAATGGTCAGAAGACAATATTAGCAGGCAAAATATAAGCGTGTGAATGGAATTAGAAATGATTATTTTGAAAATACAATGTGAAAACACGAATATTAACAAATGGTGAGAAGACAAAATCAGCTGTTATGACCAATTTAAGACAAGAATATGTTTAGAAAGTGAACTTGTTCATTAAGAAATTCAATGGATGTCAATAGAAATATTAAAAATGGTGAGAAGACAATATTAGCAGGCAAAATATAAGCGTGTGAATGGAATTAGAAATGATTATTTTGAAAATACAATGTGAAAACACGAATATTAACAAATTGTGAGAGGACCAAATCAGCTGTTATGACCAATTTAAGACAAGAATATGTTTAGAAAGTGAACTTGTTCATTAAGAAATTCAATGGATGTCAATAGAAATATTAACAAATGGTCAGAAGACAATATTAGCAGGCAAAATAGAAGCGTGTGAATGGAATTAGAAATGATTATTTTGAAAATACAATGTGAAAACACGAATATTAACAAATGGTGAGAGGACAAAATCAGCTGTTATGACCAATTTAAGACAAGAATATGTTTAGAAAGTGAACTTGTTCATTAAGAAATTCAATGGATGTCAATAGAAATATTAACAAATGGTCAGAAGACAATATTAGCAGGCAAAATAGAAGCGTGTGAATGGAATTAGAAATGATTATTTTGAAAATACAATGTGAAAACACGAATATTAACAAATTGTGAGAGGACCAAATCAGCTGTTATGACCAATTTAAGACAAGAATATGTTTAGAAAGTGAACTTGTTCATTAAGAAATTCAATGGATGTCAATAGAAATATTAACAAATGGTCAGAAGACAATATTAGCAGGCAAAATATAAGCGTGTGAATGGAATTAGAAATGATTATTTTGAAAATACAATGTGAAAACACGAATATTAACAAATGGTGAGAGGACAAAATCAGCTGTTATGACCAATTTAAGACAAGAATATGTTTAGAAAGTGAACTTGTTCATTAAGAAATTCAATGGATGTCAATAGAAATATTAACAAATGGTCAGAAGACAATATTAGCAGGCAAAATAGAAGCGTGTGAATGGAATTAGAAATGATTATTTTGAAAATACAATGTGAAAACACGAATATTAACAAATGGTGAGAGGACAAAATCAGCTGTTATGACCAATTTAAGACAAGAATATGTTTAGAAAGTGAACTTGTTCATTAAGAAATTCAATGGATGTCAATAGAAATATTAACAAATGGTCAGAAGACAATATTAGCAGGCAAAATAGAAGCGTGTGAATGGAATTAGAAATGATTATTTTGAAAATACAATGTGAAAACACGAATATTAACAAATGGTGAGAGGACAAAATCAGCTGTTATGACCAATTTAAGACAAGAATATGTTTAGAAAGTGAACTTGTTCATTAAGAAATTCAATGGATGTCAATAGAAATATTAACAAATGGTCAGAAGACAATATTAGCAGGCAAAATAGAAGCGTGTGAATGGAATTAGAAATGATTATTTTGAAAATACAATGTGAAAACACGAATATTAACAAATTGTGAGAGGACCAAATCAGCTGTTATGACCAATTTAAGACAAGAATATGTTTAGAAAGTGAACTTGTTCATTAAGAAATTCAATGGATGTCAATAGAAATATTAACAAATGGTCAGAAGACAATATTAGCAGGCAAAATATAAGCGTGTGAATGGAATTAGAAATGATTATTTTGAAAATACAATGTGAAAACACGAATATTAACAAATGGTGAGAGGACAAAATCAGCTGTTATGACCAATTTAAGACAAGAATATGTTTAGAAAGTCAACTTGTTCATTAAGAAATTCAATGGATGTCAATAGAAATATTAACAAATGGTCAGAAGACAATATTAGCAGGCAAAATATAAGCGTGTGAATGGAATTAGAAATGATTATTTTGAAAATACAATGTGAAAACACGAATATTAACAAATGGTGAGAGGACAAAATCAGCTGTTATGACCAATTTAAGACAAGAATATGTTTAGAAAGTGAACTTGTTCATTAAGAAATTCAATGGATGTCAATAGAAATATTAACAAATGGTCAGAAGACAATATTAGCAGGCAAAATATAAGCGTGTGAATGGAATTAGAAATGATTATTTTGAAAATACAATGTGAAAACACGAATATTAACAAATGGTGAGAGGACAAAATCAGCTGTTATGACCAATTTAAGACAAGAATATGTTTAGAAAGTCAACTTGTTCATTAAGAAATTCAATGGATGTCAATACAAATATTAACAAATGGTCAGAAGACAATATTAGCAGGCAAAATATAAGCGTGTGAATGGAATTAGAAATGATTATTTTGAAAATACAATGTGAAAACACGAATATTAACAAATGGTGAGAGGACAAAATCAGCTGTTATGACCAATTTAAGACAAGAATATGTTTAGAAAGTCAACTTGTTCATTAAGAAATTCAATGGATGTCAATAGAAATATTAACAAATGGTGAGAAGACAATATTAGCAGGCAAAATATAAGCGTGTGAATGGAATTAGAAATGATTATTTTGAAAATACAATGTGAAAACACGAATATTAACAAATGGTGAGAGGACAAAATCAGCTGTTATGACCAATTTAAGACAAGAATATGTTTAGAAAGTGAACTTGTTCATTAAGAAATTCAATGGATGTCAATAGAAATATTAACAAATGGTGAGAAGACAATATTAGCAGGCAAAATAGAAGCGTGTGAATGGAATTAGAAATGATTATTTTGAAAATACAATGTGAAAACACGAATATTAACAAATTGTGAGAGGACCAAATCAGCTGTTATGACCAATTTAAGACAAGAATATGTTTAGAAAGTGAACTTGTTCATTAAGAAATTCAATGGATGTCAATAGAAATATTAACAAATGGTGAGAAGACAATATTAGCAGGCAAAATATAAGCGTGTGAATGGAATTAGAAATGATTATTTTGAAAATACAATGTGAAAACACGAATATTAACAAATGGTGAGAGGACAAAATCAGCTGTTATGACCAATTTAAGACAAGAATATGTTTAGAAAGTGAACTTGTTCATTAAGAAATTCAATGGATGTCAATAGAAATATTAACAAATGGTCAGAAGACAATATTAGCAGGCAAAATAGAAGCGTGTGAATGGAATTAGAAATGATTATTTTGAAAATACAATGTGAAAACACGAATATTAACAAATGGTGAGAGGACAAAATCAGCTGTTATGACCAATTTAAGACAAGAATATGTTTAGAAAGTGAACTTGTTCATTAAGAAATTCAATGGATGTCAATAGAAATATTAACAAATGGTGAGAAGACAATATTAGCAGGCAAAATATAAGCGTGTGAATGGAATTAGAAATGATTATTTTGAAAATACAATGTGAAAACACGAATATTAACAAATGGTGAGAGGACAAAATCAGCTGTTATGACCAATTTAAGACAAGAATATGTTTAGAAAGTGAACTTGTTCATTAAGAAATTCAATGGATGTCAATAGAAATATTAACAAATGGTCAGAAGACAATATTAGCAGGCAAAATATAAGCGTGTGAATGGAATTAGAAATGATTATTTTGAAAATACAATGTGAAAACACGAATATTAACAAATTGTGAGAGGACCAAATCAGCTGTTATGACCAATTTAAGACAAGAATATGTTTAGAAAGTGAACTTGTTCATTAAGAAATTCAATGGATGTCAATAGAAATATTAACAAATGGTCAGAAGACAATATTAGCAGGCAAAATATAAGCGTGTGAATGGAATTAGAAATGATTATTTTGAAAATACAATGTGAAAACACGAATATTAACAAATTGTGAGAGGACCAAATCAGCTGTTATGACCAATTTAAGACAAGAATATGTTTAGAAAGTGAACTTGTTCATTAAGAAATTCAATGGATGTCAATAGAAATATTAACAAATGGTCAGAAGACAATATTAGCAGGCAAAATATAAGCGTGTGAATGGAATTAGAAATGATTATTTTGAAAATACAATGTGAAAACACGAATATTAACAAATTGTGAGAGGACCAAATCAGCTGTTATGACCAATTTAAGACAAGAATATGTTTAGAAAGTGAACTTGTTCATTAAGAAATTCAATGGATGTCAATAGAAATATTAACAAATGGTCAGAAGACAATATTAGCAGGCAAAATATAAGCATGTGAATGGAATTAGAAATGATTATTTTGAAAATACAATGTGAAAACACGAATATTAACAAATTGTGAGAGGACAAAATCAGCTGTTATGACCAATTTAAGACAAGAATATGTTTAGAAAGTGAACTTGTTCATTAAGAAATTCAATGGATGTCAATAGAAATATTAACAAATGGTCAGAAGACAATATTAGCAGGCAAAATATAAGCGTGTGAATGGAATTAGAAATGATTATTTTGAAAATACAATGTGAAAACACGAATATTAACAAATGGTGAGAGGACAAAATCAGCTGTTATGACCAATTTAAGACAAGAATATGTTTAGAAAGTGAACTTGTTCATTAAGAAATTCAATGGATGTCAATAGAAATATTAACAAATGGTGAGAAGACAATATTAGCAGGCAAAATATAAGCGTGTGAATGGAATTAGAAATGATTATTTTGAAAATACAATGTAAAAACATGAATATTAACAAATGGTGAGAGGACAAAATCAGCTGTTATGACCAATTTAAGACAAGAATATGTTTAGAAAGTGAACTTGTTCATTAAGAAATTCAATGGATGTCAATAGAAATATTAACAAATGGTGAGAAGACAATATTAGCAGGCAAAATATAAGCGTGTGAATGGAATTAGAAATGATTATTTTGAAAATACAATGTGAAAACACGAATATTAACAAATGGTGAGAGGACAAAATCAGCTGTTATGACCAATTTAAGACAAGAATATGTTTAGAAAGTGAACTTGTTCATTAAGAAATTCACTGGATGTCAATAGAAATATTAACAAATGGTGAGAAGACAATATTAGCAGGCAAAATATAAGCGTGTGAATGGAATTAGAAATGATTATTTTGAAAATACAATGTGAAAACACGAATATTAACCAATGGTGAGAGGACAAAATCAGCTGTTATGACCAATTTAAGACAAGAATATGTTTAGAAAGTGAACTTGTTCATTAAGAAATTCAATGGATGTCAATAGAAATATTAACAAATGGTGAGAAGACAATATTAGCAGGCAAAATATAAGCGTGTGAATGGAATTAGAAATGATTATTTTGAAAATACAATGTAAAAACATGAATATTAACAAATGGTGAGAGGACAAAATCAGCTGTTATGACCAATTTAAGACAAGAATATGTTTAGAAAGTGAACTTGTTCATTAAGAAATTCAATGGATGTCAATAGAAATATTAACAAATGGTGAGAAGACAATATTAGCAGGCAAAATATAAGCGTGTGAATGGAATTAGAAATGATTATTTTGAAAATACAATGTGAAAACACGAATATTAACAAATGGTGAGAGGACAAAATCAGCTGTTATGACCAATTTAAGACAAGAATATGTTTAGAAAGTGAACTTGTTCATTAAGAAATTCAATGGATGTCAATAGAAATATTAACAAATGGTGAGAAGACAATATTAGCAGGCAAAATATAAGCGTGTGAATGGAATTAGAAATGATTATTTTGAAAATACAATGTGAAAACACGAATATTAACAAATGGTGAGAGGACAAAATCAGCTGTTATGACCAATTTAAGACAAGAATATGTTTAGAAAGTGAACTTGTTAATTAAGAAATTCAATGGATGTCAATAGAAATATTAACAAATGGTGAGAAGACAATATTAGCAGGCAAAATATAAGCGTGTGAATGGAATTAGAAATGATTATTTTGAAAATACAATGTGAAAACACGAATATTAACCAATGGTGAGAGGACAAAATCAGCTGTTATGACCAATTTAAGACAAGAATATGTTTAGAAAGTGAACTTGTTCATTAAGAAATTCAATGGATGTCAATAGAAATATTAACAAATGGTGAGAAGACAATATTAGCAGGCAAAATATAAGCGTGTGAATGGAATTAGAAATGATTATTTTGAAAATACAATGTAAAAACATGAATATTAACAAATGGTGAGAGGACAAAATCAGCTGTTATGACCAATTTAAGACAAGAATATGTTTAGAAAGTGAACTTGTTCATTAAGAAATTCAATGGATGTCAATAGAAATATTAACAAATGGTGAGAAGACAATATTAGCAGGCAAAATATAAGCGTGTGAATGAAATTAGAAATGATTATTTTGAAAATACAATGTAAAAACACGAATATTAACAAATGGTGAGAGGACAAAATCAGCTGTTATGACCAATTTAAGACAAGAATATGTTTAGAAAGTGAACTTGTTCATTAAGAAATTCAATGGATGTCAATAGAAATATTAACAAATGGTGAGAAGACAATATTAGCAGGCAAAATATAAGCGTGTGAATGGAATTAGAAATGATTATTTTGAAAATACAATGTAAAAACACGAATATTAACAAATGGTGAGAGGACAAAATCAGCTGTTATGACCAATTTAAGACAAAAATATGCTTAGAAAGTGAACTTGTTCATTAAGAAATTCAATGGATGTCAATAGAAATATTAACAAATGGTGAGAAGACAATATTAGCAGGCAAAATATAAGCGTGTGAATGAAATTAGAAATTATTATTTTGAAAATACAATGTAAAAACATGAATATTAACAAATGGTGAGAGGACAAAATCAGCTGTTATGACCAATTTAAGACAAAAATATGCTTAGAAAGTGAACTTGTTCATTAAGAAATTCAATGGATGTCAATAGAAATATTAACAAATGGTGAGAAGACAATATTAGCAGGCAAAATATAAGCGTGTGAATGGAATTAGAAATGATTATTTTGAAAATACAATGTAAAAACATGAATATTAACAAATGGTGAGAGGACAAAATCAGCTGTTATGACCAATTTAAGACAAAAATATGCTTAGAAAGTGAACTTGTTCATTAAGAAATTCAATGGATGTCAATAGAAATATTAACAAATGGTGAGAAGACAATATTAGCAGGCAAAATATAAGCGTGTGAATGAAATTAGAAATGATTATTTTGAAAATACAATGTGAAAACACGAATATTAACAAATGGTGAGAGGACAAAATCAGCTGTTATGACCAATTTAAGACAAAAATATGCTTAGAAAGTGAACTTGTTCATTAAGAAATTCAATGGATGTCAATAGAAATATTAACAAATGGTGAGAAGACAATATTAGCAGGCAAAATATAAGCGTGTGAATGGAATTAGAAATGATTCTTTTGAAAATACAATGTGAAAACACGAATATTAACAAATGGTGAGAGGACAAAATCAGCTGTTATGACCAATTTAAGACAAAAATATGCTTAGAAAGTGAACTTGTTCATTAAGAAATTCAATGGATGTCAATAGAAATATTAACAAATGGTCAGAAGACAATATCAGCAGGCAAAATATAAGCGTGTGAATGGAATTAGAAATGATTATTTTTAAAATACAATGTGAAAACACGAATATTAACAAATGGTGATAGGACAAAATCAGCTGTTATGACCAATTTAAGACAAGAATATGTTTAGAAAGTGAACTTGTTCATTAAGAAATTCAATGGATGTCAATAGAAATATTAACAAATGGTGAGAAGACAATATTAGCAGGCAAAATATAAGCGTGTGAATGAAATTAGAAATGATTATTTTGAAAATACAATGTGAAAACACGAATATTAACAAATGGTGAGAGGACAAAATCAGCTGTTATGACCAATTTAAGACAAAAATATGCTGAGAAAGTGAACTTGTTCATTAAGAAATTCAATGGATGTCAATAGAAATATTAACAAATGGTGAGAAGACAATATTAGCAGGCAAAATATAAGCGTGTGAATGAAATTAGAAATGATTATTTTGAAAATACAATGTGAAAACACGAATATTAACAAATGGTGAGAGGACAAAATCAGCTGTTATGACCAATTTAAGACAAGAATATGTTTAGAAAGTGAACTTGTTCATTAAGAAATTCAATGGATGTCAATAGAAATATTAACAAATGGTCAGAAGACAATATCAGCAGGCAAAATATAAGCGTGTGAATGGAATTAGAAATGATTATTTTTAAAATACAATGTGAAAACACGAATATTAACAAATGGTGATAGGACAAAATCAGCTGTTATGACCAATTTAAGACAAGAATATGTTTAGAAAGTGAACTTGTTCATTAAGAAATTCAATGGATGTCAATAGAAATATTAACAAATGGTGAGAAGACAATATTAGCAGGCAAAATATAAGCGTGTGAATGAAATTAGAAATGATTATTTTTAAAATACAATGTGAAAACACGAATATTAACAAATGGTGATAGGACAAAATCAGCTGTTATGACCAATTTAAGACAAGAATATGTTTAGAAAGTGAACTTGTTCATTAAGAAATTCAATGGATGTCAATAGAAATATTAACAAATGGTGAGAAGACAATATTAGCAGGCAAAATATAAGCGTGTGAATGAAATTAGAAATGATTATTTTTAAAATACAATGTGAAAACACGAATATTAACAAATGGTGAGAGGACAAAATCAGCTGTTATGACCAATTTAAGACAAGAATATGTTTAGAAAGTGAACTTGTTCATTAAGAAATTCAATGGATGTCAATAGAAATATTAACAAATGGTGAGAAGACAATATTAGCAGGCAAAATATAAGCGTGTGAATGGAATTAGAAATGATTATTTTTAAAATACAATGTGAAAACACGAATATTAACAAATGGTGAGAGGACAAAATCAGCTGTTATGACCAATTTAAGACAAGAATATGTTTAGAAAGTGAACTTGTTCATTAAGAAATTCAATGGATGTCAATAGAAATATTAACAAATGGTGAGAAGACAATATTAGCAGGCAAAATATAAGCGTGTGAATGAAATTAGAAATGATTATTTTTAAAATACAATGTGAAAACACGAATATTAACAAATGGTGAGAGGACAAAATCAGCTGTTATGACCAATTTAAGACAAGAATATGTTTAGAAAGTGAACTTGTTCATTAAGAAATTCAATGGATGTCAATAGAAATATTAACAAATGGTGAGAAGACAATATTAGCAGGCAAAATATAAGCGTGTGAATGAAATTAGAAATGATTATTTTTAAAATACAATGTGAAAACACGAATATTAACAAATGGTGAGAGGACAAAATCAGCTGTTATGACCAATTTAAGACAAGAATATGTTTAGAAAGTGAACTTGTTCATTAAGAAATTCAATGGATGTCAATAGAAATATTAACAAATGGTCAGAAGACAATATTAGCAGGCAAAATATAAGCGTGTGAATGGAATTAGAAATGATTATTTTGAAAATACAATGTGAAAACACGAATATTAACAAATGGTGAGAGGACAAAATCAGCTGTTATGACCAATTTAAGACAAGAATATGTTTAGAAAGTGAACTTGTTCATTAAGAAATTCAATGGATGTCAATAGAAATATTAACAAATGGTGAGAAGACAATATTAGCAGGCAAAATATAAGCGTGTGAATGAAATTAGAAATGATTATTTTTAAAATACAATGTGAAAACACGAATATTAACAAATGGTGAGAGGACAAAATCAGCTGGTATGACCAATTTAAAACAAGAATATGTTTAGAAAGTGAACTTGTTCATTAAGAAATTCAATGGATGTCAATAGAAATATTAACAAATGGTGAGAAGACAATATCAGCAGGCAAAATATAAGCGTGTGAATGGAATTAGAAATGATTATTTTGAAAATACAATGTGAAAACACGAATATTAACAAATGGTGAAAGGACAAAATCAGCTGTTATGACCAATTTAAGACAAGAATATGTTTAGAAAGTGAACTTGTTCATTAAGAAATTCAATGGATGTCAATAGAAATATCAACAAATGGTCAGAAGACAATATTAGCAGGCAAAATATAAGCGTGTGAATGGAATTAGAAATGATTATTTTGAAAATACAATGTGAAAACACGAATATTAACAAATGGTGAGAGGACAAAATCAGCTGTTATGACCAATTTAAGACAAGAATATGTTTAGAAAGTGAACTTGTTCATTAAGAAATTCAATGGATGTCAATAGAAATATTAACAAATGGTCAGAAGACAATATCAGCAGGCAAAATATAAGCGTGTGAATGGAATTAGAAATGATGTTTTTGAAAATACAATGTGAAAACACGAATATTAACAAATGGTGAGAGGACAAAATCAGCTGTTATGACCAATTTAAGACAAGAATATGTTTAGAAAGTGAACTTGTTCATTAAGAAATTCAATGGATGTCAATAGAAATATTAACAAATGGTCAGAAGACAATATTAGCAGGCAAAATATAAGCGTGTGAATGGAATTAGAAATGATTCTTTTGAAACTACAATGTGAAAACACGAATATTAACAAATGGTGAGAGGACAAAATCAGCTGTTATGACCAATTTAAGACAAGAATATGTTTAGAAAGTAAACTTGTTCATTAAGAAATTCAATGGATGTCAATAGAAATATTAACAAATGGTCAGAAGACAATATTAGCAGGCAAAATATAAGCGTGTGAATGAAATTAGAAATGATTATTTTAAAAATACAATGTGAAAACACGAATATTAACAAATGGTGAAAGGACAAAATCAGCTGTTATGACCAATTTAAGACAAGAATATGTTTAGAAAGTGAACTTGTTCATTAAGAAATTCAATGGATGTCAATAGAAATATAAACAAATGGTCAGAAGACAATATTAGCAGGCAAAATATAAGCGTGTGAATGAAATTAGAAATGATTATTTTAAAAATACAATGTGAAAACACGAATATTAACAAATGGTGAAAGGACAAAATCAGCTGTTATGACCAATTTAAGACAAGAATATGTTTAGAAAGTGAACTTGTTCATTAAGAAATTCAATGGATGTCAATAGAAATATTAACAAATGGTGAGAAGACAATATTAGCAGGCAAAATATAAGCGTGTGAATGGAATTAGAAATGATTATTTTGAAAATACAATGTGAAAACACGAATGTTAACAAATTGTGAGAGGACAAAATCAGCTGTGATGACCAATTTAAGACAAGAATATGTTTAGAAAGTGAACTTGTTCATTAAGAAATTCCATGGATGTCAATAGAAATATTAACAAATGGTCAGAAGACAATATTAGCAGGCAAAATATAAGCTTGTGAATGGAATTAGAAATGATTATTTTTTAAATACAATGTGAAAACACGAATATTAACAAATGGTGAGAGGACAAAATCAGCTGTTATGACCAATTTAAGACAAGAATATGTTTAGAAAGTGAACTTGTTCATTAAGAAATTCAATGGATGTCAATAGAAATATTAACAAATGGTCAGAAGACAATATTAGCAGGCAAAATATAAGCGTGTGAATGGAATTAGAAATGATTATTTTGAAAATACAATGTGAAAACACGAATATTAACAAATGGTGAGAGGACAAACTGAGCTGTGATGACCAATTTAAGACAAGAATATGTTTAGAAAGTGAACTTGTTCATTAAGAAATTCAATGGATGTCAATAGAAATGGTAACAAATGGTCAGAAGACAATATTAGCAGGCAAAATATAAGCGTGTGAATGGAATTAGAAATGATTATTTTGAAAATACAATGTGAAAACACGAATATTAACAAATGGTGAGAGGACAAAATCAGCTGTTATGACCAATTTAAGACAAGAATATGTTTAGAAAGTGAACTTGTTCATTAAGAAATTCGATGGATGTCAATAGAAATATTAACAAATGGTCAGAAGACAATATTAGCAGGCAAAATATAAGCGTGTGAATGGAATTAGAAATGATTATTTTGAAAATACAATGTGAAAACACGAATATTAACAAATGGTGAGAGGACAAACTGAGCTGTGATGACCAATTTAAGACAAGAATATGTTGAGAAAGTGAACTTGTTCATTAAGAAATTCAATGGATGTCAATAGAAATGGTAACAAATGGTCAGAAGACAATATTAGCAGGCAAAATATAAGCGTGTGAATGGAATTAGAAATGATTATTTTGAAAATACAATGTGAAAACACGAATATTAACAAATGGTGAGAGGACAAAATCAGCTGTTATGACCAATTTAAGACAAGAATATGTTTAGAAAGTGAACTTGTTCATTAAGAAATTCGATGGATGTCAATAGAAATATTAACAAATGGTGAGAAGACAATATTAGCAGGCAAAATATAAGCGTGTGAATGGAATTAGAAATGATTATTTTGAAAATACAATGTGAAACCACGAATATTAACAAATGGTGAGAGGACAAACTGAGCTGTGATGACCAATTTAAGACAAGAATATGTTTAGAAAGTGAACTTGTTCATTAAGAAATTCGATGGATGTCAATAGAAATATTAACAAATGGTCAGAAGACAATATTAGCAGGCAAAATATAAGCGTGTGAATGGAATTAGAAATGATTATTTTGAAAATACAATGTGAAAACACGAATATTAACAAATGGTGAGAGGACAAAATCAGCTGTTATGACCAATTTAAGACAAGAATATGTTTAGAAAGTGAACTTGTTCATTAAGAAATTCAATGGATGTCAATAGAAATATTAACAAATGGTCAGAAGACAATATTAGCAGGCAAAATATAAGCGTGTGAATGGAATTAGAAATGATTATTTTGAAAATACAATGTGAAAACACGAATATTAACAAATGGTGAAAGGACAAAATCAGCTGTTATGACCAATTTAAGACAAGAATATGTTTAGAAAGTGAACTTGTTCATTAAGAAATTCAATGGATGTCAATAGAAATATTAACAAATGGTGAGAAGACAATATTAGCAGGCAAAATATAAGCGTGTGAATGGAATTAGAAATGATTATTTTGAAAATACAATGTGAAAACACGAATGTTAACAAATTGTGAGAGGACAAAATCAGCTGTGATGACCAATTTAAGACAAGAATATGTTTAGAAAGTGAACTTGTTCATTAAGAAATTCCATGGATGTCAATAGAAATATTAACAAATGGTCAGAAGACAATATTAGCAGGCAAAATATAAGCGTGTGAATGGAATTAGAAATGATTATTTTTTAAATACAATGTGAAAACACGAATATTAACAAATGGTGAGAGGACAAAATCAGCTGTTATGACCAATTTAAGACAAGAATATGTTTAGAAAGTGAACTTGTTCATTAAGAAATTCAATGGATGTCAATAGAAATATTAACAAATGGTCAGAAGACAATATTAGCAGGCAAAATATAAGCGTGTGAATGGAATTAGAAATGATTATTTTGAAAATACAATGTGAAAACACGAATGTTAACAAATTGTGAGAGGACAAAATCAGCTGTGATGACCAATTTAAGACAAGAATATGTTTAGAAAGTGAACTTGTTCATTAAGAAATTCCATGGATGTCAATAGAAATATTAACAAATGGTCAGAAGACAATATTAGCAGGCAAAATATAAGCGTGTGAATGGAATTAGAAATGATTATTTTTTAAATACAATGTGAAAACACGAATATTAACAAATGGTGAGAGGACAAAATCAGCTGTTATGACCAATTTAAGACAAGAATATGTTTAGAAAGTGAACTTGTTCATTAAGAAATTCGATGGATGTCAATAGAAATATTAACAAATGGTCAGAAGACAATATTAGCAGGCAAAATATAAGCGTGTGAATGGAATTAGAAATGATTATTTTGAAAATACAATGTGAAAACACGAATATTAACAAATGGTGAGAGGACAAAATCAGCTGTTATGACCAAAATAAGACAAGAATATGTTTAGAAAGTGAACTTGTTCATTAAGAAATTCAATGGATGTCAATAGAAATATTAACAAATGGTCAGAAGACAATATTAGCAGGCAAAATATAAGCGTGTGAATGGAATTAGAAATGATTATTTTGAAAATACAATGTGAAAACACGAATATTAACAAATGGTGAAAGGACAAAATCAGCTGTTATGACCAATTTAAGACAAGAATATGTTTAGAAAGTGAACTTGTTCATTAAGAAATTCAATGGATGTCAATAGAAATATTAACAAATGGTGAGAAGACAATATTAGCAGGCAAAATATAAGCGTGTGAATGGAATTAGAAATGATTATTTTGAAAATACAATGTGAAAACACGAATGTTAACAAATTGTGAGAGGACAAAATCAGCTGTGATGACCAATTTAAGACAAGAATATGTTTAGAAAGTGAACTTGTTCATTAAGAAATTCCATGGATGTCAATAGAAATATTAACAAATGGTCAGAAGACAATATTAGCAGGCAAAATATAAGCGTGTGAATGGAATTAGAAATGATTATTTTTTAAATACAATGTGAAAACACGAATATTAACAAATGGTGAGAGGACAAAATCAGCTGTTATGACCAATTTAAGACAAGAATATGTTTAGAAAGTGAACTTGTTCATTAAGAAATTCAATGGATGTCAATAGAAATATTAACAAATGGTCAGAAGACAATATTAGCAGGCAAAATATAAGCGTGTGAATGGAATTAGAAATGATTATTTTGAAAATACAATGTGAAAAAACGAATATTAACAAATGGTGAAAGGACAAAATCAGCTGTTATGACCAATTTAAGACAAGAATATGTTTAGAAAGTGAACTTGTTCATTAAGAAATTCGATGGATGTCAATAGAAATATTAACAAATGGTCAGAAGACAATATTAGCAGGCAAAATATAAGCGTGTGAATGGAATTAGAAATGATTATTTTTTAAATACAATGTGAAAACACGAATATTAACAAATGGTGAGAGGACAAAATCAGCTGTTATGACCAATTTAAGACAAGAATATGTTTAGAAAGTGAACTTGTTCATTAAGAAATTCGATGGATGTCAATAGAAATATTAACAAATGGTCAGAAGACAATATTAGCAGGCAAAATATAAGCGTGTGAATGGAATTAGAAATGATTATTTTTTAAATACAATGTGAAAACACGAATATTAACAAATGGTGAGAGGACAAAATCAGCTGTTATGACCAATTTAAGACAAGAATATGTTTAGAAAGTGAACTTGTTCATTAAGAAATTCCATGGATGTCAATAGAAATATTAACAAATGGTCAGAAGACAATATTAGCAGGCAAAATATAAGCGTGTGAATGGAATTAGAAATGATTATTTTTTAAATACAATGTGAAAACACGAATATTAACAAATGGTGAGAGGACAAAATCAGCTGTTATGACCAATTTAAGACAAGAATATGTTTAGAAAGTGAACTTGTTCATTAAGAAATTCCATGGATGTCAATAGAAATATAAACAAATGGTCAGAAGACAATATTAGCAGGCAAAATATAAGCGTGTGAATGGAATTAGAAATGATTATTTTTTAAATACAATGTGAAAACACGAATATTAACAAATGGTGAAGGGACAAAATCAGCTGTTATGACCAATTTAAGACAAGAATATGTTTAGAAAGTGAACTTGTTCATTAAGAAATTCAATGGATGTCAATAGAAATATTAACAAATGGTCAGAAGACAATATTAGCAGGCAAAATATAAGCGTGTGAATGGAATTAGAAATGATTATTTTTTAAATACAATGTGAAAACACGAATATTAACAAATGGTGAGAGGACAAAATCAGCTGTTATGACCAATTTAAGACAAGAATATGTTTAGAAAGTGAACTTGTTCATTAAGAAATTCAATGGATGTCAATAGAAATATTAACAAATGGTCAGAAGACAATATTAGCAGGCAAAATATAAGCGTGTGAATGGAATTAGAAATGATTATTTTGAAAATACAATGTGAAAACACGAATATTAACAAATGGTGAGAGGACAAAATCAGCTGTTATGACCAATTTAAGACAAGAATATGTTTAGAAAGTGAACTTGTTCATTAAGAAATTCGATGGATGTCAATAGAAATATTAACAAATGGTCAGAAGACAATATTAGCAGGCAAAATATAAGCGTGTGAATGGAATTAGAAATGATTATTTTTTAAATACAATGTGAAAACACGAATATTAACAAATGGTGAGAGGACAAAATCAGCTGTTATGACCAATTTAAGACAAGAATATGTTTAGAAAGTGAACTTGTTCATTAAGAAATTCAATGGATGTCAATAGAAATATTAACAAATGGTCAGAAGACAATATTAGCAGGCAAAATATAAGCGTGTGAATGGAATTAGAAATGATTATTTTGAAAATACAATGTGAAAACACGAATATTAACAAATGGTGAGAGGACAAAATCAGCTGTTATGACCAATTTAAGACAAGAATATGTTTAGAAAGTGAACTTGTTCATTAAGAAATTCAATGGATGTCAATAGAAATATTAACAAATGGTCAGAAGACAATATTAGCAGGCAAAATATAAGCGTGTGAATGGAATTAGAAATGATTATTTTGAAAATACAATGTGAAAACACGAATATTAACAAATGGTGAAAGGACAAAATCAGCTGTTATGACCAATTTAAGACAAGAATATGTTTAGAAAGTGAACTTGTTCATTAAGAAATTCGATGGATGTCAATAGAAATATTAACAAATGGTCAGAAGACAATATTAGCAGGCAAAATATAAGCGTGTGAATGGAATTAGAAATGATTATTTTTTAAATACAATGTGAAAACACGAATATTAACAAATGGTGAGAGGACAAAATCAGCTGTTATGACCAATTTAAGACAAGAATATGTTTAGAAAGTGAACTTGTTCATTAAGAAATTCGATGGATGTCAATAGAAATATTAACAAATGGTCAGAAGACAATATTAGCAGGCAAAATATAAGCGTGTGAATGGAATTAGAAATGATTATTTTTTAAATACAATGTGAAAACACGAATATTAACAAATGGTGAGAGGACAAAATCAGCTGTTATGACCAATTTAAGACAAGAATATGTTTAGAAAGTGAACTTGTTCATTAAGAAATTCCATGGATGTCAATAGAAATATTAACAAATGGTCAGAAGACAATATTAGCAGGCAAAATATAAGCGTGTGAATGGAATTAGAAATGATTATTTTTTAAATACAATGTGAAAACACGAATATTAACAAATGGTGAGAGGACAAAATCAGCTGTTATGACCAATTTAAGACAAGAATATGTTTAGAAAGTGAACTTGTTCATTAAGAAATTCCATGGATGTCAATAGAAATATAAACAAATGGTCAGAAGACAATATTAGCAGGCAAAATATAAGCGTGTGAATGGAATTAGAAATGATTATTTTTTAAATACAATGTGAAAACACGAATATTAACAAATGGTGAAGGGACAAAATCAGCTGTTATGACCAATTTAAGACAAGAATATGTTTAGAAAGTGAACTTGTTCATTAAGAAATTCAATGGATGTCAATAGAAATATTAACAAATGGTCAGAAGACAATATTAGCAGGCAAAATATAAGCGTGTGAATGGAATTAGAAATGATTATTTTTTAAATACAATGTGAAAACACGAATATTAACAAATGGTGAGAGGACAAAATCAGCTGTTATGACCAATTTAAGACAAGAATATGTTTAGAAAGTGAACTTGTTCATTAAGAAATTCAATGGATGTCAATAGAAATATTAACAAATGGTCAGAAGACAATATTAGCAGGCAAAATATAAGCGTGTGAATGGAATTAGAAATGATTATTTTGAAAATACAATGTGAAAACACGAATATTAACAAATGGTGAGAGGACAAAATCAGCTGTTATGACCAATTTAAGACAAGAATATGTTTAGAAAGTGAACTTGTTCATTAAGAAATTCCATGGATGTCAATAGAAATATTAACAAATGGTCAGAAGACAATATTAGCAGGCAAAATATAAGCGTGTGAATGGAATTAGAAATGATTATTTTTTAAATACAATGTGAAAACACGAATATTAACAAATGGTGAGAGGACAAAATCAGCTGTTATGACCAATTTAAGACAAGAATATGTTTAGAAAGTAAACTTGTTCATTAAGAAATTCAATGGATGTCAATAGAAATATTAACAAATGGTCAGAAGACAATATTAGCAGGCAAAATATAAGCGTGTGAATGGAATTAGAAATGATTATTTTGAAAATACAATGTGAAAACACGAATATTAACAAATGGTGAGAGGACAAAATCAGCTGTTATGACCAATTTAAGACAAGAATATGTTTAGAAAGTGAACTTGTTCATTAAGAAATTCAATGGATGTCAATAGAAATATTAACAAATGGTCAGAAGACAATATTAGCAGGCAAAATATAAGCGTGTGAATGGAATTAGAAATGATTATTTTGAAAATACAATGTGAAAACACGAATATTAACAAATGGTGAGAGGACAAAATCAGCTGTTATGACCAATTTAAGACAAGAATATGTTTAGAAAGTGAACTTGTTCATTAAGAAATTCGATGGATGTCAATAGAAATATTAACAAATGGTCAGAAGACAATATTAGCAGGCAAAATATAAGCGTGTGAATGGAATTAGAAATGATTATTTTGAAAATACAATGTGAAAACACGAATATTAACAAATGGTGAGAGGACAAACTGAGCTGTGATGACCAATTTAAGACAAGAATATGTTGAGAAAGTGAACTTGTTCATTAAGAAATTCAATGGATGTCAATAGAAATGGTAACAAATGGTCAGAAGACAATATTAGCAGGCAAAATATAAGCGTGTGAATGGAATTAGAAATGATTATTTTGAAAATACAATGTGAAAACACGAATATTAACAAATGGTGAGAGGACAAAATCAGCTGTTATGACCAATTTAAGACAAGAATATGTTTAGAAAGTGAACTTGTTCATTAAGAAATTCGATGGATGTCAATAGAAATATTAACAAATGGTGAGAAGACAATATTAGCAGGCAAAATATAAGCGTGTGAATGGAATTAGAAATGATTATTTTGAAAATACAATGTGAAAACACGAATATTAACAAATGGTGAGAGGACAAACTGAGCTGTGATGACCAATTTAAGACAAGAATATGTTTAGAAAGTGAACTTGTTCATTAAGAAATTCGATGGATGTCAATAGAAATATTAACAAATGGTCAGAAGACAATATTAGCAGGCAAAATATAAGCGTGTGAATGGAATTAGAAATGATTATTTTGAAAATACAATGTGAAAACACGAATATTAACAAATGGTGAAAGGACAAAATCAGCTGTTATGACCAATTTAAGACAAGAATATGTTTAGAAAGTGAACTTGTTCATTAAGAAATTCAATGGATGTCAATAGAAATATTAACAAATGGTGAGAAGACAATATTAGCAGGCAAAATATAAGCGTGTGAATGGAATTAGAAATGATTATTTTGAAAATACAATGTGAAAACACGAATGTTAACAAATTGTGAGAGGACAAAATCAGCTGTGATGACCAATTTAAGACAAGAATATGTTTAGAAAGTGAACTTGTTCATTAAGAAATTCCATGGATGTCAATAGAAATATTAACAAATGGTCAGAAGACAATATTAGCAGGCAAAATATAAGCGTGTGAATGGAATTAGAAATGATTATTTTTTAAATACAATGTGAAAACACGAATATTAACAAATGGTGAGAGGACAAAATCAGCTGTTATGACCAATTTAAGACAAGAATATGTTTAGAAAGTGAACTTGTTCATTAAGAAATTCAATGGATGTCAATAGAAATATTAACAAATGGTCAGAAGACAATATTAGCAGGCAAAATATAAGCGTGTGAATGGAATTAGAAATGATTATTTTGAAAATACAATGTGAAAACACGAATATTAACAAATGGTGAAAGGACAAAATCAGCTGTTATGACCAATTTAAGACAAGAATATGTTTAGAAAGTGAACTTGTTCATTAAGAAATTCGATGGATGTCAATAGAAATATTAACAAATGGTCAGAAGACAATATTAGCAGGCAAAATATAAGCGTGTGAATGGAATTAGAAATGATTATTTTTTAAATACAATGTGAAAACACGAATATTAACAAATGGTGAGAGGACAAAATCAGCTGTTATGACCAATTTAAGACAAGAATATGTTTAGAAAGTGAACTTGTTCATTAAGAAATTCGATGGATGTCAATAGAAATATTAACAAATGGTCAGAAGACAATATTAGCAGGCAAAATATAAGCGTGTGAATGGAATTAGAAATGATTATTTTTTAAATACAATGTGAAAACACGAATATTAACAAATGGTGAGAGGACAAAATCAGCTGTTATGACCAATTTAAGACAAGAATATGTTTAGAAAGTGAACTTGTTCATTAAGAAATTCCATGGATGTCAATAGAAATATTAACAAATGGTCAGAAGACAATATTAGCAGGCAAAATATAAGCGTGTGAATGGAATTAGAAATGATTATTTTTTAAATACAATGTGAAAACACGAATATTAACAAATGGTGAGAGGACAAAATCAGCTGTTATGACCAATTTAAGACAAGAATATGTTTAGAAAGTGAACTTGTTCATTAAGAAATTCCATGGATGTCAATAGAAATATTAACAAATGGTCAGAAGACAATATTAGCAGGCAAAATATAAGCGTGTGAATGGAATTAGAAATGATTATTTTGAAAATACAATGTGAAAACACGAATATTAACAAATGGTGAGAGGACAAAATCAGCTGTTATGACCAATTTAAGACAAGAATATGTTTAGAAAGTGAACTTGTTCATTAAGAAATTCCATGGATGTCAATAGAAATATTAACAAATGGTCAGAAGACAATATTAGCAGGCAAAATATAAGCGTGTGAATGGAATTAGAAATGATTATTTTGAAAATACAATGTGAAAACACGAATATTAACAAATGGTGAGAGGACAAAATCAGCTGTTATGACCAATTTAAGACAAGAATATGTTTAGAAAGTGAACTTGTTCATTAAGAAATTCAATGGATGTCAATAGAAATATTAACAAATGGTCAGAAGACAATATTAGCAGGCAAAATATAAGCGTGTGAATGGAATTAGAAATGATTATTTTGAAAATACAATGTGAAAACACGAATATTAACAAATGGTGAGAGGACAAAATCAGCTGTTATGACCAATTTAAGACAAGAATATGTTTAGAAAGTGAACTTGTTCATTAAGAAATTCAATGGATATCAATAGAAATATTAACAAATGGTCAGAAGACAATATTAGCAGGCAAAATATAAGCGTGTGAATGGAATTAGAAATGATTATTTTGAAAATACAATGTGAAAACACGAATATTAACAAATGGTGAGAGGACAAAATCAGCTGTTATGACCAATTTAAGACAAGAATATGTTTAGAAAGTGAACTTGTTCATTAAGAAATTCCATGGATGTCAATAGAAATATTAACAAATGGTCAGAAGACAATATTAGCAGGCAAAATATAAGCGTGTGAATGGAATTAGAAATGATTATTTTGAAAATACAATGTGAAAACACGAATATTAACAAATGGTGAGAGGACAAACTGAGCTGTGATGACCAATTTAAGACAAGAATATGTTTAGAAAGTGAACTTGTTCATTAAGAAATTCAATGGATGTCAATAGAAATATTAACAAATGGTCAGAAGACAATATTAGCAGGCAAAATATAAGCGTGTGAATGGAATTAGAAATGATTATTTTGAAAATACAATGTGAAAACACGAATATTAACCAATGGTGAGAGGACAAAATCAGCTGTTATGACCAATTTAAGACAAGAATATGTTTAGAAAGTGAACTTGTTCATTAAGAAATTCAATGGATGTCAATAGAAATATTAACAAATGGTGAGAAGACAATATTAGCAGGCAAAATATAAGCGTGTGAATGGAATTAGAAATGATTATTTTGAAAATACAATGTGAAAACACGAATATTAACAAATGGTGAGAGGACAAACTGAGCTGTGATGACCAATTTAAGACAAGAATATGTTTAGAAAGTGAACTTGTTCATTAAGAAATTCAATGGATGTCAATAGAAATGGTAACAAATGGTCAGAAGACAATATTAGCAGGCAAAATATAAGCGTGTGAATGGAATTAGAAATGATTATTTTTTAAATACAATGTGAAAACACGAATATTAACAAATGGTGAGAGGACAAAATCAGCTGTTATGACCAATTTAAGACAAGAATATGTTTAGAAAGTGAACTTGTTCATTAAGAAATTCGATGGATGTCAATAGAAATATTAACAAATGGTGAGAAGACAATATTAGCAGGCAAAATATAAGCGTGTGAATGGAATTAGAAATGATTATTTTGAAAATACAATGTGAAAACACGAATATTAACAAATGGTGAGAGGACAAAATCAGCTGTTATGACCAATTTAAGACAAGAATATGTTTAGAAAGTGAACTTGTTCATTAAGAAATTCGATGGATGTCAATAGAAATATTAACAAATGGTCAGAAGACAATATTAGCAGGCAAAATATAAGCGTGTGAATGGAATTAGAAATGATTATTTTGAAAATACAATGTGAAAACACGAATATTAACAAATGGTGAAAGGACAAAATCAGCTGTTATGACCAATTTAAGACAAGAATATGTTTAGAAAGTGAACTTGTTCATTAAGAAATTCAATGGATGTCAATAGAAATATTAACAAATGGTCAGAAGACAATATTAGCAGGCAAAATATAAGCGTGTGAATGGAATTAGAAATGATTATTTTGAAAATACAATGTGAAAACACGAATATTAACAAATGGTGAAAGGACAAAATCAGCTGTTATGACCAATTTAAGACAAGAATATGTTTAGAAAGTGAACTTGTTCATTAAGAAATTCCATGGATGTCAATAGAAATATTAACAAATAGTCAGAAGACAATATTAGCAGGAAAAATATAAGCGTGTGAATGGAATTAGAAATGATTATTTTGAAAATACAATGTGAAAACACGAATGTTAACAAATTGTGAGAGGACAAAATCAGCTGTGATGACCAATTTAAGACAAGAATATGTTTAGAAAGTGAACTTGTTCATTAAGAAATTCCATGGATGTCAATAGAAATATTAACAAATGGTCAGAAGACAATATTAGCAGGCAAAATATAAGCGTGTGAATGGAATTAGAAATGATTATTTTTTAAATACAATGTGAAAACACGAATATTAACAAATGGTGAGAGGACAAAATCAGCTGTTATGACCAATTTAAGACAAGAATATGTTTAGAAAGTGAACTTGTTCATTAAGAAATTCAATGGATGTCAATAGAAATATTAACAAATGGTCAGAAGACAATATTAGCAGGCAAAATATAAGCGTGTGAATGGAATTAGAAATGATTATTTTGAAAATACAATGTGAAAACACGAATATTAACAAATGGTGAAAGGACAAAATCAGCTGTTATGACCAATTTAAGACAAGAATATGTTTAGAAAGTGAACTTGTTCATTAAGAAATTCGATGGATGTCAATAGAAATATTAACAAATGGTCAGAAGACAATATTAGCAGGCAAAATATAAGCGTGTGAATGGAATTAGAAATGATTATTTTTTAAATACAATGTGAAAACACGAATATTAACAAATGGTGAGAGGACAAAATCAGCTGTTATGACCAATTTAAGACAAGAATATGTTTAGAAAGTGAACTTGTTCATTAAGAAATTCGATGGATGTCAATAGAAATATTAACAAATGGTCAGAAGACAATATTAGCAGGCAAAATATAAGCGTGTGAATGGAATTAGAAATGATTATTTTTTAAATACAATGTGAAAACACGAATATTAACAAATGGTGAGAGGACAAAATCAGCTGTTATGACCAATTTAAGACAAGAATATGTTTAGAAAGTGAACTTGTTCATTAAGAAATTCCATGGATGTCAATAGAAATATTAACAAATGGTCAGAAGACAATATTAGCAGGCAAAATATAAGCGTGTGAATGGAATTAGAAATGATTATTTTTTAAATACAATGTGAAAACACGAATATTAACAAATGGTGAGAGGACAAAATCAGCTGTTATGACCAATTTAAGACAAGAATATGTTTAGAAAGTGAACTTGTTCATTAAGAAATTCCATGGATGTCAATAGAAATATTAACAAATGGTCAGAAGACAATATTAGCAGGCAAAATATAAGCGTGTGAATGGAATTAGAAATGATTATTTTTTAAATACAATGTGAAAACACGAATATTAACAAATGGTGAGAGGACAAAATCAGCTGTTATGACCAATTTAAGACAAGAATATGTTTAGAAAGTGAACTTGTTCATTAAGAAATTCAATGGATGTCAATAGAAATATTAACAAATGGTCAGAAGACAATATTAGCAGGCAAAATATAAGCGTGTGAATGGAATTAGAAATGATTATTTTGAAAATACAATGTGAAAACACGAATATTAACAAATGGTGAGAGGACAAAATCAGCTGTTATGACCAATTTAAGACAAGAATATGTTTAGAAAGTGAACTTGTTCATTAAGAAATTCGATGGATGTCAATAGAAATATTAACAAATGGTCAGAAGACAATATTAGCAGGCAAAATATAAGCGTGTTAATGGAATTAGAAATGATTATTTTGAAAATACAATGTGAAAACACGAATATTAACAAATGGTGAGAGGACAAACTGAGCTGTGATGACCAATTTAAGACAAGAATATGTTTAGAAAGTAAACTTGTTCATTAAGAAATTCGATGGATGTCAATAGAAATATTAACAAATGGTCAGAAGACAATATTAGCAGGCAAAATATAAGCGTGTGAATGGAATTAGAAATGATTATTTTGAAAATACAATGTGAAAACACGAATATTAACAAATGGTGAGAGGACAAACTGAGCTGTGATGACCAATTTAAGACAAGAATATGTTTAGAAAGTGAACTTGTTCATTAAGAAATTCAATGGATGTCAATAGAAATATTAACAAATGGTCAGAAGACAATATTAGCAGGCAAAATATAAGCGTGTGAATGGAATTAGAAATGATTATTTTGAAAATACAATGTGAAAACACGAATATTAACAAATGGTGAGAGGACAAAATCAGCTGTTATGACCAATTTAAGACAAGAATATGTTTAGAAAGTGAACTTGTTCATTAAGAAATTCAATGGATGTCAATAGAAATATTAACAAATGGTGAGAAGACAATATTAGCAGGCAAAATATAAGCGTGTGAATGGAATTAGAAATGATTATTTTCAAAATACAATGTGAAAACACAGATATTAACAAATGGTGAGAGGACAAAATCAGCTGCTATGACCAATTTAAGACAAGAATATGTTTAGAAAGTGAACTTGTTCATTAAGAAATTCAATGGATGTCAATAGAAATATTAACAAATGGTCAGAAGACAATATTAGCAGGCAAAATATAAGCGTGTGAATGGAATTAGAAATGATTATTTTGAAAATACAATGTGAAAACACGAATATTAACAAATGGTGAGAGGACAAAATCAGCTGTTATGACCAATTTAAGACAAGAATATGTTTAGAAAGTGAACTTGTTCATTAAGAAATTCCATGGATGTCAATAGAAATATTAACAAATGGTCAGAAGACAATATTAGCAGGCAAAATATAAGCGTGTGAATGGAATTAGAAATGATTATTTTTTAAATACAATGTGAAAACACGAATATTAACAAATGGTGAGAGGACAAACTGAGCTGTGATGACCAATTTAAGACAAGAATATGTTTAGAAAGTGAACTTGTTCATTAAGAAATTCAATGGATGTCAATAGAAATATTAACAAATGGTCAGAAGACAATATTAGCAGGCAAAATATAAGCGTGTGAATGGAATTAGAAATGATTATTTTGAAAATACAATGTGAAAACACGAATATTAACAAATGGTGAGAGGACAAAATCAGCTGTTATGACCAATTTAAGACAAGAATATGTTTAGAAAGTGAACTTGTTCATTAAGAAATTCGATGGATGTCAATAGAAATATTAACAAATGGTCAGAAGACAATATTAGCAGGCAAAATATAAGCGTGTGAATGGAATTAGAAATGATTATTTTGAAAATACAATGTGAAAACACGAATATTAACAAATGGTGAGAGGACAAACTGAGCTGTGATGACCAATTTAAGACAAGAATATGTTTAGAAAGTGAACTTGTTCATTAAGAAATTCAATGGATGTCAATAGAAATGGTAACAAATGGTCAGAAGACAATATTAGCAGGCAAAATATAAGCGTGTGAATGGAATTAGAAATGATTATTTTGAAAATACAATGTGAAAACACGAATATTAACAAATGGTGAGAGGACAAAATCAGCTGTTATGACCAATTTAAGACAAGAATATGTTTAGAAAGTGAACTTGTTCATTAAGAAATTCGATGGATGTCAATAGAAATATTAACAAATGGTCAGAAGACAATATTAGCAGGCAAAATATAAGCGTGTGAATGGAATTAGAAATGATTATTTTGAAAATACAATGTGAAAACACGAATATTAACAAATGGTGAGAGGACAAACTGAGCTGTGATGACCAATTTAAGACAAGAATATGTTTAGAAAGTGAACTTGTTCATTAAGAAATTCGATGGATGTCAATAGAAATATTAACAAATGGTCAGAAGACAATATTAGCAGGCAAAATATAAGCGTGTGAATGGAATTAGAAATGATTATTTTGAAAATACAATGTGAAAACACGAATATTAACAAATGGTGAAAGGACAAAATCAGCTGTTATGACCAATTTAAGACAAGAATATGTTTAGAAAGTGAACTTGTTCATTAAGAAATTCAATGGATGTCAATAGAAATATTAACAAATGGTGAGAAGACAATATTAGCAGGCAAAATATAAGCGTGTGAATGGAATTAGAAATGATTATTTTGAAAATACAATGTGAAAACACGAATGTTAACAAATTGTGAGAGGACAAAATCAGCTGTGATGACCAATTTAAGACAAGAATATGTTTAGAAAGTGAACTTGTTCATTAAGAAATTCCATGGATGTCAATAGAAATATTAACAAATGGTCAGAAGACAATATTATCAGGCAAAATATAAGCGTGTGAATGGAATTAGAAATGATTATTTTTTAAATACAATGTGAAAACACGAATATTAACAAATGGTGAGAGGACAAAATCAGCTGTTATGACCAATTTAAGACAAGAATATGTTTAGAATGTGAACTTGTTCATTAAGAAATTCAATGGATGTCAATAGAAATATTAACAAATGGTCAGAAGACAATATTAGCAGGCAAAATATAAGCGTGTGAATGGAATTAGAAATGATTATTTTGAAAATACAATGTGAAAACACGAATATTAACAAATGGTGAGAGGACAAACTGAGCTGTGATGACCAATTTAAGACAAGAATATGTTTAGAAAGTGAACTTGTTCATTAAGAAATTCAATGGATGTCAATAGAAATATTAACAAATGGTGAGAAGACAATATTAGCAGGCAAAATATAAGCGTGTGAATGGAATTAGAAATGATTATTTTGAAAATACAATGTGAAAACACGAATATTAACAAATGGTGAGAGGACAAAATCAGCTGTTATGACCAATTTAAGACAAGAATATGTTTAGAAAGTGAACTTGTTCATTAAGAAATTCGATGGATGTCAATAGAAATATTAACAAATGGTCAGAAGACAATATTAGCAGGCAAAATATAAGCGTGTGAATGGAATTAGAAATGATTATTTTGAAAATACAATGTGAAAACACGAATATTAACAAATGGTGAAAGGACAAAATCAGCTGTTATGACCAATTTAAGACAAGAATATGTTTAGAAAGTGAACTTGTTCATTAAGAAATTCAATGGATGTCAATAGAAATATTAACAAATGGTGAGAAGACAATATTAGCAGGCAAAATATAAGCGTGTGAATGGAATTAGAAATGATTATTTTGAAAATACAATGTGAAAACACGAATGTTAACAAATTGTGAGAGGACAAAATCAGCTGTGATGACCAATTTAAGACAAGAATATGTTTAGAAAGTGAACTTGTTCATTAAGAAATTCCATGGATGTCAATAGAAATATTAACAAATGGTGAGAAGACAATATTATCAGGCAAAATATAAGCGTGTGAATGGAATTAGAAATGATTATTTTTTAAATACAATGTGAAAACACGAATATTAACAAATGGTGAGAGGACAAAATCAGCTGTTATGACCAATTTAAGACAAGAATATGTTTAGAAAGTGAACTTGTTCATTAAGAAATTCAATGGATGTCAATAGAAATATTAACAAATGGTCAGAAGACAATATTAGCAGGCAAAATATAAGCGTGTGAATGGAATTAGAAATGATTATTTTGAAAATACAATGTGAAAACACGAATATTAACAAATGGTGAGAGGACAAACTGAGCTGTGATGACCAATTTAAGACAAGAATATGTTTAGAAAGTGAACTTGTTCATTAAGAAATTCAATGGATGTCAATAGAAATATTAACAAATGGTGAGAAGACAATATTAGCAGGCAAAATATAAGCGTGTGAATGGAATTAGAAATGATTATTTTGAAAATACAATGTGAAAACACGAATATTAACAAATGGTGAGAGGACAAAATCAGCTGTTATGACCAATTTAAGACAAGAATATGTTTAGAAAGTGAACTTGTTCATTAAGAAATTCGATGGATGTCAATAGAAATATTAACAAATGGTCAGAAGACAATATTAGCAGGCAAAATATAAGCGTGTGAATGGAATTAGAAATGATTATTTTGAAAATACAATGTGAAAACACGAATATTAACAAATGGTGAGAGGACAAAATCAGCTGTTATGACCAATTTAAGACAAGAATATGTTTAGAAAGTGAACTTGTTCATTAAGAAATTCGATGGATGTCAATAGAAATATTAACAAATGGTCAGAAGACAATATTAGCAGGCAAAATATAAGCGTGTGAATGGAATTAGAAATGATTATTTTGAAAATACAATGTGAAAACACGAATATTAACAAATGGTAGGAGGACAAAATCAGCTGTTATGACCAATTTAAGACAAGAATATGTTTAGAAAGTGAACTTGTTCATTAAGAAATTCAATGGATGTCAATAGAAATATTAACAAATGGTCAGAAGACAATATTAGCAGGCAAAATATAAGCGTGTGAATGGAATTAGAAATGATTATTTTGAAAATACAATGTGAAAACACGAATATTAACAAATGGTAGGAGGACAAAATCAGCTGTTATGACCAATTTAAGACAAGAATATGTTTAGAAAGTGAACTTGTTCATTAAGAAATTCAATGGATGTCAATAGAAATATTAACAAATGGTCAGAAGACAATATTAGCAGGCAAAATATAAGCGTGTGAATGGAATTAGAAATGATTATTTTGAAAATACAATGTGAAAACACGAATATTAACAAATGGTAGGAGGACAAAATCAGCTGTTATGACCAATTTAAGACAAGAATATGTTTAGAAAGTGAACTTGTTCATTAAGAAATTCAATGGATGTCAATAGAAATATTAACAAATGGTGAGAAGACAATATTAGCAGGCAAAATATAAGCGTGTGAATGGAATTAGAAATGATTATTTTGAAAATACAATGTGAAAACACGAATATTAACAAATGGTAGGAGGACAAAATCAGCTGTTATGACCAATTTAAGACAAGAATATGTTTAGAAAGTGAACTTGTTCATTAAGAAATTCAATGGATGTCAATAGAAATATTAACAAATTGTCAGAAGACAATATTAGCAGGCAAAATATAAGCGTGTGAATGGAATTAGAAATGATTATTTTGAAAATACAATGTGAAAACACGAATATTAACAAATGGTAGGAGGACAAAATCAGCTGTTATGACCAATTTAAGACAAGAATATGTTTAGAAAGTGAACTTGTTCATTAAGAAATTCAATGGATGTCAATAGAAATATTAACAAATGGTCAGAAGACAATATTAGCAGTCAAAATATAAGCGTGTGAATGGAATTAGAAATGATTATTTTGAAAATACAATGTGAAAACACGAATATTAACAAATGGTGAGGGGACAAAATCAGCTGTTATGACCAATTTAAGACAAGAATATGTTTAGAAAGTGAACTTGTTCATTAAGAAATTCAATGGATGTCAATAGAAATATTAACAAATGGTCAGAAGACAATATTAGCAGGCAAAATATAAGCGTGTGAATGGAATTAGAAATGATTATTTTGAAAATACAATGTGAAAACACGAATATTAACAAATAGTGAGGGGACAAAATCAGCTGTTATGACCAATTTAAGACAAGAATAGGTTTAGAAAGTGAACTTGTTCATTAAGAAATTCAATGGATGTCAATAGAAATATTAACAAATGGTCAGAAGACAATATTAGCAGGCAAAATATAAGCGTGTGAATGGAATTAGAAATGATTATTTTGAAAATACAATGTGAAAACACGAATATTAACAAATAGTGAGGGGACAAAATCAGCTGTTATGACCAATTTAAGACAAGAATAGGTTTAGAAAGTGAACTTGTTCATTAAGAAATTCAATGGATGTCAATAGAAATATTAACAAATGGTCAGAAGACAATATTAGCAGGCAAAATATAAGCGTGTGAATGGAATTAGAAATGATTATTTTGAAAATACAATGTGAAAACACGAATATTAACAAATAGTGAGGGGACAAAATCAGCTGTTATGACCAATTTAAGACAAGAATAGGTTTAGAAAGTGAACTTGTTCATTAAGAAATTCAATGGATGTCAATAGAAATATTAACAAATGGTCAGAAGACAATATTAGCAGGCAAAATATAAGCGTGTGAATGGAATTAGAAATGATTATTTTAGAAAATACAATGTGAAAACACGAATATTAACAAATGGCGAGAGGACAAAATCAGCTGTTATGACCATGTTAAGACAAGAATATGTTTAGAAAGTGCACTTGTTCATTAAGAAATTCAATGGATGTCAATAGAAATATTAACAAATGGTCAGAAGACAATATTAGCAGGCAAAATATAAACGTGTGAATGGAATTAGAAATGATTATTTTTTAAATACAATGTGAAAACACGAATATTAACAAATGGTGAGAGGACAAAATCAGCTGCGATGACCAATTTAAGACAAGAATATGTTTAGAAAGTGAACTTTTTCATTAAGAAATTCAATGGATGTCAATAGAAATATTAACAAATGGTCAGAAGACAATATTAGCAGGCAAAATATAAGCGTGTGAATGGAATTAGAAATGATTATTTTGAAAATACAATGTGAAAACACGAATATTAACAAATGGTGAGAGAACAAAATCAGCTGTTATGACCAATTTAAGACAAGAATATGTTTAGAAAGTGAACTTTTTCATTAAGAAATTCAATGGATGTCAATAGAAATATTAACAAATGGTGAGAAGACAATATTAGCAGGCAAAATATAAGCATGTGAATGGAATTAGAAATGATTATTTTGAAAATACAATAGAAATATTAACAAGAAACTGAACAAATGTAGAAAAGTAGACGACACTAAAGTTAGTTTTTTTTTTTAATTTAGCCTCTAAAAACAAAAAATTAAATAAGGAAACTTCCTAAATATTCAAAATCGTAAACGGCTTCGGCTATTTCCGGCACTGACTCGGGATACCATTTGGTATCTAACCATTTTTTCTTTTAGTCTTAAAAAAAAAAGAAAAAAAAAGGACTGAAGGTATATATAGGAATATATATATATATAATTTAAAAAATTTTTTTAATGAATTCGTCTACACACTTTAAAATGCAGCAACATTTTTGTAAGTAACGGATAAATTTTATTAGACAGGCGAACAATACAGGTAAGGAGGACTTTTTTTTTAATAACTAATATAAGTTAGCAAAACATTTATACGGAACAAAACTTAGGTTTAGTATACGGAACGTTTATGTTTTTGTCTTTTAAGGGAAGTGGGGTCTGATCAACTCTGCTAGGAAGCCATGAAATTAAATTCTGTCTTGTTTTTAAATTCCCGAAACAGTGTTTCATGGTAAACAACTGATGATCCCTTAAATAATGTTAGAAGCAAACTAATATAATAACTGAAAAAGTTTAATTTACTTACATGAGGTATTTTCCACTGAACGACTTGGGACTTGAGACTTGGGACTTGGAGGTTCTCCCCAAATATTATCTGAGGTTAAGATCGGATTCTAACTCTGCCTGATGAGATCTCAGTTTATAATGACTGTTGATCGATAACATCGACATGCCAGTGTCGCAGATTTTGTACATGTCTGTGTAAATAATCATATATAAAGCTCTATTTGATATTGAGCACTTTTAATAAACCCGGTTGAAATTCTTTGGATTAGTACCCTGTGGATGTCTTTACCTGGATTATTACCATTATTATATATATATATATATATATATATATATATATATAAAGTAATCCAACAAAAGATATAAGAGTCAACTAATATCTTATAATTAGTGAAACATCCGGATAAAAACTGAAGCTCAATTCATTTTGTATTATATATATATATATATATATATATATATATATATATATATATATATATATATATATATATATATATACGGATTTGATTTGTATTTGGAATTTGGAGTGAGTTTTATGTATTTTTGTATATATTTTTTATATATTTTCAAAGTTTAATTTTATTACATGTAATGTCACTGCGGTAATGGTCCTCTGAGGGGAAGAATTATCTTTAAAAACTCATGAGCTAACGACGTTAAGATACTTTGCTTGAATTTTGAATTATAATAAAATTTGATTGGCACTTTATTTTATTATTTCATTTAATATCATAAATATATATATATATATATATATATATATATATATATATATATATATATATATATATATATATATATATATATATATGATAATTTTATTTACACAGACATGTACAAAATCTGCGACACTGGCATGTCGATGTTATCGATCAACAGTTACTATAAACTGAGATCTCATCAGGCAGAGTTAGAATTCGATCTTAACCTCTGATCATATTTAATAATAATAATAATGGTAATAGTAATAAAAATAGTAATAATAATAACAGCGACAACGACAACGACAACGATAATGGTGGTCAATAATATTTAAGAATTTATAAAAATAATAGTTTAGGAAAGAAATAGAATAATTAAGAAATATTAGGAATCCTAGGAGGTAGTGATTATCATAATAATATTAAATAATGATAAGATAATGTTTGCCGATATTATGATATGGGTTAATGGTTGCAATAATGCTGATCATATAAAAAAGGTAATAATAGTGGTTTAACCGACAGCAGTAATCAGAGTCGTAATCCCAGTAATCTTAACAATAGTGAAAAATTAATAAATAATAATAGAACAGTACAAATAGTAGCAGTGGTCATAATGGTGGCAATAAGAGTAATAAAGATGAAAACAACAATAATAATAATAATAATAATAATAATAATAATAATAATAATAATAATAATAATAATAATAATAATAATAATAATAATCATGGTAATAATAATAACTGAAATAAAATAATAAAGTTATAGATAATGACATTATCGTTATTATCATCAATGGCAGTGGAAGCAAAAGTCAGGTAACGGTAAAACATGGCAATATCAATATTATTAATAATAGTGATACTGTTAATTTCACTGCCGCAAATAACAATAACTATGATAGTAACATCAGACATGATGCCACTAACAATCATCTTGATAAAAGTACAGAAATGAAACATAATTCAATGTCAAATAATAATTAAGTTTAAAATATAATCTAAAAAAATCTAAAAAATATAGAAATATTAATCAATAAATGGATAAACATATAAGAGGGTATTTAAGGGTAAAGAAAAATACAGAAGATGACAATTAGTGTTAATCGTTGTGGGTGTGATAATAATAATAATAATAATAATAATAATAATAATAATAATAATAATAATAATAATAATAATAATAATAATAATAATACCACTAACAGTACTACTACAAACAATACTACTGATAATAATACTACAAACAATAAAGCTACTACTAATAAAAATAATAATGATAATTAATAAAAATGTATAAGATGATAGTTGTGTTGACAAAATTATCAGTTGATGGGTAGGTGAAGTTTTGTTTTTTTTTGTATATAGTAACAGCCTAAGGGGTTATAAGTGGATTACTAAGAAGGTGTAATCTATTATGCCTACAGTTAATTGATGTCTCTTGTTTCTTATTTAGAAGTTTGCCCCTATCACTAAATTTAATTATTTCAAGTTTTTCTGTTAGGCAAAGGTAACAAGGTGAGTTTAGGGAACCACAGGTGCTAGTTTTTCTAATTGTGTTCCGGGTTACTGTTGGTGATAGGTTATTGTTGTATAGTTCCCAGTAATATATAGAAAGTGAGGTTCTTTTTTTATATGTAGGGTTATTAAAAGAACACTTATGTCCAGTATATCTTTCTTTGAAGGTATTACCAGCCATACCTATGTAGAATTTTTTCAGGGTTGGGTTTTCTTTAGTAGAGATGGTTGCTTGATATACTGATTGGGTTATTTGGCAATTATGTTGTAATGGGCATTCTTTTTTGTTTGTGCAGTTACAGGCCTTGGTATTTGCTGTTTTCGTTCCGGTAGTTTTTCATTTAAAATTTTATTGTTATGTTTTTTAATTATTTTTTCTAAATTTTCGCCACAGCTATAGCTTAATTTGAGGGTGTTTTTATTAAAGATTTTATGCAGTATATTGTTGGGAGGGAAGTGTAGATGAATTAAGTCTAAAATTTTTTTACCGAGTTTGGTTTTAACCATGTTATTATATGGGGGTGTGAACCAAATAATTTTTCTACCCCTATTTATGCGTCTGTTGTTGGGAGGTGTAGGTTTGGTGAATTTAATTTGGGTGTTTTTGTATCCACTTTGCTTTAACGCTTTATTGTAAAAGTCCTTATGTTTGTTAAAAATTTCTTCATTAGAGGAGTTATCACTAATTCTTTTTTCGATTGATCTGGGGATGTGTTGAATAATGGTTTTTGTGTGGTTAGAGAGTGGGTGGACATAGATCGGGTTGGCATTGTCTTTAGTATACGGTTCATAAGTTCCTTTATTTAAGTTGAATGTTACGTCTAAAAAATTAACTATTTTAATATTAGATGTTATTTCTACTTTGAGATCTAATCTTTTCATTTCTCTAAGGATAATTTTTTTTACTCTTTCACATTTTTGTCCATTTGAGTTCTTTACTATTAGTAATCCGTCATCCCTATATAGGCCTATATCTTCAATGCTAATGTTTTTTGTGAGATTATATAGTATGTAAAGACCAACTAGATCAGTGACTTCTGCTGAGTCCAGGGAGCCCATAGAAACATCAAAAGATCCAGATTGATTGCTTTTAGTCCATTGTTCATGTTTACAGATTAGTACTGTATTTCTGCATTTTCTAATTATATTGATTTCATCTACAGAAATATATATATATATATATATATATATATATATATATATATATATATATATATATATATATATATATATATATGAAACTAAAAGTATACTTTTAGGGGATAGAACCTATAGGTAAATAGTTTAAGCTCAATATACGAGATAGAGCAATTATAAAGATAAATAAAGGAAGGGAGATAAAGATGTGCATATGACAAATCTATTTCATCTTCGATTGTTCAGTGTACTCGGTAAAAACATGTTTATTTATTTAAAAACATTTTATCTATTTAAAAACATGTTTATTATTCTTTCCTTTAGCCAAGGCTTTTCAAAGATTAAAATCTTCTCATCAGAGGAATTACATAGATAGATAAGTTGGCAGTGGACTTTTATTTCATATTTTATTTTATTATATATATATATATATATATATATATATATATATATTATAGATGCTCTGAAGCTTGTAATACAACTTCATTGAGCTTGCAATTTGGAACATCTTTGGATTATAAAGAGTATATACTTAAATACGTTTTTTTTTTCTTTTTCGAAACATTGAAAAATGAATTTGGCAGTGGAAAAGCCAAAATTCAAAATTTGAGAAACAATATGAAGTAATTGAAAGTAAAAAGGTTATCAAAATATAGAGTATGTCCAGTTGATGAATGTTCGTTGATAAAATGTCCGGTGAAGAAAAGTTTCAAAGATAGAAAAAAAAGGGGTTTCGTGGAGACAGTGTTAGAAATGTTCAAACTGAAGTAAATCCAATAGAAAGGTGTTTAGTTCAAACTTATTCGGGTGTAATTTTGAGAATTAGGGCCATTTTAAAATACTTCCGTGGACCAGGAATGAAAATAGTTTTAAAATGTGTATATTATCCGTAGGCAGTCGGGAATTTCAGTAGTGATTTCAATCGAATCCAAGAAGATGAAATAGATTTGTCATTCGTACCTCTTTATCTCTCTTCCTTCATTTATCTTTATAATTGCTCTATCTCGTAGATTGAGCTTAAACCATTTCACTATAGGTTCTATCTACTAAAAGTATATTTTTAGTTTCATATTTTATATATATATATATATATATATATATATATATATATATATATATATATATATATATATATATATATATATATATATTTAGGCAAACATTATTAAATAACACGGAGTGGTTTTGTTTGATGCGACTTTTTTTTTTTTAATTTTCCGAATTGTCCATCTAATGCTTCGGTCAAATTGATGTAAATATGATCCATGGGTTTTATATATATATATATATATATATATATATATATATATATATATATATATATATATATATATATATATATATATATTATATATATTATATATATATATATATATATATTATATATATTATTATTTATTATTATTATTTATTTTATTATTTATTATATATTATTATTTATTATTATATATATATATTTATATATATATATATTTATATATTTATTTATATTTATATTATTTATTTATATATATATATATATTTGTGTTATAATGGAATAATTCCAGGAGGAAATCCGGGTATGAGAGCTCAATGTGGTAAACAGAGCAAGAATAACATAAAATATAATAACACGAAATTACATAATTGTCGATGCAATAATTTATTTCAACCTTGTGGTTTTTTCAAGCATCACTACAGACAATTACATTTTTGAGACTGTCTCAAAAATGTAATTGTCTGGAGTGATGCTTGAAAAAACCACAAGGTTGAAATAAATTATTGCATCGACAATTATGTAATTTCGTGTTATTATATTTTATGTTATATATATATATATATATATATATATATTTATATTCTGTATCTCTACAAAGCCACCATCCGCCGATGTATGGAGTATTGTTGCCACATCTGGATTGATGAACCATCCTTATAGACGAGGTCCAAAAAAGAGTCGCCAACTTAATAAATCCCTCACTATCCACCCAGCTCCAGCCCCTATCCCACCGCCGCAATGTTGCATCCTTGTGCTTGTTTTACAAGTACTTCAATGGAATGTGCTCCAATGAACTTGCTGCTCTAGTGTCCCCTCGACGTAAATACACTAGCCCAACTCGACAATCAACCAAATCCCATCCATTCACTGTGGAGGTCCCCAGATGCCGGAGAGCTTCTTTCCTCGTGCTGTCTGCCCCTGGAACTCCCTCCCTGCTCCCCGTTTCCCCAACTGTATCGACATGCAGAGGTTTAAAACTAATGTAAAACTAACATCTCGATACACAGCTCTCAACTTAAGATGACACCCAAAACGTACACCCTAATTCTCAGTAGCCCCTTACGTCTACAGTGACGGCCTGCCTTGTTTGGGGTGAACTATGTTATA
Organism: Sepiola atlantica; assembly: GCA_963556195.1. Lineage (NCBI taxonomy): Eukaryota > Metazoa > Mollusca > Cephalopoda > Sepiida > Sepiolidae > Sepiola > Sepiola atlantica. Next base: position 1,270,187 of record OY744549.1, read on the forward strand.
TATATATATATATATATATATATATATATATATATATATATATATATATTATGATAGTAGGAAGTTTTTTTTAGTAAAATCAATGTACTATTAATTAGTAAAATGGAAAAGAAGACGTGTTAAAAGACTGAATCTGATCAGACACCGGGGATTATTTAGAAAGCCATTCTTAACATGGAGAAGTGGGGGCTTTGTTAACTATTCTGTACCTAACAATTTTTTTAAAAAATTAATAAGTAAAACTTAGTGCAAAACTTGGCAAACCACAAGAGTAAGCGACCCTAAAACAGGAAGGCTTTAATATCAGGAACTGAATCTGATCGGACACCGTTTGCTGCAGACTCTGAGTCGGGGATTATTCTGGTTTACCAAAACAACAAACTGGAAAGAGAAGAAGACGAAAAAAAAAATTAATCAAAAAATCCAACCATGGTCAGCAATCCTCACCATTCACCTGGCACAAACTATTGACCTTTGTCCTCGAATGGCCTTTGGGCCTTGGTAAGCGGTGACTCGTTAGTAAAAAAATAAAATAAAAATCTTTTTAAAAAAAACTTCGTTTAATTCCGGAAACTGCGACCGTCCATTTTGAAAAGACACTGTAAAAAATATGGGATTTGAATGAAATATTAAAATAAGCAATGATGGAGCCGGACACCTGTCAAACATTTCCATATAAGCGAGAACCCAAGCACACCCAGAGCAAAGAAGGCAGACAAAAGTGCAGCTCACCAGACGGACCCTTGTCAATCAAAGCACGACTACTCAGACACTAACAAACAACCCGAATTAACTTCTCGACAATCAAGACAATCCACGGTCATTTATATCATAGCAAGAAATATTTCTTCATCAGCACTCGCCAAATCGAGAATCATCTATCAACAAATCGATAATCCACAAATGCGTTATCTTCATCGACAGGTGAAGCGATAACCCCAACCAATTGAGAAATATCTCATTTCTCTCGGCAGACGAGACCTGGCTATTTGCGATCAAAGCCCACGACAATTGTATTATCAAAAATCAAGCGATGAAGGATTATTCAAACCACCACTACTATTATTGCTACTATTTCATTAAAACATGAATAAAAACAAACTCTTGTTTTGAACAGACGATAATTTTCTTCCAAAATTATCGCAAAATAAATGAGTGAATAATACAATCATCCTGTGTTTGTCTGCTTCTTTCTCGTCAACATATACGCTTATTAGTAATATATAGGTACGTGAAAAATCAATGGCCGATCTAAAAAAGGTAAAAACAGTTTGAACCCCCCCCCCTCCTTCACTTAAAAATTCAGGAAATCAACCAATTTTAATGAAATTTTCAATATTTATTAATCAACAATTACAATTTTTTTTTTCATCTTAGTGAAAATGTTAAAAGTCCCGGTACTTCTTTAGTTTAGCTGTGAATCAGAAATCAATGTTGAAGAGTTACATTCCCGGTGCTTGTACAGAGAAGCGTACACATGAAAAAAAACGCTGAAAATCGCAGTTCCAATTAAATTAACCGGAAAACTCTTTGAAATACTTATGTATCAAGCAAAAATAGGTTTGTACACCAAAAATTAGCAAAAACTATCGAGTAGAATTGTAATCAAAAATAAAAATCCGTTATATCGTTTAATCGGGTTCGACCATTTCCGGGACTGACTCGGGATTCTCCATCAATACTCGGAACTGACTCCATCGGAACTGAAATCTTCTGGGTGTCCATTCCTTACAAGCACCGTACATTTTTTTAGACGATAATACAAAACAGTAAACACGTAATAGTCGATTTATTTACGAATAATAATAAAAAATTAAAAAACAAAACAAGTTCATTGTCGTGCGTTGAATGAGTTTTATCATCTTTTATGACCGATAAATTAAATATCATTTTGGATTTAAATAGTCAAGATTTACCACGTTTTGTGTTTATAAATAAAACTAGCTGTGACAATAAAAGCGAAAATGGAAGCGAGTCAGTGGGACGCCATTTTGAATAATTTCATGAAATCGAGGAAGACGGTTTCTGTTGTTGTTGGCGATATTGTAACAAAAAAAATACAAATAAGATTAATGAAACACGATATTGAATATCGGGGCATCTTTTACGAGACTCAGCAGAGTAAAAACGCTAAAAAAACAAATATACAACAAATAAAAGTAACTGTAAGCTGTAAAAGTTAGTTTCAAACTTGCATGTGCTATTTGTTTGTATTTTAAACCCGTTTGAAGTGTTATTTATTAGAAATTTACGTTCAACACACGGTTTTCGAAGAATTCAAAATGGCCGCTCTACGTAATAATATAGAGGGACTGGCCGGCATTTTCTTTGAGAAACTAGATGTTTTAAAAAAACAAGAATTTTTTTTTTAACATCTAATAAAAAGCCATTTATACTACGTAAAAATACAAACAAATTACATAGGTAAGTAGAAAAATGTCTATTCTAGACATAAGTCAACTTTACTTGTTGCAAATTTATGTTTTTAAACTCTTTCTCGTTCTTTTTTTGGACCCCGTTCGCGCCTCTGTTGAGCGTCGTAACATATACCTGAATATCGCATTTCATTACTTAATATTTTCTAGCGTAAACTTTCAGGTTAAGGTTAAGGTTAAGGCTTGGGGGGGGGGGGGTCGCTCCAGACAAGGCATGAAGCCACTTGATGTAAAGAGCTAATAAGAACAAATATGATTATCGCAAAGACATTTTTTTACTTTCTGTGATGCTGAATTTATTTCAATAAATCTTTTTAATTTTTATTTCAATAAATCTTTTTAATTTTTATTTCAATAAATCTTTTTAATTTTTATTTCAATAAATCTTTTTAATTTTTATTTCAATAAATCTTTTTAATTTTTATTTCAATAAATCTTTTTAATTTTTATTTCAATAAATCTTTTTAATTTTTATTTCAATAAATCTTTTTAATTTTTATTGGTGCCGAATACCATAAGGCGCTGTGGTTGTTTAATTCCTAAATAATCCTTTTACGTATATATATATATATATATATATATATATATATATATATATATATATATATATATATTGTCAGAAATTTATTTTCTTCTTCTTCTTCTTCTTCTTTTCTTTTCTTCTTCTTCTAAAACCCCCTTTTTTAAGAACTTGTAATGAATGACTGCTGCTGATGGCACGTGTCGGTGTCTGAAGCGTGGGCGTTTGACGCCGGAAGCCGTTGAAATAACCGCGAAATTCAAGTTAGTTGCTGAAACGATCTTGAGGTGAAAAGGTCGGTCGACTCAACTCGGACATGAAGAAGTCCTAAAAACAAGAATGTTAAAACAGGAATATGTAGAGAGCATGCCTGTAAAAATCTTCAAAGAAGTTGGAGTTTCAACTAGTGTTCGAGGTTGAATATTTACGTTGGACGGAGAAGTCCACTGAATTCTAAAAACAGAAACAAGGAAGTTATTCATTTGAAAGGCAAAATGTGCCTTTGGAAAAGACAAAACGAAGTGTGTTCCGAAAGATGTCTCCAAATGAAGAGTTGACGTGGAAGAGTGCCACTATTCTCAAAAGGAGTCGATCGAAGAAACGATGCGATGTTAATGAAAAAAGATGAACAATCAAAGGAAACAAACAGCGCGAACAAAAAGGACTTTTCTATATTCTTCTGGTATTTTTTTATTTTACTAACAAAATTCTTTCAAGTAAGTTTTCTCTTTTTTCTGACATGTCTTTCCTAGCAAAGTTAATAAGCCTTCGGGCAGCATAATTAGGACTTTATTTATGCAGCCTTTCCGTGTGTCCATCGGAACTTAAATTCAGTCTATGAAGTGAACTTTGAACAATGACTTTCTGCCGAACTCATTTTACCCTTTTTTTTCTTTTTCTTCAATAAATTATTTGTTGTTTAAAATAGCTTGTTTTTTTCTCTTACTGTTTATTAATTGTCTAGTTATTGCCCGAGGTCCTTACGTGTATCGATTTTGGCCCGTACGTGGTTAAAATTGCGATATTCTGCATAAATAAAAGTCTAGGTCTCTGTGTTCTATTCTGTGTCTATGTTTAAACACAGAGGCGTTCGGCCTAATGGTTTCTACGCTCTGTCTTACTAAGAATAGTGAGCGAGACCATTTCTTTCTGTCTATCGTTTGGGAGTGGTTCTATAAACACTATTTTATTGTACTGTAAAGGTAGTCGTTTGTGCCCAAACTGTATATAGACTTATCAAGGTTCACTGGACTGAATAAGCTGCTTTATAGTCAATTAATGATTCTCTGTTTTATCTTCGTCGCTGCTTTGAGTTCATTGTGTAATTTATCTTGCGCGCGTGCGTGTCGCCATTTTATTGTCTCCACGTGGTGAGTCAGCCATCTTGTCTTGTTCAGTTTAAGTTGGCGGGAAAATTTGGCGCCAAGTGTAGGTGTCACTGTCTGTAGTAACCCCCCCCCCCTCTCTTAGTACATGTAGAAAGGAGTCGGTGGGGAGGGATTTGAAAAATGGCGAGTTTAACAGCAATGTCTTGTTGAAAAAAATAAAATACGCTAAAGATAAAATATTAGTCGTATTTGAAGTGTTAAAATCTTCTAGTGAGATAGAAGAATCTAAATATATTTTGTGTAAAGAACAGATTGATGAATATCTGAAAGACGTAGTTCGGTTGGAGGAACAAGTTATAGATGCTTATCTCTCTGATGGTGTAGACGATGAGTTAGTGGAAAGTTTTAATAAGGGAGCTGCCTTATTTAAAATACAAGTGATAGAAAAATTAACTACGTTTAAGCCTTGTAAAAAAGACGTTGACGAGAATTCCAGAATTAGTAAGGGGATAAAAGGCATCGATTTAACCCCTAAAATAGTTTGTCCCAAGTTTAGCGATAGGGATCTGGAAACGGATAAGTTAGCTTATCTAAACTTCCATAGAGAATTTTTGAATTGTGTAGCTAATCTTGATAGTGACGCATTAAGATTAGTGATATTGAAAAACCATCTTTCTGGTTATGCCTTTCATGTGATAAAACATCTGTCTGTATCAGATGAAAATTATCGAGTAGCTTTGGACTTGCTATCGAAAGAGTTCTTAGACGAAAAGTGTATCGTCGACTCTATATTTTCGTCCATGTTGAATGAAAATCGTATGTATAATAATAATGTCGTAAAGAAATTCCTGACTAAGATGAAAACCCAATTGTACGAGTTAAAGAACTCGTTCGGTTTGGATTTCTTTGAAAGTAATTCTCCGGGAAATCGTTTGTTAAGTCACATTGTATTCAATAAACTGACAACTTCCTTTAAGTCAGAATTAATACATAAGGTGAACGGAAATTATCCTTCTTTGAACCAAATTCTGGAGAATAGTGTTGAGATATTTAAAACACTGGAATTTTGTGAACACGATTCGAGATATCGTAAAGTTTATTCCTTTAAGGAAAAGAGTAAATTCAGGCCTTTCGAACCTGAAAAGAAACCTTCCACGTTGAAAAATTTTCATGTTAAAACACATAAGGTTAAGTTTAAGTGTTGTTTTTGTAGAAACGATTATCATCTGTCTCGTGACTGTAATAAGTTTCCCTCTTACGAAGAAAGACTTAAAAGATGTAGCGAATTAAAGTTATGTGCTAGGTGTACTAGCTCTTATCATCTGAAGAATTTGTGTCCTTATGAAAAAAAAAACGATAAGATTACGTGTTGGTCGTGCGAACAGTCGGGACACTTGTCCGGCTTGTGTCCGAGTTTTCTCAAACCTGTGGTGAAGTCAAATATTTGCAGGTTGAAGAGTAGTTCTTCATTGTTGCCTGTGATAGGTATCACAGTTGAAGTAGGTGGCGAATTTCACACCGTAAATTGTCTGCTAGACACTGGTAGTGAACGGTCTTATATGGGTAAAAGATTTTCTGATAGATTTATGAAAGAAGAGTTGTCTTCCTTGCATCGTCGAAAATACGTAATAAAGACCTTTATTGGTAGCCAAGAGAAAGACTTGAATGAAGTAACATTGAAGGTGTCCTTTCCCGATGTTGCGAGAAGTATCAATTTTCTGATGGATGAACAGTTGGATTTGTCCTTCAAAATGAAAGGGTTGGAGGAGGTGATCAGTAATTTGAAGAAAAGCGACGTTAAACTTGCTGCTGATTTCTCCGAATTGAGAAGTGATGTTCTTGAAATATACGGTCTGATAGGGATTGATGTGATTAGATTTCTGGGACCCTTAAGATTAACAAAGATTAAAAATGGTTCTGCTTTTGAGTCCTCGCTAGGTATGATATTATTTGGCGACCCCTCTGATTTTGAACCACATATGGAGATTGGTTTAAATTATAATCAAGTCATCGGTGAACATGCTTCTTGTGATGTGACCCATGTTTACTTTGCTCTAGAACCTAAGTCCAACCATCTGGATCCTTGGAATGGTCTTGATGGAGTTTCCGTGGACAGAGGTATTGAACAAATGTTCAAATTGGAATCATTAGGGATAGTTAATGAAGTTGGTAGTGATTACGACAGAAAGAAAATAGAGGAATTCAGCTCCTCTATTGAATACAGAGATAATAATTACTACATAGGTTTGTCGTGGGACTTAGATAAATTAAGGAAAGTACCCTCTAACCATAGAGTATCGTTAGCTGTCCTAGATAAAGTAGTGGACAGATTATCCTCTCAGAACTTATATTCTGAGTATTGCAGAGTCTTCCTAGACCAGGAATGTGAGGGTGTGATTGAAAGAATCCATCCGACTCCTTCGGAGTTCTACAAGTATACGTGGATACCGCACCGGCCAGTCTTTAAAAATGATGTGCAGTGCACGACTAAGATTAGGCCTGTTTTCAATTGCTCGTTGAGGGTAAATAATAAACCTTCTCTCAACGATTGTGCTTATAGTGGCATAAATCTGTATACTGACATGTTGGAACTTCTGTTCAAGTTTAGAACAGATAATTATGTATTATTGGCTGACATCAGAAAGGCGTTTCTGATGATTAGACTAAAGAATAACTTTGACAAAAATAGATTCTGTTTCTTTTTAAAAATAAAAGATGAATTAGTGTGTTTTCGATACAAAACTTTGATATTCGGGTTTGTGTCTAGTCCCTTCATCTTAAGTTACGTAGTGAAGCACCACGTTGAGAAGCACTCATCGGGACCTTGTAGAGACATGTTGTTAAAAAACTTTTACGTAGATAATCTAGTGAAAACACATGGGTCTCCTGATGAATTGTTGAAACTCTATACCGAGGCTGTGAATGTCATGGAAAAGGGAAGCTTCTTATTGAAAACGTGCTGTAGTAACAGTAAATTGGTGTCTGCTCGCATTCGAGCGGATAACAATTACTCTTCTCATGGAGTGCCCTGTGAGAAAGTACTGGGATATTGGTATGACCCTGAGTCAGACGAAATTGGTATCCTCAAAGGTGAAGTTAAAAAGTCAGTCTCCACAAAAAGAGATATGCTATCCGTTAGTTCGTCTGTATTCGATCCGTTAGGTTTAGTATTGCCTATAACTATAAAAGGAAAAATTATATTAAGTCAAGTTTGGAAATCAGGAGTGGCATGGGATCAGGTAGTTCCTGATAGCTTGTTGTCTGTTTGGAATAGTTTTCAGGCAAATCTCCGAGATGTTCAAAAAATTGGTTTTGAAAGATGTTCAGTACAAACCAATTCGCCTGTTACCTTGATCGTGTTTTGTGATGCTTCGAATCTTGCTTATGGCATAGTCGAATATATGTATCAGGGAGGAGAGGCCAGGCTATTTTATGCGAAAGCCAAAGTGGCTCCTTCTGTTAAAAGAACTCTTCCTACGTTGGAATTACTAGCTGTATATTTGGGAATTAAGCATCTCCTTATTTTGATTGAAATGTTTCCCAAGCTGTTTGAGGAAATTATCATTGCTGTAGATGCACAGGTAGTGCTATCTTGGTTGTTGTCTGAATCTGTACACACTAAGTGCCAGTTCACTAAAAATCGTTTGAGGGATATAAAATTCATGATGAATGAGATAAGTTGTAAGGGTTATACCTTAAAGTTCAAGTATGTAAGTACTAGTGAAAACCCTGCAGATTTGTTGACTAGAGGCGTTTCCTTTAGTAAGTTTAAAAAGGATAAAAACTTTTGGATTAGAGGTCCAGTATGGTTACAGACAGAAAAGTTGAAGTGGCCTGACTATAAGTTGGACTGCATTAGTGACAAATGCAAGACCTTGGTAACTGCTTATACTGGCTTGAATGGGGATTCTAACTCATGTGTGGTTGAGTTGGAAAGATTCTCTTCTCTCAAAAGGTTGATAAGTACCTTAGAGATTGTGTTTAAATTTATTGCCAAGTTAAAGGGCGATAAGCGTGATGTCAATTTTACATCTGAGGCAAAGTCCTATTTGATTAAGGTTACTCAGAGTGAGTTTTTCGCTGAAGAAATAAGTTTTCTGAAAAGTAAAGTGGAAAGTGATATTCCTTTGTTGGTGAATAAGTTGAACCTAATTTTGGATGACAACAATTTGTTACGTTGTCGGGGACGTATAGAAAACTCTGAATATTTTTCCGAAGAAGTGAAAAGTCCTGTTCTGCTGCCTAAAATGTGTCACCTAACCAGTTTGTTGGTGATGGAGTGTCACATAAAATGCAAGCATTTGGGGATTGCTGCTACGCTTGATAAGGTGCGCAATTCTGGGTTTTGGTTACCCAAGGCCAGGCAGGCCGTCAAGATTGTTCTTGCTAGTTGTATGATATGCAAGAAGTTTAACTCCTTGTCTTTTCGTTATCCTAAGATGACAAACCTACCCAAGCATCGAGTTAATCTTATCAGACCTTTCTACCATACGGGGATAGACTTCACGGGTCACCTGTGGGTAGAGGACGGTAGTAAAGTAAAAAAGATGTACATATTGCTATTCACTTGTCTTAGTGTGCGTTCTATACATATGGAGTTGGTTGAAGAAATGAGTACTCAATCGGTAGTGTTAGCCTTTTTGAGGTTCTTCAATGTATATGGTGTGCCATCACACATATACTCAGACAATGCTTTATCCTTTGTTGCTGGGTGCGACTTAGTGAAAGAAGTTCTTCTCTCTGATGGATTCAGAGGAGATTTGGAAATGTGTAATATAAAACACTGCAGGATTCCTTCGTATTCTGCTTGGTTCGGAGCAATATGGGAAAGGTTGATAAAAACTGTCAAGTGTTGTCTATTCAAAACAATTGGTCGCAGGAGGTTGGATTACTTTCAACTGCTAACCATTTTGTCTGACATACAAAGAGCGGTAAATGATAGGCCTTTGACTTATCGTTGTAGCGATGATGCTTCCCTGGAAGTCATCTCTCCTAGTGCCTTTATGCGTTTTTCTCCTGGGAAAACCGTGTTCTTGAACCTTGAAAACGATTCTTGTTTAGAAGTGCCCCCGAATCGAGTGGATTTGATCGAGAGTTTGAAAGGTAGAGAATGCCTTTTGATCAGATTCAAGTCATTGTGGTATGAGCAATATTTACTGAGTCTGAGGGAATTGTCTAAGGATTTGCATCAAGCGGAATTTAGTAACAAAATTAAGGTAGATGATATAGTCCTAGTTAGGAATCTCGTTAAACCTAGGCCCTATTGGAAGCTAGGTAGAGTTGTTAAGCTCACTCAGGGGTCTGACGGAATTGTTCGCTCTGCCTTGATAAAGAAGGGAGAGACATGTAGTGAGCATTCTATTAAGCATTTGTATCCTATGGAGCTATCTATATCTCATTCGTACCAAGTGAGACCTGGGAAAAATAAGGATTCGTGCAGTGATGATGATGGAGCTGAAAATTCTAAACCTAAGAGAGGTAGAAAATGTGTTAAGGATAAGAATCCTGACTATGTTTACTATTAGACTGTAAGTGAGCGATCTTTTTCTTTTCTTTTTTTTGTTCGGGAGAGTGTCAGAAATTTATTTTCTTCTTCTTCTTCTTCTTCTTCTTCTTCTTTTCTTTTCTTCTTCTTCTAAAACCCCCTTTTTTAAGAACTTGTAATGAATGACTGCTGCTGATGGCACGTGTCGGTGTCTGAAGCGTGGGCGTTTGACGCCGGAAGCCGTTGAAATAACCGCGAAATTCAAGTTAGTTGCTGAAACGATCTTGAGGTGAAAAGGTCGGTCGACTCAACTCGGACATGAAGAAGTCCTAAAAACAAGAATGTTAAAACAGGAATATGTAGAGAGCATGCCTGTAAAAATCTTCAAAGAAGTTGGAGTTTCAACTAGTGTTCGAGGTTGAATATTTACGTTGGACGGAGAAGTCCACTGAATTCTAAAAACAGAAACAAGGAAGTTATTCATTTGAAAGGCAAAATGTGCCTTTGGAAAAGACAAAACGAAGTGTGTTCCGAAAGATGTCTCCAAATGAAGAGTTGACGTGGAAGAGTGCCACTATTCTCAAAAGGAGTCGATCGAAGAAACGATGCGATGTTAATGAAAAAAGATGAACAATCAAAGGAAACAAACAGCGCGAACAAAAAGGACTTTTCTATATTCTTCTGGTATTTTTTTATTTTACTAACAAAATTCTTTCAAGTAAGTTTTCTCTTTTTTCTGACATGTCTTTCCTAGCAAAGTTAATAAGCCTTCGGGCAGCATAATTAGGACTTTATTTATGCAGCCTTTCCGTGTGTCCATCGGAACTTAAATTCAGTCTATGAAGTGAACTTTGAACAATGACTTTCTGCCGAACTCATTTTACCCTTTTTTTTCTTTTTCTTCAATAAATTATTTGTTGTTTAAAATAGCTTGTTTTTTTCTCTTACTGTTTATTAATTGTCTAGTTATTGCCCGAGGTCCTTACGTGTATCGATTTTGGCCCGTACGTGGTTAAAATTGCGATAATATATATATATAGCGTCTCTATTAGTTAAATTTGAATACTTTCCATAACGGGCTACGTAATTCCACGCACGTGACAATTTAAACATGCTAGGTTCCCATCTGTCCAACTGTTAACGTTATTCCCATTTAATTTCTTGCTTTTTCGATGTACAGCGTTGCTGTTGTTTTGATCTGAAACTTTTCCATAACTGACTACGAATATTCCACGCACGTGACAATTTTAAATCTGAAAGTGTTCCATCTTTCCAACGGACAATATTTTGAAATTCCTGGCGGTTGTTCTCACTCATTAAGCTATACGACTCCGCTGATGAAGGTCCGATTTTCTCGGATCTGAAACCTTGGTCCGGATGTTGTTGTAACACTTTATTTAATATTAATAAATATATATATATATATATATATATATATATATATATATATATATATATATATAGAGAGAGAGAGAGAGAGAGAGAGAGAGAGATAGAAGAAAAAAGAGTGATAAATATGCGACGATTGTCCAAATTTATTTCAAATTTCAATTGTTCAATGCAAGGTGTATTCAGTAATAAACTAGTGGTTATTATTCTTTTATTATTCTTTCCTTTTAATTAACTTCAAGTAAAATAATATATATATATATATATATATATATATATATATATATATATATATATATATATATTTTATTTTACTTGAAGTTAATTAAAATTCATAACAGTAAAACCCATTTTTATATAAATCCTGGGGGAACACTTTGAATTATCTCCCCTTGTCATTTGACTCTTCAAAATTAAAGATAATTTATTTTTTCAGCCCTGTAATACAGAAACATCAGAATTATATTCAGTCATAAGTAAATTGATGACATAATATATTACGCTTTATTAGGGTTAGGGTTAGGTTTAGTAGGCATGTTAGTATTAGAAATGTTATTGTTCATATGTCTTGACGGAGAAAGTTGATATTGAAAATTATAAGTCCATAAATCTAAACAAGATAACGGTTATTGGTCCCCCGATTTATAAAATCGGGGGACTTATGTTTTGAGGCATGTCCGTCCGTCCGGATTTTTCTCCGCAACCATCCATTGAATTTCTCTGAAATTTTGCATGAAGTTGTAACTTTGGTTAAGTTAGAAAGTGACATTCTCCGATTTTTGTAAAAAAAATCTGGTTAGACCCACAGGGGTCAAAAGGCCGCAAAATGGAAAAAAATGACATTTTTTGCCCCATAACTTTTCATCCATCCATTCAATTTCTCTAAAACTTGGCCAAAATGTGGAGGCAATTGTTCTGGATATAAAATGAGTATCGCTGATCTTGGAAAAAATCTGGTTCGCGCCCCCACATTTTCTTAAACCCTGTCCTTTTTATACAACTTCTTTTTAAACACATTTTTAAAAATCTTTTCTCATTAAAACATCTTATATTAAACATTGTTCTCTTTTTAAAACATATTTACTTAAACCCTGTCCTTTTTATACAACTTCTTTTTAAACACATTTAAAAAAATTCTTTTCTCATTAAAACATCTTATATTAAACATTGTTCTCTTTTTAAAACATTATTTTCTTAAACCCTGTCCTTTTTATACAACTTCTTTTTAAACACATTTAAAAAAATTCTTTTCTCATTAAAACATCTTATATTAAACATTGTTCTCTTTTTAAAACATTATTTTCTTAAACCCTGTCCTTTTTATACAACTTCTTTTTAAACACATTTTTAAAAATTCTTTTCTTATTAAAACATCTGATATTAAACATTGTTCTCTTTTTAAAACATATTTACTTAAACCCTGTCCTTTTTATACAACTTCTTTTTAAACACATTTTTGAAAATTCTTTTCTCATTAAAACATCTGATATTAAACATTGTTCTCTTTTTAAAACATATTTACTTAAACCCTGTCCTTTTTATACAACTTCTTTTTAAACACATTTAAAAAAATTCTTTTCTCATTAAAACATCTTATATTAAACATTGTTCTCTTTTTAAAACATTATTTTCTTAAACCCTGTCCTTTTTATACAACTTCTTTTTAAACACATTTAAAAAAATTCTTTTCTCATTAAAACATCTTATATTAAACATTGTTCTCTTTTTAAAACATTATTTTCTTAAACCCTGTCCTTTTTATACAACTTCTTTTTAAACACATTTTTAAAAATTCTTTTCTTATTAAAACATCTGATATTAAACATTGTTCTCTTTTTAAAACATATTTACTTAAACCCTGTCCTTTTTATACAACTTCTTTTTAAACACATTTTTGAAAATTCTTTTCTCATTAAAACATCTGATATTAAACATTGTTCTCTTTTTAAAACATATTTACTTAAACCCTGTCCTTTTTATACAACTTCTTTTTAAACACATTTAAAAAAATTCTTTTCTCATTAAAACATCTTATATTAAACATTGTTCTCTTTTTAAAACATATTTACTTAAACCCTGTCCTTTTTATACAACTTCTTTTTAAACACATTTTTAAAAATTCTTTTCTTATTAAAACATCTGATATTAAACATTGTTCTCTTTTTAAAACATATTTACTTAAACCCTGTCCTTTTTATACAACTTCTTTTTAAACACATTTTTGAAAATTCTTTTCTCATTAAAACATCTGATATTAAACATTGTTCTCTTTTTAAAACATATTTACTTAAACCCTGTCCTTTTTATACAACTTCTTTTTTAACACATTTTTAAAGATTCTTTTCTCATTAAAACATCTGATATTAAACATTGTTCTCTTTTTAAAACATATTTACTTAAACCCTGTCCTTTTTATACAACTTCTTTTTAAACACATTTTTAAAAATTCTTTTCTTATTAAAACATCTGATATTAAACATTGTTCTCTTTTTAAAACATATTTACTTAAACCCTGTCCTTTTTATACAACTTCTTTTTAAACACATTTTTGAAAATTCTTTTCTCATTAAAACATCTGATATTAAACATTGTTCTCTTTTTAAAACATATTTACTTAAACCCTGTCCTTTTTATACAACTTCTTTTTAAACACATTTAAAAAAATTCTTTTCTCATTAAAACATCTTATATTAAACATTGTTCTCTTTTTAAAACATATTTACTTAAACCCTGTCCTTTTTATACAACTTCTTTTTAAACACATTTTTAAAAATTCTTTTCTTATTAAAACATCTGATATTAAACATTGTTCTCTTTTTAAAACATATTTACTTAAACCCTGTCCTTTTTATACAACTTCTTTTTAAACACATTTTTGAAAATTCTTTTCTCATTAAAACATCTGATATTAAACATTGTTCTCTTTTTAAAACATATTTACTTAAACCCTGTCCTTTTTATACAACTTCTTTTTAAACACATTTAAAAAAATTCTTTTCTCATTAAAACATCTTATATTAAACATTGTTCTCTTTTTAAAACATATTTACTTAAACCCTGTCCTTTTTATACAACTTCTTTTTAAACACATTTTTAAAAATTCTTTTCTTATTAAAACATCTGATATTAAACATTGTTCTCTTTTTAAAACATATTTACTTAAACCCTGTCCTTTTTATACAACTTCTTTTTAAACACATTTTTAAAGATTCTTTTCTCATTAAAACATCTGATATTAAACATTGTTCTCTTTTTAAAACATATTTACTTAAACCCTGTCCTTTTTATACAACTTCTTTTTAAACACATTTTTAAAAATTCTTTTCTTATTAAAACATCTGATATTAAACATTGTTCTCTTTTAAAAACATATTTACTTAAACCCTGTCCTTTTTATACAACTTCTTTTTAAACACATTTAAAAAAATTCTTTTCTCATTAAAACATCTTATATTAAACATTGTTCTCTTTTTAAAACATATTTACTTAAACCCTGTCCTTTTTATACAACTTCTTTTTAAACACATTTTTAAAAATTCTTTTCTTATTAAAACATCTGATATTAAACATTGTTCTCTTTTTAAAACATATTTACTTAAACCCTGTCCTTTTTATACAACTTCTTTTTAAACACATTTTTAAAAATTCTTTTCTTATTAAAACATCTGATATTAAACATTGTTCTCTTTTTAAAACATATTTACTTAAACCCTGTCCTTTTTATACAACTTCTTTTTAAACACATTTTTAAAGATTCTTTTCTCATTAAAACATCTGATATTAAACATTGTTCTCTTTTTAAAACATATTTACTTAAACCCTGTCCTTTTTATACAACTTCTTTTTAAACACATTTTAAAAAATTCTTTTCTTATTAAAACATCTGATATTAAACATTGTTCTCTTTTTAAAACATATTTACTTAAACCCTGTCCTTTTTATACAACTTCTTTTTAAACACATTTTTAAAGATTCTTTTCTCATTAAAACATCTGATATTAAACATTGTCCTCTTTTAAAACATATTTACTTAAACCCTGTCCTTTTTATACAACTTCTTTTTTAACACATTTTTAAAGATTCTTTTCTCATTAAAACATCTGATATTAAACATTGTTCTCTTTTTAAAACATATTTACTTAAACCCTGTCCTTTTTATACAACTTCTTTTTAAACACATTTTTAAAAATTCTTTTCTCATTAAAACATCTTATATTAAACATTGTTCTCTTTTTAAAACATATTTACTTAAACCCTGTCCTTTTTATACAACTTCTTTTTAAACACATTTTTAAAGATTCTTTTCTCATTAAAACATCTGATATTAAACATTGTTCTCTTTTTAAAACATATTTACTTAAACCCTGTCCTTTTTATACAACTTCTTTTTAAACACATTTTTAAAAATTCTTTTCTTATTAAAACATCTTATATTAAACATTGTTCTCTTTTTAAAACATATTTACTTAAACCCTGTCCTTTTTATACAACTTCTTTTTAAACACATTTTTGAAAATTCTTTTCTCATTAAAACATCTTATATTAAACATTGTTCTCTTTTTAAAACATATTTACTTAAACCCTGTCGTTTTTATACAACTTCTTTTTAAACACATTTTTAAAGATTCTTTTCTCATTAAAACATCTGATATTAAACATTGTTCTCTTTTTAAAACATATTTACTTAAACCCTGTCCTTTTTATAAAACTTCTTTTTAAACAAATTTTTAAAAATTCTTTTCTCATTAAAACGTCTTATATTAAACATTGTTCTCTTTTTAAAACATATTTACTTAAACCCTGTCCTTTTTATACAACTTCTTTTTAAACACATTTTTAAAAATTCTTTTCTCATTAAAACATCTTATATTAAACATTGTTCTCTTTTTAAAACATATTTACTTAAACCCTGTCCTTTTTATACAACTTCTTTTTAAACACATTTTTAAAAAATTTTCTCATTAAAACATCTTATATAAACCATTGTTCTCTTTTTAAAACATATTTACTTAAACCCTGTTCTTTTTATACAACTTCTTTTTAAACACATTTTTAAAGATTCTTTTCTCATTAAAACATCTGATATTAAACATTGTTCTCTTTTTAAAACATATTTACTTAAACCCTGTCCTTTTTATACAACTACTTTTTAAACACATTTTTAAAAATTCTTTTCTCATTAAAACATCTTATATTAAACATTGTTCTCTTTTTAAAACATATTTACTTAAACCCTGTCCTTTTTATACAACTTCTTTTTAAACACATTTTTAAAAAAAATTTTCTCATTAAAACATCTTATATAAACCATTGTTCTCTTTTTAAAACATATTTACTTAAACCCTGTTCTTTTTATACAACTTCTTTTTAAACACATTTTTAAAGATTCTTTTCTCATTAAAACATCTTATATTAAACATTGTTCTCTTTTTAAAACATATTTACTTAAACGCTGTCTATTTTATACAACTTCTTTTTAAACACATTTAAAAAAATTCTTTTCTCATTAAAACATCTGATATTAAACATTGTTCTCTTTTTAAAACATATTTACTTAAACCCTGTCCTTTTTATACAACTTCTTTTTAAACACATTTTTAAAAATTCTTTTCTCATTAAAACATCTGATATTAAACATTGTTCTCTTTTTAAAACATATTTACTTAAACCCTGTCTTTTTATACAACTTCTTTTTAAACACATTTTTAAAAATTATTTTCTCATTAAAACATCTTATATTAAACATTGTTCTCTTTTTAAAACATATTTACTTAAACCCTGTCCTTTTTATACAACTTCTTTTTAAACACATTTTAAAAAATTCTTTTCTCATTAAAACATCTGATATTAAACATTGTTCTCTTTTTAAAACATATTTACTTAAACCCTGTTCTTTTTATACAACTTTTTTTTAAACACTTTTTTAAAAATTCTTTTCTCGTTAAAACATCTGATATTAAACATTGTTCTCTTTTTAAAACATATTTACTTAAACCCTGTCCTTTTTATACAACTTCTTTTTAAACACATTTTTAAAAATTCTTTTCTCATTAAAACATCTTATATAAACCATTGTTCTCTTTTTAAAACATATTTACTTAAACCCTGTTCTTTTTATACAACTTTTTTTAAGCACATTTTTAAAGATTCTTTTCTCATTAAAACATCTGATATTAAACATTGTTCTCTTTTTAAAACATATTTACTTAAACCCTGTCCTTTTTATACAACTTCTTTTTAAACACATTTTTTAAAATTCTTTTCTCATTAAAACATCTTGTATTAAACATTGTTCTCTTTTTAAAACATATTCACTTAAACCCTGTCCTTTTTATACAACTTCTTTTTAAACACATTTTTTTAAATTCTTTTCTCATTAAAACATCTTGTATTAAACATTGTTCTCTTTTTAAACTGGTGCACTTTTTTCTTTCCATTTTAACTCTCTCAGTTTATCAGATTAGGACCCGAAAATGTTCAACAAAAAGTTACCTAATCATTTCTCTCTTCGTCCACTGGTCGTGATCGCTATCTGTGCCGTCAGTTTCATTGCGTCTCTGGCCGTAATCGATTCTGGTGGTCTTTGTTCTGTGGACAAACTTTATTTTCGGCAGGAGACAAAACTCGGAGGCAGTTTTTCTTTTCAGAGAGAGATTCGATTCTTTTATTCGATATCTTGGTTGTGGAAGGGTTCCTATTCAATCGTCCAATTTTCCACACTTCACTCATTTATACTTTTTGTTGTGGGGCGCGATGATGTATGGGGATATTTGTCGGATCTCATTCGAGGTCCAGAACATACGACGAGCGGCTACATTGTGGTGTTATCGTTTTTGATAAGACAAATGATGCAACAGACACTTCCTCGGGTCAGCCAATCAGACACGACATTAACGATCGTACCATATCTGACCTTCTCTGACCCGAGATTCCCTGTGTCGGCACCGAATTTGTAACTTTGTTATGGTCTGACAAAAATGATTGACTCAAAACAATCCCCTCCAGTGCATGTCAGCTTGACCTGCACTCATTGTCTCATTTGACCCCAACCATAATTCACACTGTCGTTTCTAAAGATATGGAGCCTCCTCCATAATATAACATGTAGAGTTCTTGCTGTTGTTGTTGTTCTTCTGTGTGGTAGAGTCGTTGTTGTTGTTGTTGTTGTTATTGTTGTTCTGTCGTGATAGAGTTGTCGCTGTTGTGGCAAAAATGAATCGTTGAGAAAGAAACTGTTAAAAAAGAGAAGAGCCGAAGCGCTTGGTGATCGGAGTATCGAAGTACTGGAAGAATGGGAGTTTACCGATGTTTATGGCACCGATGAAGCTTTATTGGCTATGGTACCCAAGCCCGTCTTGCTGTTAGGCTTTTGTGTCCGCTGACTAAAAATGCGACTGATAAACAAGTTTGTATGGTAAAGGAATCCCCTGACTTGCATTTCATCAAACAGACAATTGGAAGTGCTTGTGGAACAATTGCTTCAGTTCACGCTCGGATAGACAATGCAGAAAAAATTGCGTTCCAATCGGATGTATATATCAACGAGTTTCTAGCGGAAACCAAGTCTGTGACCTCAGCAAGAAAAAGACTTTCATGAGACAAAAGTATGTCAAACAATTTTTTTTATATGTGTGTACGTAGCCGGTGTAAACCATCTGGTGATGGGAAATAAAGTAAACCAAAGTTTTTTCCATATCCTGTTCTTTGTCATTCTTGTTGGATCTTACCGGGTACACCAAAAGAACGGGTAATGCAACAGTTCTCTGTGGTAGAATCGTTGTTGCTGTTGTTGTTGTTGTTGTTGTTGTTGTTGTTGTTGTTGTTGTTGTTGTTCAAGGTGTGATGTAACCCTAACCCTAAACCCTAACCCACATCCTAACCCTAACCCAAACCCTAACCCTTAACCTAAACCCAAACCCAAACCCACATCCTAACCAACATCCTAACCCACATCCTAACCCTAACCCAAACCCTAACCCTAACCCTAACCCTAAACCTAAACCCAAACCCAAACCCACATCCTAACCCACATCCTAACCCTAACCCAAACCCACATCCTAACCCACATCCTAACCCTAACCCAAACCCACATCCTAACCCACATCCTAACCCTAACCCAAACCCACATCCTAACCCACATCCTAACCCTAACCCAAACCCACATCCTAACCCTCTCCCAAGAGATATTAAGCCTTATTGAACTTTTATACTTCTTTTATTGATATTTGTTGTTAATAAACCCAACATTTTAAAGCAAGACAAGACTTTCTTTTTCCCTTTGATAAGCGAGAAGCTTTCATTTCTTCATCCTTAGTCGATGAAGATTTACCACAGCTTATTGACTTAAATAAAAAGGGTTCTTAAGTCTTTACCATCAAATAATAGAAGAACCGACAACTTAAATAGGCAGCAACTCCCAACCATTTTGAAATGTGAACGTGGCAAGTCTTCTTTTCTTTTCTTTTTATTTTCATTTTACTAGTACTAAACCCTAACCCGACTAATGGAAGATGTAGTGCTAAAACCTATTATTACTTGCAAAAAAAACTCACAAATCGAGAATCGAGTATTATTTTTGTAGTCCCCAAATTTCACCGAGTCTTTCTTTTCCCTTCCCCTCTCTCTATCTATGACTTTTTTTCTATGTTTATTTGTCCTCTTTTTCTTTATCATTATTTCACCCCTTTCTCTGTTTTTCTCTATTTAAAGACAAGAGATGAATGTGACGCACGGTCACGCTTAATATTATCTGTCAGTCTGTTTCTGTCTCTGTCTGTTTGTCTGTCTGTCTGTCTATTTCTTTCTGTCTATCAAGAACACTCTTTCTCAATCACGTTTCTGTCTATCTCTCATGATGAAGTTCTAACTTCATAGATGTTGGCCTGCACACCCCACCTCCATCTCCCTCTTTCTTTCTCTCTATCTCTCCCCCTCTCTACCTATCTTTAGCTTTATTTTCATGCTCACTCTATCAACCGTTTCCTCACCGTTTCTCTCTCTTCTTTATCTCGCAATAAAGTTCTCTAACACGTATTCTTTCTCTCTCTCCCTATCAATCTATCTATCTCTCTCAATTTGTACATTATTACTTGCAACAACAAAAAAAAGTAATCCATTAGCAACCACAATATTTTTAGTAACAGACTTTTTTGTCGATGCACCGTTATTTGACATTAAATGTAAATAATGTAAAAATACATTTTGTATTTTACAACGCTACAAAATAATATATTATTTTATTTAATTTTGTAAATGATATAATACTTTCTATTCAATAAAAAACAATTAAATTGAGTATTATTTTTGGAGTCCCCAAATTTCATCGGAAGTGTATTCAATTTGTGATGAAGTAGTTATGTATGGGGATCGAATGAATAAAAAGAATTTGATGTCGGTCACCCAAGCATTTCCAGAATGAATAACTTCATGAGAAGTTATGTGTATTGGACAAGCATGGACACCGACATTGAAAATGTGGTGAAAATAGCCAAAGGTTGTGCTTTGGAAGCGAAGACACCTCCTATAAAGTTCAGACCCTGACCGAAAACTGACCGACCATGCTCTAGTATCCACATATATTTTTCTGGCCACTGGATGGTTTCAATTACCTAATAGTGGTGGACAGTTTCTTAAAATGGCTGGAAATAGTGAATTAAAAATATTCTGTCTAACTTTTGCAGTAGAGCATATCACGATCGTGCTGTACCAAACCAAACTGCACTAAACCAAATTATACGAAATAAAACTACACCAAACCGAACCAAACTACACCAAACAAAACCAAAAACTGAGTATGCCACCCAGCCTGTCTAGCAGAGAACAGAAATTTGGAGTTAGGGTTAGGGTTAGGGTTAGGGTTAGTGTTAGGGTTAGGGTTAGTGTTAGGGTTAGGGTTAGTGTTAGGGTTAGGGTTAGGGTTAAAGTTAGGGTTAGGGTTAGGGTTAGGGTTAGGGTTAAGGTTAGGGTTAGGGTTAGGGTTAGGGTTAGGGTTAGGGTTAGGGTTAGGGTTAGAGTTAGGGTTAGGGTTAGGGTTAGGGTTAGGGTTAGGGTTAGTGTTAGGGTTAGGGTTAGTGTTAGGGTTAGTGTTAGGGTTAGGGTTACGGTGGGGTTAGGGTTAGAGTTAGGGTTAGAAAACCATTGCTGAATGTGTAGGAGAGAGACATGTCTTCATTCTTATCCCTGGAATTACATTGCATTCCATTCTAATCGGTATTAATTGGGTTTTCTTGGTTTAGGTTAGGGTTAGTGTTAGGGTTAGGGTTAGGGTTAGGGTTAGTGTTAGGGTTAGGGTTAAGGTTAGGGTTAGGGTTAGGGTTAGGGTTAGTGTTAGGGTTAGGGTTAGGGTTAGTGTTAGGGTTAGGGTTAGTGTTAGGGTTAGGGTTACGGTGGGGTTAGGGTTAGGGTTAGAGTTAGGGTTAGGGTTACGGTGGGGTTAGGGTTAGGGTTAGAGTTAGGGTTAGGGTTAGGGTTAGAAAACCATTGCTGAATGAGTAGGAGAGAGACATGTCTTCATTCTGATCCCTGGAATTACATTGCATTCATTATAATCGGTATTAATTGGGTTTTCTTGGTTTAGGTTAGGGTTAGGGTTATGACACAAATGCCTTTTGCATCCTGGTCTGAAAAGAAAACAAAGATTTCCATGGAAACCGGATGTACTTATATTAAAAGATTTAGCTCCTAAACTTTCATCCTGCTTCTCAGTAGCTCCTTATGTCTACAGTGACAACTTGCCTTGTTTGGGGTGAACTATGTTAAAAAAAAAATGTTGTTTTAAAGTGGGCTATCACGGTGAGGTTCGGTTGAGATACTATTTTAATTTTAATTTAATATTGGTTTTCGAGTTTTATTTGCTAAATTTTGGTTTTACCTATATATATATATTTTTTGATAAATAATTCACGAGTTTTATAAATAGCGTATAAACATAGTAAATTACCCCGTAGGGTTAGGGTTAGAATGTGTTTGAATCAATGTGTGCATCCTAGAAGCATCAGCTTTCACCCCAGACCTGAAATGGAAGTCGTACGTCAAATCAGTCGAAAAAAAAAATGGTTGAATCATTCTACTGCTCCAGACCTGAAAAATTTATGAACAAGATTTAATTATAAACTTTTACATGAAAAAGATTTTGACTTTTAAAAAATTATCACTGGAGAGACAGTCTATTGATTGCATATTGCTGTTGTGAATTCGGACTACGGGTCGCGGACTACGGGTCGCTTCTTCTTCTGGTTCACCAATTATGTTCATAGTATTGTTCCATGATCCAATTGAAAATCTCACTAACCCTTATCCCCGAGTGGCTTTTGTCCTTGGTAAGTAGTGATTCGCAATCCTTTCATAGTATTGTGTGATCATCTAATTGAAAATCTCATTAACCCTTGTCCCCGAGTGGCATTTGGCCTTGGTAAGTAGTGATTCGCAATCCTTTCATAGTATTGTGTGATCATCTAATTGAAAATCTCATTAACCCTTGTCCCCGAGTGGCATTTGGCCTTGGTAAGTAGTGATTCGCAATCCTTTCATAGTATTGTTCCATGATCATGGGCATCCCTATTACAGGCCAGGCAATCGTGCAACTGGGGTCTTTTACTGGGGGCCATGTGAATTTTCTTAAATATTCGATATAGAAGTTGCAAACAAAGGTAAAATTCCTCTGTGAGATTAGTTTGATGTTTTTATGTGTTTTACATACCAAATAATAAGAACCACAATGAGCTAATTGATAAATTTGACAATTATTGACAAATTCCTATAAATGAAGAGACAGGTAATTTTGAATAAACAAAGGCAAATGCATATTTCAATGAAGAATTTTTATTTCAATGTTGGATTTTTTTAGAGAATTTGTACTTATGGCAAAAGATCATTACTTGTATATTGTGGTTAAAAAGAAAAAAAGGATCCGCACCAGTTTATGATATCAAGCAGAGAAACAGTTTGTTCAAATGTGATATGTGGTTTACTAACCAAATATTTAAACTGTCCTCATTTTGATTGTTTTCAACACAACATTTTCGCTATAGTCTTCGTTTAACATCATAAAATAATCCAAAAATAATATTAAAACTAAAATTTCAATATCCAAATTCACTGAAATGGAAGATGAAATGAGATAATACAATGTCCATAAATTAAATAGAAGGTTTAATTAAAAATCTATAGGTTATCCTATAAAATGGACAGGGTTCACAGCAATGAGTTACGATAACCAGAATGTTGTGGCAAAACAAGGAGGACACTACTTACAAAAAAATTCTAAGGAAAGTTCTTCACCTCAAAATCTTAAAGTAGTAATTAAAACTTCTTATTAAGTCACTAATGACTTGTCATCAAGAATCCACCCCAAAAAGTGTTCTTTCTTTTTGCGGTATAGAAAAGAGAAAAAGCACTCCCCGGATCCCCATGCTCCACCATAAAAGAAAAGCTCAAAAACTGAAAAAATCTTTTTATTCTTCAAAAAGTTTGTACACAATGGTATTGCAGAAACAGTGAGTCCTGTGTTTCTAATGATCAATTACCTTTTCTAACTGATTAAAAAGCACAAACAACAAACTCCTGTATTTAAAAAGAAAGTGAGTTTACTTTTTACAATAAATCAGAAAAAAAGCTTTGACATATATATTCGCACCATATCACAGAATCAACGAGTCCTTTGTTTCTAATGATCAATTATTTTTCACTGATCATAAAGCAAAACAACAAACATTTTTACTGATGAAAATTTAGAAATAAAAGCTTCAAAATCCATATTTATACCATACTGCAAAATGAAAAAACAGATTAATTTAATAAGAAAACTATTTTGACTTCAACATGTATTTTACACCAGGCTCTTTAAGAAATAATTAGTTCCTCTGTTCTTACAGATCAATAATTATTTATAATTGATCAGACTGCTAAAATTTCAAGATAATTTCAAAACCTTTAGTGCTGGTTCTTTACTTGACTTGGGAGACTGAAACAAACAATAATTCTTGAAAAATATATTTGATAATATAATTCCATGCACTCTCTTTGTATTGAAATGATACATTTCAGACACCAACATGAACATTTTTGTTAAAGAATTTCTGCAAACCTTTGATTTGACAGCATTGAACATTATGAAACAGAAAAACACCCACTGTGGAACTTTTAAATCACCACGATCTATTTCTTAAAAAAAACTTCCATAATCATGATAATAAAAAGCAGTATCATTGAATATTCCCTCCTCTGTAAGACAATCTTTTCGTGTGATATACCCTGCTATATAAAAAAGCGACATTTTAATAACTTTGGGGATACCAGTTTCTAGGTCTGGCAGGTGATCAACTGTTTGGCATGCCAATTCCCCGACAGTACAGACATGCAGAAGTTTAAAACTAATGTAAACAGACATCTCGCTGCACAGATCCCAATCTAGGTTGACTGCCCCCTACCTTCTCCCCTCTTCTTTTTTCTCAGTAGCCCCTTACGTCTACAGTGGCGTCCTGCCTTGTTTGGGGTGAACTATGTTAAAAAAAAAAATTTTTAAATAAAAAAAATTCATCCAACGGATATCCGCATTTTGAGCAAGTATGGCCTGGATCATGGCTATACTCTCTAACATCAACTTTCAACCGAAGAAGTAATTTTGTTTTATGAATATGGAATTTCTGAATAACATTTTGTACGGTAATAAAATAAGTACCACCAGAACCTTGTCTTAATTTACAAAATTCAGTTTCAAGATAGTCAGTGGTAAATTCTCCAAGAATGACAAAATTGAACCCACTGTCAAGTAAATGTCTGCAAACATCAATTAAACCATTACATGTATGCTCGATAGCCATACTAGTGTCTCTTGTTAAGGATTTTATTCTCTTTCCTTTGCTTTCCCCTCATACTTCCAAAATTTGCAAGAAATGTCAGATTTCCATCATTTCGATCTGATAATACTCAGTGGATCATTTGTCTTGACACTTCCATAAATATCTTCTACACTCACTATTTTCCAAAATTTCAAAACTTCTTCAATGAAAGTAGCAGTTTCTTTTGTATCATCATTCTGTAATAATGGATGAGTTTTCATTGCAATTACAGTCTCATCACAAAACACTTCAAACAGTGGGAAACTTTTTGTCTCTCAACTGGTTTTAGAAGAACCGCTACTTCTGTTAGTTTTGATAACTTAACAAATTGATTTTTTTCATGCGCAAAAAGTTGTTTCACTATTTCCCATTTTGCTGTAATTTCTTTACCATCAGAATAAAACAGCAATTCTGAACAGGCCTCAGTTATCCAGTTATTGTGAATACTTTTAAATATATGTACATAATCGAAAAGCAAGTATATACCAATTTTAGTAACCCAAGGCTTATTTTTAACAGTATCAAATTTCTTGAATAAAGCTTGATTAGTCCGATTATTGTCACAAATAACTGCAATTACATGACCTTTAGAATGATTGACTAAATCAACAACATTTCTAACATTTTGAAACAAAAATTCCGAGTTTAGTTTGGCAACTGGGATCATCTTAATCAAAAACTTTGGTCCACCATGTAAACATTTGATCATAATACCAAATACAGTTTTTGCTAATGCCTCTTCAGAATCTTTGGCACCACTAAATATGTTTCCCCCTTGGTATTATAAACTCACTTTAACATAAACTTCATCAACTAGGATGATACATTTTTTCTGTTTATCTGACAGTTTGCTAAACACATCACCAAGAAAATTCAGATCATTTACCTTCGAAACTTTTGAGGTCATATTCACTAGTTTTTTCATGCTGGGTAATTTGTAATGATCTCGAAGTTTGTTATAAAGAGACCGAGATGTGGCAAAATATTCAAATGCTCGGACAAGCATTTCCGACTCGTAAACTTTTTTGCCAACTATTCGTGGTGACATAACTTCGATATGTTGTCTCAAAACCTGTTTCTCTTGTTCAATTTTCAAGTTACTAAGGTAACGAATTGCTTCCTCAAATTGAAACCAATGTTGAAACTTAGTTATTCTGTTTTTCAACAGGGAAGAAATGTGTGTGAGTAAACTTGCATGGTAACATTCAAACGTTAAATTTTCAAAGATTTTAATCAAAACATCGGAATAATTCCAGTAAAAAAATGACAAGACTGGATGAATTGTTGATTGTTAGATTTGTAGCAGGTAACTACTGGTACAAAATCATGATGGTCAATATCAACACACAAATTTGTAAAATTAGCAATTCTATCTTTATCTAAGAAATGGACAAACTCATCATTTTTTTTGTTGTCCTTGGTTTTGGTAAAGGGCTTGGTATCACACTTGATGGCAAATTATTAAATATTGATGGAGGATCTTTGGGTCGTGCTTTTCTCATAACAAATACAGTTTCATAACCAGGTGGAAAATGCCTTTCACAAACAACAGTGTCTGAGTGGTTAGGAGGGTTAGCTCTTGGTATTACCTTTAACCATCTTTCTCTCTCATCTTGATCTTTGGGGAGACGAAACACTCGGACCTTATTTTTCTCATTATAATTGCCTTGACAGGCTGTCACACAACACTTTTTTTACCATTGTGAGAAATATTTAACAAATTATTTTAAACTAAAAAAAAGGAAAAGTTATGTGTCATCAATGAACAGAGCTGTTTACATGTAAATAAAACGTTTAAAACATGTGTAATATATTTCCTAAGAATATAGAAATGATTTGAAATTAATAATGTAAGATTTATTGACAAATTCTCAAAGACGATTCTTTTTTTAAACATAAAAAAAAGGAAAAGTTATGTGTTGTTAATGAACAGAGCTGTTTACATGTAAATAAAACAAAATTAAATTCTGACTTTTAACTCACGAACTTATAATCCAAATGTAAATAATGATAAAATAACAGAACCTCAGCTGAAATAAATTTGATGAGTTTAAATTTATTTTGGGAATGAAATTTTCTTGGAGCAGTGAAAACGAAGTGCTACCAGCTAAAAGTTTATCTGTTGACTGACTGCTGATTGGCCGCCAGTTAAACTGTCACACGTGCTGTTAGCCGGCCTGTTATGGGTATGGCCATGTCCATGATCCAATTAAGAATCTCACTAACCCTAACCGTAACCCTTATCCTCGAGTGGCTTTTGGCCTTGGTAAGTAGTGATGCGCAATCCTTTCATAGTATTGTTCCATGATCCAATTGAAAATCTCACTAACCCTTATCCCCGAGTGGCTTTTGGCCTTGGTAAGTAGTGAACCATTGGTATAAAAGAGAAGGTTTGTTGACATCATTGGACAACCGTTCGGGGAAATCTGGTGCTGAGCTGTTTCGTGAATAAAACCTTTTTCTGTCTTCCGGGTCGCAAAGAAACACGCAGATGACGTTTTTAGCTGCGGATCAAAGGCGTTTTGATATTTTTGTAACTTGAAGGGTTTTCATGGAATTTTTCAAAAATGATTTGATAACCCGGAAAACGTGATGTTTGATCGACGTTGAAAACAATTCTGAAACAACTGTATAGATTCATTTCCACTAAGGGAAACACGCACTTAACTTTACGAAGCAAGTTTCTGTATACACTTGTACTTTCCAGAAAAACAAAGTCAATGTCATCGGCGGCGGCGGCATAACAATTTGAAGTGGTTGATTGACACCCAACAGTCAAGAGTGCAATTCCTAATTGTAGTAAAAAAAGGAAAAAACATATTTCTTGCTTCTTGACCACAATAACTGTTACCAAAGGCAATATAAATTACTTTTTTACTTACCTGCCTAATATTTTTTTTGTTTTCAAGTATTTTAAAGCGCTTTTATTTACATTTTTATCGTTGCCTTCAAAGTCTTGTAAACCCGACGAATTCAATATGGCACTGGATTTTACTCAATGTGAAGCCTCGAGTCTACAGTGGCAACTTGCCTTGTTTGAAAAAAAAAACTCGGAAGAAATTAGTTCGGTGCTTCTTTATTATTGGGGGCAGATGACATTTTCATCTCTAATTTAGAAGAGTCAGTTGAAAGGGGAGATAATTCAAACTTTTTTGTTTCTGTTGTAACCATAACCCATAAGAAAAATCCAGAGGATTAGTAAGAACATAAATTTTAAAAACGCGTACTTATGCAGTTTACATAGTGGGCTGAAATAATAACATTATAATTTAGAAAGCCATTCTTAACATGAGGAAGTGGGGTGGGGGTAGATTAACTATTCTGTTTATTAAATTGTGAAAGTACACTTGTAAAAATGAATTAAAAATTGCATCTGCTGCAATAATACAGAAGCACCGAAAGTTCTTTGGTAGCCAGACGAGTTCTTGCTGTGAATGTCTGACTGTGAACGTGTATCTGTGTGCATTCACTGCATAGGCTTCTCGTTGTCTTTGCCTGGAGCTTGATTCCGACACTGGCCTTGTGTCACACTTTTAATTTTTAGTCATTATTAACCTCCTTTTGATCTCCGTCTTCGTCCGGATTCGGAGCTTGATTTCAACACTGACTTTAGTGTCAATCGTGCGGTCTCGGTCGCTGCTGTACAAACGGATTCTCTCTTGAAACAAAACCCTCACCCTAACTCTAGTTTTAGACAAGTAACAATGTTTTAGTTTGAGACACGTTACAATGATACTCGTTTCCTTTTACCAAACGACAGGCTTTAAAATCAAGGCAAACATATCTTCCACCCAAACACAATACATTATCTTAAAGCTCAAGCGCCCATCACTCTCTGAGAATCACAACTGACTTCTTCCTGCCCTTCTGCTGGTATATATACATAGGTATCACTTAAACTACACCAGAGAGACCACTCGAGTTTATCAGCTGTTAATTTATGGACATAAAAAAAACTGACTGACAATGAAATCAACCATCTGGTATGAACATTAATTTGGGAAAATTTTCTTCCTTGAGTTCTTCAGGAATAAATAAATCTACGACGAGCTTGTTATTTTTATGAACATTAATTTGGGAACATTTCAAGTGGGTCATAATAACAGCGTGGAACCTCGTATCTGAAGGGACATTACTTTTTCAAGAACTTTAAGGGGTTTGATTTCTCAACATGAAATCCCATTTAAAAAGGCAATAACTTTTTCAAGTAGAAAACAATCCATCAATCTAGGGTCCAAGGGTTCAAGGCCCCATCTGTTTCCGAGAACCACAGAAACCCAATTGAGCCCTCTAGCCATCTGCTGGAATATATATATATATATATATATATAGATATCACTTGAAACTACTCGAGATTATCAGCTGTTAATCTATGGATATAAAAACCTCACTAACCGTAACGTCCACTATCTGATACGAACATTCGTTTTTAAAAATCTCTAACCTTAACCCTAAACCTAACCCTAATCCTAACTCTAAACCCTAACCCTTAACAATAACCCTAACCCTAAACCCTATCCCTTACCATATGCCCTATACCCTAACCCTAACCTTAAACACTAACTCTAACCCTAACTCCAGTTTAAAACAAGTAACAATGATAGTTGTTTCCTTCAGACCTGCAAATCAAGACAAACATATCTTCCAACCGAACACAAACGATCCATTAGCTTAGGGCCCATCTGTCTCCAAGAACCACAGACACCCAATTGACCCCTCTAGCCGTCTGCTGGAATATGTATATAGATATAGATATCACTTGATCGGTCGCTGCTGTACAAACGGATTCTCTCTTGAAGCAAGACCCTAACCCTAACTCTTGTTTTAGACAAGTAACAATGTTTTAGTTTGAGAGACGTTACAATGATACTTCTAGGTCCACCCTCCCAGGCTTTGCCTCCCCTCTTTGGGGAGAAGTAAGTTTATTGCTTACTGCCTGAGGCGCCCTTACCGGGGAATGCCGACGGGGCTGCCCAGGCAATTTTTAATGGCCAGAGTGCTCACCTTCTCGGGCGCTGGCTTTTCAAACCCCACTTTCCCGACCCGACCTTGGGTCATATCTTACTTGTGGGAGTAGGATAAAACTGGCCTTGTGCCTAACTCCTGGGAAGGAGTAAATAATATCCATAGAGGCATCCTAAGTAGGGATTTGGCCAGCAAGATGTTTGTTCACATTACATTTAATTTTCAGCATGTCGATACAGCCAGGGAAGCAGTGCGCAGAGAAGGAAGTCAAAGTTAATCTTATTTTTTCACCATATGCTTTATTAAATCCGATTATTCAATAAAGAAAAAAGTTTATATTGTTTTTTGTATTTTGATACACGTTTCATTTTACCAAACGACAGGCCTGAAAATCAAGACAAACATATCTTTCAACCGAACACAAACGACCCATTCACTTAGGGCCCATCTGTCTCCGAAAACCACAGAAATCCAACTGACCCCCTACCCCTTAGCTGTTTAACTCCAGTTTAAGACAAGTAACAATGTTTTATTTTGAGGCACATTACAATGATACTCGTTTCCTTTTACCAAACGACAGGCTTTAAAATCAAGACAAACATATCTTCCACCCAAAGACAAAACATTATATCTTAAAGCTCAAAAGCCCATCACTCTCTGAGAATCACAATTGACTTCTTTCTGCCCTTCTGCTGGAATATATACATAGATATATATATATACAGATATCACTTAGACCACTCGAGATTATCAGCTTTTAATCTATGGACATCAAAAACTGACTGACCATGAAATCAACCATCTGGTACGAACATTAATTTGGGAACATTTCAAGTGGGTCATAATAACAGCGTGGAACCTCGTATCTGAAGGGACATTACTTTTTCAAGAACTTTAAGGGGTTTGATTTCTCAACATGAAATCCCATTTAAAAAGGCAATAACTTTTCCAAGTAGAACACAATCCATCAATCTAGGGTCCAAGGGTTCAAGGCCCCATCTGTTTCCGAGAACCACAGAAACCCAATTGACCCCTCTAGCCATCTGCTGGAATATATATATATATAGATATCACTTGAAACTACTCGAGATTATCAGCTGTTAATCTATGGATATAAAAAACTCACTAACCGTAACGTCCACTATCTGATACGAACATTCGTTTTTAAAAATCTCTAACCTTAACCCTAAACCTAACCATAATCCTAACTCTAAACCCTAACCCTTAACAATAACCCTAACCCTAAACCATATCCCTAACCATATGCCCTATACCCTAACCCTAACCCTAACCTTAAACACTAACCCTAACCCTAACTCCAGTTTAAAACAAGTAACAATGATAGTTGTTTCCTTCAGACCTGCAAATCAAGACAAACATATCTTCCAACCGAACACAAACGATCCATTAGCTTAGGGCCCATCTGTCTCCGAGAACCACAGAAACCCAATTGACCCCTCTAGCCGTCTGCTGGAATATGTATATAGATATAGATATCACTTGAAACTACTCGAGATTATCAGCTGTTAATTAATGGACATAAAAAAACTCACTAACCGTAACGTCCACTATCTGATACGAACATTCGTTTTTAAAAATCTCAAGTTGTTCATAATCTCGTATCAAAGAAGACATTACTCTTCCAAAGGTCAACCCATTTCTTGGATGGTTTTTCTTCTGTCGGCTAAATATTTTCCACTCGTGGGTCTTCCACCCAACTAAATACGCCGCTTTGCAAATCAAAACAAACATATCTTCCAATCACACACAATCCATCAGCTCAGGGGTCCATCTGTCTTTGAGAATCGCAACTGACTGTTTTTCTGCCCTTCTGCTGGAATATATATAGATATCACTTGGACCACACTGAGAGATCACTTAAGATTATCAGCTGTTCATCTATGGACAAAAAAAAACTGACTGACCATGAAATTAACCATCTGGTATGAATAT
The DNA here is from genome assembly GCA_963556195.1 of Sepiola atlantica. NCBI lineage: Eukaryota > Metazoa > Mollusca > Cephalopoda > Sepiida > Sepiolidae > Sepiola > Sepiola atlantica. The sequence goes on from OY744549.1 coordinate 1,302,100, forward strand.
TAATTTGGGAACATTTTCGTCCTTCAGTTCTTCAGGAATATATATACACTATTTCCATTCTTTATCATATATATATATATATATATATATATATATATATATATATATATATATATATATATAAGTGTTTTAAGGTTCATATTTTTTTTAAAAAAGCATCTATTGTTAAATTTAAGAAGGAATAGGTAAAATAAATACCTTTTGAAGCATTAAGATGCGATATCAATTTTTTTTATAAAAAAGAAAAATAATAAATCGAAACCGATTTAAAAAAAAAAATTTTTTTATTACGAACTAGCATTTTTTTTTTGTTAGTTTAAAGTGATACAGATATTTCGCCAAAACCTGGCCTCCTCGGTGTGTAATATATCCTGATGTCATCGGATTTGTATTTTTTATCTCTTTACCGGCTTGTTGTTATTACAACCGGGCCAAATGGGCAAGTTGTTGTTTCCCACCATCAAATATGAAGAACGTGAATGCAGCACGTGATTTGTATAAGTGTTTAAGGTTCATATTTTTTTTTAAAAAAGCATCTATTGTTAAATTTAAGAAGGAATAGGTAAAATAAATACCTTTTGAAGCATTAAGATGCGATATCATTTTTTTTTATAAAAAAGAAAAATAATAAATCGAAACCGATTTTTTTTTTTCTTTTTTTATTATGAACTAGCATTTTTTTTTTTTTAAACATCAGGATATATTACATCAGGATATATTACACGCCGAGGATGCCAGGTTTTGGCGAAATATCTGTATCACTTTAAACTAACAAAAAAAAAATGCTAGTTCATAATAAAAAAATCAAAAAAAAATCGGTTTCGATTTATTATTTTTCTTTTTTTATAAAAAAAATTGATATCGCATCTTAATGCTTCAAAAGGTATTTATTTTACCTATTCCTTCTTATATATATATATATATATATATATATATATAGTAAGCTATGAAAATACATTTATGGCAATTAAGCTACACAGAGGCTCTCACGTTTCATCCCCAGGGGAAATCTTAAGGCTAAAATGCCCCTGGGGATAAAACGCGGGAGCGTCTGTGTAGCTTAATTGCCATAAATATATTTTCATAGCTTACTACCTAGCTCTACTTACGTATCGAGCACTGTTGAAGTAAATACTGAAAATTGATGCATAAAAAATTATATCTCCTTATAAAATTTTATGTGGATACATGAAATACTAATATATATATATATATATATATATATATATATATATATATATATATATATATATATATATATATATATAGTCTCGGAAGTTTCTCAACCATTAAAACTATATTAAAAAAAAAAAAAATTAAAATAAAAAAATTAAAATTATAGTCCCAAGTCTTCCAGTGGAAAATCACTCATGTAAGTCAATTTATTTTTTACAGTTATTATATTAGTTTATTTCTAACACTATTTTAAGGGATCATCAGTTGTTTACCATGAAAAACTGTTTCGGGAATTTTAAAAACAAGACAGTATTTAATTTCATGGCTTCCCAGCAGAGTTGATCAGACCCCACTTAAGATTTATGGACATAAAATCTCACTAACCGTAAGGTCAACTATCTGATTCGTTTTTTAAAATTTCAAGTTGTTCATAATCAGAGAATGAAACCTCGTATCAAAATAGACATTACTCTTCCAAATGTCAACCCATTTCTTGGATGGTCTTTCTTCTCTTGGCTAAATATTTTCCACTTGCGGGTCTTCCACCCAACAATTGGAACAAATACATTGAAGACATTGCCAAGGCTGCTGCAAAGAAGGTGGGCTCTACCGTGCCAGTAAACTTCTCACAGCTGACATCATCCTATATCTCTACAAAACCACCATCCGCCCATGCATGGAGTATTGTTGTCACATCTGGGCTGGTGCATCATCTACTACTTTCTTCCTCTTAGACAAGGTCTAAAAAAGAGTTGCCAACTTAATAGGTCCCTCACTGTCAACCAAGCTCCAGCCCCTGTCCCATCGCTGCAATGTAGCATCCTTGTGCCTGTTTTACAAGTACTTCAATGGATTGTGCTCTGATGAACTTGCTACTCTGGTACCCCCACAACGTAAATTCACTAGACCAACCCGACAATCTGCTAAATCCCATCCATTCACTGTGGAGGTCCCCAGATGCTGAAGAACTTTCTACTCTAAAAGCTTCTTTCCTCGTGCTGCTGTACTCTGGAACTCCCTTCCTGTTCCCTGTTTTCCTGACGGTACTGACATGCAGAAATTTAAAACTAATGTAAACAGACATCTCACTGTGCAGCTCCCAATTTAGGTTGACCCCCCCACCCCCCCAAAAAAAATACTTTCACCCTTTTTTCTCAGTAGCCCCTTACGTCTACAGTGGCGATCTGCCTTGTTTGGGGTGAACTATGTTAAAAAAAAAACTAAATACGCCGATTTGCATCTGTTTACACAGAGGAACATTCGCCTAAGAGTAATACAAAGCAACGTACAATATTTTAATAGAGTTAACAAAATCGCCAGCGAGATTTAAACAAATATGGAAGATTATAACTGCAATAATATTTCATTTTATTATTTTTAATTTTATAAAGAAGATATGGTTTTGTGATAGTTAAATAGAATGCATATTTGAAATAAAATGATTATTTATTAATGAAAAAATTACGAAAATACAAACTTGATGTAGATTTATCTCTTGAAAGCTAAATAGACGTGTTTGTTAGATCTCTGAAAATAAGTAATGACGTTGTGTGCGATTTCCATCTTTTTATATACCAATGTCCTTCTGTAGAATTTGAAGTAAAACGTTTGTAAAATTTAGTCCAAATATTAACATTTTTTTCGGAACTGCCCGCTGTCAAAATTTTATATATTTTTTCATATCTTCATGATTTAAAAAAATTCTTATGCTAATGACTACTTTCATACAAAAAAAGGGAACTTTTATAAAAATTGCATCGTAAAATTTCAAGTAAAATGTTATTATAAAAATATTATATAATTTTATTTTTACACGAAAATGGTTGTCGGCATTTCAAAACAGGTTTTCGTTAAAAAAAACCCCCAAAAAACAACAAAAACAAAAACATTACAGACACTAAAATATAGCAAATTGCATCATACATATCAAATGCTGAAATGAAAACTCGCCCAGCAAAAAAAGTAATCGCCATCTTTATATAAGTCAAGAAAAGGGCTAGCTAAGAAAGAACGACAACCCAAGTTCATAACTATAAACTTTAAGGGAGAAAATTATGAAATTCAGTTATCGTTTTTCCTTAGCTAGCCTCTGTGTCGACTCGTTCATGAAGTTAATGACTATATTTTTCCATGCGACTTTGCATTTCAGCGCTTCACATGTACGATGAAACTCATTATAACTTACTGTTTTAGTAAAATAAGTAGAGAAAGAGGCTAGCTAAGGAAGAACGTTAACTCGAGTTAATAACTCTTATGTAGATGGACTCTTCAGAGACAAAGTGTCGTAGCAGTCCGGGCGGCAGTCATTGATGGCAGTCATAGCCACAGTATCAGACGCAGACTTTCTGTAGCATACTATTCTGTACTTCTGTAAATACACACTCTTGTGAATTGTCTTATTGTTGCATGCCTTAACTTTCTCCGTCACTTGTAGAGGGTGGTCGGGTCGTCTAGTTGATGAATTCTTTGTTCTTTCCTTCCTGCCGTGAACCACGCCGTCCGTGTCTGCAACAAAAGCCTCATGACGCACTCCAAAGACAAACTCTTCTTTAAATTTAATTCATTTTATTACAAGCGCTGTTATTTAAACTGGGAGTCATTCACTACGTCGAGAGAGAGGGAGAGAGCAAATCACTACTTTATCGTAGTTAGTTAACAATGTTTTCTTAACCATTCATAGAGAGGGGGGGGAGGATTTCTCGCGCTTGTATTCCTTATTTTTACATCGTGAATCGCACGTCCTGCTCGGTTCGCCTTCCGAATCAGACTGGCAAAAACTCGCTTCTCACGAGAACGAGTGACGTCGCGGATCCTCTGTTTCCCACGCAAGACCCGTGACGTCACAGAGCCTCTCGCAGGTGCAGACTGACCCTTGATCTGGGGTCTCGTCACACGGTAACCTTGTCACGTCTGTTAGCTCTGACTGTGAGAACAGGCCCTAATCTGCACTCGACTGCGCCCGCGTTAACTTGCGCAAGTCAAACCAACGATTCCCAACAGATACGTCCATTCCCATAGGGCCATTATCCAACATTATTTATTATCGGCCCTTCAAGGTCACAACAATAACCCTGCCCTTCAACTAGAAAATAATAAACCCGGGAAGTGTTCAGCTGACTTTCAATCACTCGTTCCTCTTCGTAAGACATTCACAGCAAGAACTCGCCTTCCCACCACAACTGCTAAGAACTTTCCTTTCTTCCTCCATGTGTCGGACATCAAACGAAATTTCCATGAACAGAGTTTCTTGCCAAGAACTTCTTATCTATAGATATACTTTTTGACTTTTGCCTCCCCCACCTGGTGATACCAGATCAGGCTGCCCTGTGGCTCCCTGAGACGAAATTCACCTACATTGATGTTTTTTTTTGTTTTTTTTGTTGTTTTTTTTGTAAAACTTAATTATGTTCTACAAAACCAAAAACAAAAACAACAGCCCCTCTCCCTTTCTCCCTCCCCTTTTTTATTTTTATTTTTCCTACCCTACTCCCGGTCCTGGATATGACCTTAAACTACATCCGATGGTGAGATCCGGCTTACGGACTTTGGGGAATGTGGAGCCTCCTCTTAATTACCATTGCTCCCAGGTCCACCCTGACCCGGAGTGGTAGTACCTGTTAGGGTCCCAACTATGGGTTAAATAGAAACAGATATTAAAAGGGGAAAGAAACAAAAAAGAGAAGAAAACAAGACCAGATTCGGCATTAAATAACCCAAAAAGGGTTGATATGCCGTAAAACAAAACTACCAAACCAAAAACCCTGATTAAACATTTGAAGATATAAAGAACTTGAAGCATAAAAACTTTCACCATAATGACCAGATTCGGCATTAAATAACCCAAAAAGGGTTGATATGCCGTAAAACAAAACTACCATACCATGCCTCCCCCACCTCCTCGGTCAAGCCGGTGGGTGGGGATGGGGGGGGGCGACGATCTCCTCTGCGTGCGTTCGGCCAGAAAGCGGAAGAGAAAAGAGAACGAAAAGAGAGTGTTTGACTTGTTTTATAGGGAGTCAAATCAGCTTGGTCAAGCTGACCTGTTGGTCCCTGATTGGCTGGAATCTTCGGCCAACGTGCTTTCACGAAATCACCTCTTCTTCTCTATCTCAGAGACGGAGAAGGGTTGAGCAAACAAAGAAAGAAAAGAAGTCGCAACAAATATCCCTTGAACTTATGGCCGATCGATAGATCGATGATACGAACGGCCATTGAAGGAAAGTGCTAGCCTGCTTAGTTACCCCTTTTCTTTCTAGGTTCGTTTGGCTTACTCGCTCCCCTTCTTTCCTCTTCTTCCTCTTCTTTTCATTTCTTTCTTTCTTCTTGAAGAGGGAATCACCTTGTGGTCAGTTTCTCGTAAAAATAAGTACTTACAGATATGGCCAAAATTTGAACTCAGTGAAAAGTGTTCACACATGTTTTTAAAAAGTAGGTGCGAAATAAACTTTGCTAAAACCAGTGAATTATCAAAAAAGAGTTCAGAGTTCCTGGCGACACCAAAGGACTAGCCTCGGCTCTCATGAAGACAGTAACAACAACCCTCCCCCGACTTGATTGCGAAGCCCAGCATCCACTTTTAAACACGCCTGCTGTCTTCCCACAATAACAGCTTAACCCAAGTAAATACACACGCACACACGCATACTCAACTTTAAAGACAAATTTAACGCTCGTGTCGTTTTCAAACATTTTCTAACCTTCACAAATTTCCCACAATAACAGCTTAACCCAAGTATGTAAACACACACACACACGCATACACGCACGCATACGGAACTTTGAAAACAAATTTAACGCTCGTGTCATTTTCATATGCAAAATCTTTTCAAACCTTCAACAAACTTTATTGTTATATTTTACATTTTTGTAAAATTGTTTCTACATAAAAGTTTTATTGGTCCCCCGATTTATAAAATCGGGGGACTTATGTTTTGAGGCATGTCCGTCCGTCCGTCTGTCTGTCCCTCCGTCCGTCCGTCCGTCCGTCCCTCCGTCCGGATTTTTCTCCGCAACCATCCGTTGAATTTCTCTGAAAATTTGCATGTAGTTGTAACTTTTGTCAGGTGAGAAAGTGACATTCTCCGATTTTTGAAAAAAAATCTGGTTAGCCCCCCAGGGGGTCAAAAAGCCCCGAAATGGCAAAAATGACATATTTTGCCCCATAACTTTTCATCCATCCATTCAATTTCTCTGAAACTTGGCCAAAATGTGGAGGCAATTGTTCCTAATAGAAAATAAGTATCGCTGACCTTGGAAAAAATCTGGTTCGCGCCCCCAGGGGGTCAAAAGCCCCCAAAATGGCAAAAAATGACCCTTTTCTCCCATAACGTTTGATCCATCCATTCAATTTTTTTGAAACTTGGCCAAAATGTAGAGGCAATTGTTCTGGATATAAAATGAGCATCCTTGACTTCAGAAAAATTCTGGTTCGCGCCCCCAGGGGGTACAATGGGGGGGCGGGGGTCAAAAATGCCCCAAATTGCCCAAAATTTATTGCATTTTACACTCGCCACATCGAGCCACATACAGAGGGGGACCACGCACGCGCGGCTTGTTGTAAGTCGTTTGATAGCAAGGAAAAGGGAGCCGAAACATAATGAAAATTAAACAAATTGTATTGTTTCAAAGATACAAAACAAAGTGGTTATTTTTGTTTTACTAAAACATCGGTTAAGTAAACATGTTTTGTTACGTTTTACAAGAAAGAATTTACGTGACTAAAACAGGGATTACCCCGTTTTAGAGTGAAGGGGGGGCGGGGGGGGGCGTGTTTTATACGACCGCTAAAATGAAAAAAAAAGCTGTGACGAATCGTTATATTTAAAAAAAAACAAAAACAAAAAAAAACACACATTCACAGACAAATAATATCAGGTGATCGCACGTGACGCACACACATGCAATAACCGCCACCCACACAAAGAAATCGCAATATTAATAAAACTAGAAGAATACCCGTCCCAGGGCGGGTAAAAATTAAGGTGCTTCTTTACTTTCACGACGACATGAAAATATTTAAAGAAATGTATAAACTTTGTTATGTACTTAGGT
>OY744549.1:1316826-1359278 GCA_963556195.1 Sepiola atlantica
GACCAACGAAAGTTCTATTCAAAACTTATGCGTGACAGACCAACAAAAATTCTATTTCAAACTTAAATGTGACAGACTAACAAAAATTCTATCTCTGAACATATGCGTGACAGACAGATGAAAAAGTCTATTTAAAATTTAAACGTAAAAATACTATTTCGAACTTAATTTTTTTAAATCAACAAAAATGCTGTTTCAAAGTCAAGCGTGACAGACCAACGAAAATGCTATTTCCAACATAAGCGTGACAAACTGGCATAAATTCTTTTTAAAACTTAAACGTGAGAGAGCAACGAAATTGCTATTTCAAATGAAACAAGCCGCGCGTGCGTGGTCCCCCTCTGTATGTGACTCGATGTGGCGAGTGTAAAATGCAACAAATTTTGGGCAATTTGGGGCATTTTTGACCCCCCTTGGACCCCTCTTGGGGGCGCGAATCAGAATTTTTCTAAGGTTAAGGATGCTCATTTTATATCCAGAACAATTGTTTCTACATTTTAGCCAAGTTTCAAAAAAATTGAATGGATGGATCAAACGTTATGGGAGAAAAGGTTCATTTTGTGCCATTTTGGGGGCTTTTTACCCCCTGGGGGCGCGAACCAGATTTCTTCCAAGGTCAGCGATACTTATTTTCTATTAGGAACAATTGCCTCCATATTTTGGCCAAGTTTCAGAGAAATTGAATGGATGGATGAAAAGTTATGGGGCAAAAAATGTCATTTTTTGCCATTTCGGAGCCTTTTGACCCTCTGGGGGGCTAACCAGATTTTTTTTCAAAAATCGGAGAATGTCACTTTCTAACCTGACCAAAGTTACAACTTCATGCAAAATTTCAGAGAAATTCAATGGATGGTTGCGGAGAAAAATCCGGACGGACGGACGGACGGACGGAAATGCCTCAAAACATAAGTCCCCCGATTTTATAAATCGGGGGACCAATTATGACAGACCAACGAAAATGCTGTTTAAAACTTTAGGGTCACAGAGTGACCGGCATATAGGACTTATCTAAAGTAAAATGGGTCGATAATTTCAAGTTGCAGCGTGACCGACAATACGACAGACTCATAGTGCTGCATGGACGTATGTTAAAATATAAACATGATCGTCTGATCTTTCTCGAAAGTAGAGTCGATTGCACGAAACGGAAAAACCGAAACGCAATAATGTACATTTTTAAATTATATTAAAAAAAAGAAAGTAATTTAACTTAAAAAGTTTCAAAATTATCTGATTTCAAAATTTGATTAATTTATTTTTTTATTTATTTAAAAATAAATGACTTAATCGAAAAAATAATTAAAATGTTTGTTTTTTTATTCAGTCATTTGAGTGAATAAATAAAAGTAGGTGAATAAACGAAACGGGAAAGACGAAACGAAACTAAAAAATCTACATTTTTTTTTTTACATTATGCAAACATAATTGTTTTACAAAGGACTCTATTTTTATTTATTTAAAAGGATGTCTATTTATGTCTATGGAAAAAAATGATATCTATTTTTATTTATTTAAGAAAGGAAAGTTTGTTTGTTTGTTTGTTTGTTTGTTAAATTTAAAACCGGATGTATTTCCTCTTAAATAAAACGTATTTAACTGTTCGCGTTTCGTTTCGGTCATTCTGCAATTTCGCTCAGCCTTCATAACATGTGACAGTTGAGAAGCAAAATGGCGTATATTATTGTTTTCACTCGCCGAGACTGGGTATAAATTTTTAGTTTCTAGGTTTTAAAATACAAAAAACGATGGACGAAACTCAACCGTTGCTAACCAACGATGTTCAATACCGTCAGTATTCGGCCCGAACTGCTCGGAGGCCGCCATCTGCGATTTTAATCGAGAACCACGAAACACCGAAATGGAAAATACGGACTTCATGTGCAATCATCCTCCTCGTCGAAACCTGTGAAAGGATCGCTTTTTACAGTCTGATCGGGAATTTCATCCTTTTTCTGAAGGACTCCCCGTTCGTCTGGAACAATATAAACGCGACCCTCGTCTCGTTCATCTTCCTGGGTGTCTCCTTTGTCACTTCCCTGTTCGGGGGTGTGATTGCCGATGCGACCCTCGGTCGGTTCAAAACCCTCGTCTTGGCCTTCTTCCTCTACGGACTCGGTTATTCATTGTTGACAACTTTGTCGTTCGGCAAATTCTCCTGCTCTTTCGAAAAAGACATCGTCAACAAAACTATCCACCCGGTCATCCCGTCGCAGAGTATTTCGAACGAAAACTGTTCGACTACCGTCTTCTTGATCGTGTGCACGATCGCCCTCGGTGGGGGAATATTCAGGGCCAACATCGCACCCTTCGGGGCAGATCAGGTATTGTAATCAAATCATTTTTTTTTTCTTTAAAACTTTGTCAAATTGGTGATGGTCATGAAGTGGGTGATCAATTTACGTTAAATTTATATAGGAAACTGATCCCCCCCCTTCTAAAATTAAAAAATATTCGGAATAGATTGCCCCCCCCCCCCCCCCCCCGGTGTTCTAAGTTCGAATCCAGTCGATTCCACAGTACCACTTTCACTTAGGGATGTTGGCAACCTTCTCGTGGTCCTTCCCGTAAGTACCCGATGTCTTTCCAGAAAGATTTCTAACTAGAAAAAAACATCGGGGAAACGAATTTAAAAAATGTGTGATGGTCAAAAAGTGGGGGATCAGTTTACGTTAAATTTATATTGAAAACTGATCCCCCCTCTAAAATAAAAAAATCCCCCCCCCCCCCCCAAAAAAAACCCCGGAATTCTCTAGCGACATGACAGGTAATTGTACACAGAAAAAAAGAATTAAAAAAAATGTGTGATAGTCAAAAAGTGGCGATCAGTTTACGTTAAATTTATATTGAAAACTGATCCCTCTTCTAAAATAAAAAAAATTTCCTCAAAAAAAAACCGGAATTCTATAGCGACATGACAGGTAATTGTACACAGAAAAAAAGAATTAAAAAAAAAAATTGTGATGGTCAAAAAGTAGGGATCAGTTTACGTTAGTTTTATATAGAAAACTGATCCCCCCTCTTAAAATCAAATCGAAGAACCGCCAATCTATTGTGACGATATTAAATTTTCTCGCTCACACGACCCTATTCCGAATTCGTGGCCGTACCAAACAAACATAAACAACGTTTTAAGTGTAATTTAGACGGTTTTAAACCGATGTAAATGATTGCACGCTAAAAATAATTAAAATAAAACGAAAAAATCAGTTTGGTAAATTTTTACTATCTTACCGGCGCAGTTTACCCCCTAAAAAAGTTCAAATTCCACTTTTTTTGTGCAAATACATTTAAACAGCCTAAAAAAATATCCGCAAAAAGGAATTTAAAAAAAAAAAAAATATTTAAGATTTTAGAGTGGGGGATCACTTTCCTTTATAAATTTAACGTATAATGAACACCCATTTCCTGACCACTTAGCGTAAAACCACATGTAACCGACTTGAGTTTTTAATTTTTTTTTAAAACACGTAAAAATTTAGCCAATTTAATTTTTTTTTGGGGGGGGGAGGGTTATTTATTTCATAAAAACGTAGAGATTAGGCAATTTAGATTTTGTGGGGGGATTTTTTTATTTTTAATAATTTTATTTTTAATACGTAGAAATTTAGCCAATTTATTATTGGGGGGGGTTACTTATTAATAAACACTAACCGCTAAACTCTAACCCTAAACTCTAACCCCCCCCCCCCCCCAAAAATTAAAATCTGAAATATTTACGGTTTTTTTTTTAAATTTCTGTTTTGCGGATATTTTTTTAGGCTGTTTAAATGTATTTGCACAAAAAAAGTAGAATTTTAACTTTTTTAGGAGGTAAACTGTGCCGGGTAAGATAGTAAAAAAAAAAAATACCATTATTTTTTATTTTTTAATTCGAATTATTTTCAGTAAGCAAGTAAAAATTCCATTTTAATTTTCATTTTAAGAAATTGTTACAACGAATTGTAATACAATAAAAATGAAAATAGAAGCCTTTATCAATGCAAGATTAATTTTTTTTTTTACTTCAATCTTATTAATTTCGGAATAAAATTTTATCATCAGAGATTTCATATGACTTTTTAAATTATTTTTTTTATTATGACCGTTTGGTGCAGATGAGGCATGGCAGTCTATTGATGGCGGACCACGGCCACGAATTCGGAATAAGGGTGTATCGCTATCTATTGTTCATATTCCTGATCGAACTTTACTATAAAAAATCTGTATTTTACATAAAATCACACTCGTCTTCAAACCGGGGTTTCCCTTTCATTTAGGATTACGTAGGAAAAACCGGTTTGGAAACAGAAGTGATTATAATTGTTTTGTTTTTTTTAATCTGTATTTTTTTTAGAGTGACTCACGTCTCCAAATCGATTGGGGTTACGTAGGAAAAAAAACCCAGTTTCTAAAATGACAACCCCCTTCCCTCAATGTTAAGTCATAGCAAAACAGTAAGAGAGGTACTATATTAACACCTTCTTACTAATTATATTAACACCTTCTTACTAATTATATTAACACCTTCTTACTAATTATATTAACACCTTCTTACTAATTATATTAACACCTTCTTACTAATTATATTAACACCTTCTTACTAATTATATTAACACCTTCTTACTAATTATATTAACACCTTCTTACTAATTATATTAACACCTTCTTACTAATTATATTAACACCTTCTTACTAATTATATCAACACCTTCTTACTAATTATATTAACACCTTCTTACTAATTATATTAACACCTTCTTACTAATTATATTAACACCCAAAATACGATTTAATAATCTAAAGAGAAAACAATTATTTGATTTAAACTTAATAATTAATTATTAATTAAAATTAATTATTAATTAAAATTACGATACTGATATCCGAGAACTTTAGTGGGGGATGATCTCTTATTAGTAATTTTGGTGCTGATATCGATCCTGAACCAGTTTTCGTGAGGTTCGACTCGGAAGCGTTCGGCTGTCCTACGCAAACGCCCGAGTGTTGACGAGTCGATTTGTACCAGACGACAAGTTTGATACGGTGCTGCGTCCTATGATTGTAAGTTATATTTTCAAGAAATTTTCTAAAAGAAACAAAAAAAGCAAAAAACAAGCAAAACATAGCGAAGTTATTGTTATCAAATAAATATTTTTTTTATTTTGATACGTTGCTGCGTCCTATAATTTTTAGTTATATTTGCAAGAAATTTTTTAAACAACAAAACAAATAAAACAAGCAAAACAGAGCGAAATTACTGTTATCAAATAAATATTTTTAACCCTAACCCTAAACCCTAACCCTAAACCCTAACCCTAAACCCAACAACAACAAAAAAAAACAAAAACAAGCAAAACATTATTATCATAGGACGCAGCACCGTATCAAAATTGTCGTCTGGTACAAATCGGCTCGTCAACTCTCGGGCGTTTGCGTAGGACAGCCGAACGCTTCTGAGTCGAACCTCACGAAAACTGGTTCAGGATCGATATCAGCACCAAAATTACTAATAAGCGATCATCCCCCACTAAAGTTTTCGGAGCGGCACCTCCCCGAGTGCTCCATCTCAATTGGTCAGTTCGTTTCTCAAAAAAACATTTTCAACATTCAATTAAACGGTGTTTCTGTATTATTGGGGACAGATGAAATTTTCATTTTTATTTTAGAAGAGTCAGTTGAAAGGGGAGATAATTCAAATCGTTTGAAGCTTTATTTTGTATTAAAAAGTCATTGCTGAATAGCACCGAGCGTTGTGATTGATTGATTGATTGATTGATTGATTGATTGATTGATTGATAAATAATCCTTTTACGTATCTTTTTTTTTTTTTTTCTTTTTTTTTTTTCTTTTTTTTTTTTCTTTTTTTTTTGCTTATGCAGTTTACAGACTGGGACATTTTTTAGATAGGATTTCCAAGTTAATCTTACTAAAAATTATAAATAGAATAAAAGACATTGTTTTGTTTTTTTAAAATCTATATAATTGAGTTACGTAATTACATTAGGTTGTAATGGAATATGATGGAACAGCCGGCGGCCACTCCAACATTTGGTCACCCGCCCTCTGATTATTCAAACGCACAGAAAGTTCTATTTCAAATAAGAGAGAGAAAGAAATAAAGAGAGAGAGAAAGAGATATTTTTATATCAACTTATCAGCTCCTATATATACCCATTCGAAAACTTTCCCAAACATCACGTGTCTTTCAAATTTACACAATTAGTTTGTTTTAAAGCTTCTAATAAATTAATATTCACAAATATACACTCATGATTGTTTTTTTGTTGTTTTTTTTTCAAATTTCTAAATGTATTTAAAATATTTTCCTCGCTAATAATCTTACTAAAAATTATAAATAGAATTAAAGACATTGTTTTGTTTTTTTAAAATCTATATAATTGAGTTACGTAATTAAATTAGATTGTAATGGAATATGATGGAACAGCTGCCGGCCATTCCAACATTTGGTTACCTCTGATTATTCAAACGCACAGAAAGTTCTATTTCAAATAAGAGAGAGAAAGAAATAAAGAGAGAGAGAAAGAGATATTTTTATATCTACTTGAAGCCGAAACTATATTAGTTTTGATCGCTGTCTTTTTATATCTACTTATCAGCTCCTATATATACCATTTCAAAACTTTCCCAAACATCACGTGTCTTTCAAATTTACACAATTAGTTTGTTTTAAAGCTTCTAATAAATTAATATTCACAAATATACACTCATGATTGTTTTTTGTTTTTTCAAATTTCTAAATGTATTTAAAATATTTTCCTCGCTAATAATCTTAATAAAAATTATAAATAGAATTAATTAAAGACATTGTTTTTTTGTTTTTTAATCAATATAATTGAGTTACGTAATTACATTAGATTGTAATGGAATATGATGGAACAGCTGGCGGCCATTTCAACATTTGGTCACCCGCCCTCTGATTATTCAAACGCACAGAAAGTTCTATTTCAAATAAGAGAGAGAAAGAAATAAAGAGAGAGAGAAAGAGATATTTTTATATCTACTTGAAGCCGAAACTATATTAGTTTTGATCGCTGTCTTTTTATATCTACTTATCAGCTCCTATATATACCATTTCAAAACTTTCCCAAACATCACGTGTCTTTCAAATTTACACAATTAGTTTGTTTTGAAGCTTCTAATAAATTAATATTCACAAATATACACTCATGATTGTTTTTTTTTTGTTTTTTTTCAAATTTCTAAATGTATTTAAAATATTTTCCTCGCTAATAATCTTAATAAAAATTATAAATAGAATTAATTAAAGACATTGTTTTTTTGTTTTTTAATCAATATAATTGAGTTACGTAATTACATTAGATTGTAATGGAATATGATGGAACAGCTGGCGGCCATTTCAACATTTGGTCACCCGCCCTCTGATTATTCAAATGCACAGAAAGTTCTATTTCAAGAGAGAGTGCTAGTTGTTTTACTTTCTATTAATTTACAATATACATTATCCTTTTTGTGCTGTTAAAAAAACAAAAAAACTTTAGTCTTTCCGTATTTATTGGGGACAAATGAAATTTTGATTTTAGAAAAGTCAATCGTTTTCTCAACGTATCCTTTGAAGTTTGATTTTATTTCGTACTAGTGGAACCCGTCGCCCGGCGTTGCACGGGAGAAAGTACTACCTATTGCATAACGTTGAATAAAAAAAGAAACGGCCTATTATTCTTTCTCCCTCCCCCCTCTACCATGTTGACGAATGTTTTAAATAAAAAAAAAAAGAAAAAAGTGGTAGAGTAGAATGGGATCGAACGGTAAAACTTGCGATCACGAAACCTGCCTTCTTAACGACTGCGCCACAGTTTCGAGTTAAAAATACATGTGAAAATAGGCCAATTAAGCTAAGCTTGTTTATTGGCATGTATGTTATGTTAAGATTTAGCTTCTGCCGACCAAACGTAAAGTTCAAGAATGACATGGTTTAGGTCATTTGTAGTTGATGAAAATGACTGGATTTGGGCAAGTTTTCTATAATATGCGTGTTAAAGGTGTATGATTTTGAAAATGTAAATGTATCGGGGTCTACGAGTATCTTTGCGCTTATTGAATTAAATAGGAAGTCAGTTCGATCAAGAAATTGTAGCCGCCATGTTGAATGATTAAATGTTGCAGGAACTGTGTTCGTTAATTTCATTCGCTTAATTCCGGAATTAATATAAATATAGAAGTCATAGGTAGAATTAGAAATAACGTAATCTGATATTCGCGGAAAATCATTGGAGTGAGCGGGAGCGGTCATTAAGTCTTTGCTTTATATTATGTAGTAAATTTTTACCTGGCAAATAATAAATAAGAACCGGTGTTTTGTGAAAATTAAACTGTGTGTATTAGTTCCCAGTGTCGATGAGTGGAGTGACAGTACATAATTGTTAGGGAGAAAAGTTTTTGCTACCACCTATATGGAGTTGGTTTGGCGAAGAGTCGTAGATGGTGGTCCAAATGTAATATTTAGTGTTAGCTGGAAAAAAATAATAACAAATTTACTAAAACACGCTCGAGTGAATAAGTGTAATATAGTGGTGAGTTTAGTAGCCTGTGATGCATGTGGTTATTTTCCTATACCCTGACTGGTGATACCAGATCAGGCTGCCCTGTGGCTCCCTGAGACGAAATTCA
This sequence comes from Sepiola atlantica, assembly GCA_963556195.1. NCBI lineage: Eukaryota > Metazoa > Mollusca > Cephalopoda > Sepiida > Sepiolidae > Sepiola > Sepiola atlantica. The sequence continues at coordinate 1,325,455 of OY744549.1, forward strand.
CCTACATTGACGTTTTTTTTTATTTTTATTTTTTTTTTGTAAAACTTAATTATGTTCTACAAAACCAAAAACAAAAACAACAGCCCCTCTCCCTTTCTCCCTCCCCTTTTTTATTTTATTTTTAGAACTTGAAGCATAAATCTTTTACTATAATGACCAGATTCGGCATTAAATAACCCAAAAAGGGTTGATATGCCGTAAAACAAAACTACCAAACCAAAAACGATGATTAAACATTTGAAGATATAAAGAACTTGAAGCATAAAAACTTTTACTATAATGACCAGATTCGGCATTAAATAACCCAAAAAGGGTTGATATGCCGTAAAACAAAACTACCAAACCTACCTACCTATACTCTGAGAAGGTACAGGGGAAAAATCGTCTCTACTTTATATATTAGATTAAAAAGTCATTGCCGAGCATTGTGATTGATTAATTGATAAATAATCCTTTTCGTTTTTTTTGGTGCATATGCAGTTTACGGACCGGTCTATTTATGGTCTATTCATAAGAGAAAGTCTATAAAAAAAATTTTTTTTTTACTGGCAATCTAATGTTTGACCGATTTTCAACTCCATTTTTTTTTTTTCATTTTTTTTTTTTTTTAACATAGTTCACCCCAAACAAGGCAGGCCGCCACTGTAGACGTAAGGGGCTACTGAGAAAAGAAAAGGGGAGAAGAAAGGGGGGGGGTCAACCTAACTTGGGATCTGCGCAGCGAGATGTCTGTTTACATTAGTTTTAAATTTCTGCATGTCTGTTCTGTCGGGGAAACAGGGGGCAGGGAGAGAGTTCCAGAGACCAGCAGCACGAGGAAAGAAGCTATTTGAGTAGAAGGCTCTCCGACATCTGGGGACCTCCACAGTGAATGAATGAGATTTAGTTGATGGTCGAGTTAGTCTAGTGAATTTACGTCTAGGGGGCACCAGAGTAGCCAATTCATCGGAGCATAATCCATTGAAGTATTTGTAAAACAAGCACAAGGATGCTACATTGCGGCGATGGTTCAGAGGCTGGAGCTTGGTTGACAGTGAGGGTCCTATTAGGTTTGCGATTCTTTTTTGGACCTTGTCAAGGAGGGAGAGACTAGTAGATGATGCACCAGCCCAAATGTGACAACAATACTCCATGCATGGGTGGATGGTGACTTTGTAGAGATACAGGATAATGTCAGGTGTGAGGAGTTTACTAGCATGGTAGAGGGAGCCAACCTTCTTTGCCGCAGCCTTGGCAATGTCTTCAATGTATTTGTTCCAATTCATGTTACCTGTGAAGGTTAGGCCGAGGAGTTTGAATGATCACTCCACTCTTCAATCGAAAGAGTACAGTTCTTATACTAATCAAGCCACCACGTATGCAAATTGACCACCAACCAGAACCATCTATGTTTAGCGTGTCCAAATAGCCAATTTGCAAAGGGCGATAACTCAAGTGACGACTAAACCACCCGATTTTTAAAGTAGAATTTTTAAGTTAAATTCAATTTTTGTGTTTTGTTTTACGACATGTCAACCCTTTTCAGGTTATTTAATGCCGAATGAAGTCATTTTGGTAAAAGATTTTATGCTTCAAGTTCTTTATGTGTTCAAATATTTATTCATGGTGTTTGGTTGGGTTGTTTTGTTTTACGGCATATCCATCCTTTTCGGGTTATTTAATGCCGAATCCGGTCATTTTTATTAGTCGGACTACTGTTCTCATCTTGAGTGTTACAATGTTTCGGCCGTTGTATCTCTTCAAACTCAGGAATATTTCTGTCGAACTCGGGAACATGGATGGAATTTCGAACGGAACGCTTTGCTCTTGTTCTGTCAGCCACGACTGGAAGAATTCTTTGTATCGCCCGCACCGAGGATTGAACCTTCAACCTTCAGATGACTATCACTTAATTTTACTTAGTACTATATCCACTGCGACAAGTGTTCTTGCGGACAGTTCTAGTGTGAATTTTGGTAGCCTGAAACCTATTCTTGTTTTTAATGTGTAGTTCTACTATTTATTACTATTCAGTATATATCAATTTTATCACTACATTGTGTGTGTGTCTGTATGTATATATATGTTTATTTACTCCTCGCGGAGTTAGGCACAAGGCCAGTTTTATCTTACTCCCACAAGTAAGATGTGACCCAAGATCGGGTCGAGAGAGTGGGGTTAAAAGCCAGCGCTCGAGAGGTGAGCACTCTGGCCATTTAAAAATTGCCTGGGCAGCCCCGTCGGCATTCCCCGGTAGGGGCGCCTCAGACAGTAAGCAATAAACTTACTCCTCCCCAAAGAGGGGAGGCGAAGCCTGGGAGGGTGGACCTCCTAGAACTGCACAGGACAGGCGTGCAGTATCCATCGGAACAGATACTACACTTTGATCTTAGCCAAAAGGCCAAGACCAGTCGATTATAGATTTAGATTTTTCACTTATAAAATAGATCATTCAGTGAAGACCGGGGTTGTTCCAATAAAAACAAGCTCGATGATACTCGATTACAGAGTACAGAGCATTTATATGTGATTTTATGAAGGCTTACCAAAGTGACCTCAACTATTGCAACGCCACATTGTGTATTGTCGGCAGTTGAAACCAGTATTCTAGACATTTAATTTCCCTGATGATCTGCCAAGCAAGTAACTGCTTGGTAGTGAAACACGTGTAGGAAAAAACATTTAATTTCAATAAATAATATTTGTAAGAAAAAATATCTTTAATGGTGATCATTGGTGTCCTGAAAGGAATGCTTTGGTAAGCCTTCATAAAATCACATATAAATGCTCTGTACTCTGTAATCGAGTATCATCGATATATAGATATATACAGTGTAACCCGGATATAAGAGAGCTGTCTGGACCAGAGAATAAGTCTCTTATATCCGGGTTCCTCTTATATCCGGGTATTGTCTATTTTGTTTATGTAAGTATGGAAACACCACATATAACGCTTTTTACGCACAGAACACTAGTTTATTTAACAGTTATAGACATAAAAAATACTTTTCAATCAGTTTTCACAAATAATTCAGTCAAAAATTACTTTTTCTTAAAAAAGGCAGTCATTTTTGATTGTACACAAATCTCTTTGTTAAACCCGGATATAAGAGAGATGTTAGGACCGACCAGAGAATAAGTCTCTTATATCCGGGTTCGCCTTCTAACAACAACAACAACAACAAAAGAAACCTTTTTTATTTTTAATGGATATGGCTATAGTGAAGGTCATAGATAGACTCACCAGCAATGTCTTTTGACTGATTTACGACATCACACTGTCACTCAAAACGAACTCTCTTATATTGGGGAGGACAGGACCGGAGAAGAAGTATCTTATAGCCGGGTTTCTCTTATATCCAGGTCTAATTTATAGACTCTATATAGACGAACTCTCTTATATTGGGGAGAGGAAGTATCTTATAGCTGGGTTTCTCTTATATCCGGGTCTCTTAAATCTCTTTGTTAAACCCAGAGACTAAGTCTCTTATATCATGCAAACACGGGTGGTACATAACTTTTTCTTTTTTTTTTTTTGGGACAAGAGGTGAACATTAGTATGAAAAAAAAAACAAAAAAAAACCTGACTTCATCTGCGTTTATTTTTATTTTCTGGCCTGATTTTCAGGTTTCCATTCCTATCACATGACGCCAATGTGTTTGTTCCACCGGCCATACAAAAATAGCAACATTTGTTCGACGAACCGTATCCAACGTGAGGCATTAACAATGCTTCATTATTATTTGACAAACTTTAATTAATCAGAAACAAAGAAGGCTAACATTTACTGTAAAAATTTACCCTTTGCCCCTCAGGCTGTCAACGGAAAAATAAAACGAAAAAGGCTAACATTTACTGTAAAAATTTACCCTTTGCCCCCAGGCTGTCAACGGAAAAATAAAACGAAAAAAGCTAACATTTACTGTAAAAATGTACCCTTTGCCCCCAGGCTGTCAACGGAAAAATAAAACGAAAAAGGCTAACATTTACTGTAAAAATTTACCCTTTGCCCCTCAGGCTGTCAACGGAAAAATAAAACGAAAAAGGCTAACATTTACTGTAAAAATTTACCCTTTGCCCCCAGGCTGTCAACGGAAAAATAAAACGAAAAAAGCTAACATTTACTGTAAAAATTTACCCTTTGCCCCCAGGCTGTCAACGGAAAAATAAAACGAAAAAGGCTAACATTTACTGTAAAAATTTACCCTTTGCCCCCAGGCTGTCAACGGAAAAATAAAACGAAAAAGGCTAACATTTACTGTAAAAATTTACCCTTTGCCCCCAGGCTGTCAACGGAAAAATAAAACTGAGATCCGATTGCTTACACGTCAACATCCTGGAAATAGCTGAAAGTAATTTGAAAAAACAAAAAAACTTTATAATGGAGGGGGGGGGGGCACTTTACTATATGAATTTAGCATAAAATCATCACTCAGTTCTTTAGCATAGAACAGAACGAGTAACCATTTTTTTTGTATTTCCAAAATAGTTGCTATTTTTATATTTTAGCTGTTTTGTTTTTCTTTTTATTTATCTCCCTCTCGCACAAGATTGGAAAGTGGGTTTGAAAAGCCAGCGCTCTAGAGGAAGAGCACTCTGGCCTACAAAAAATGCCTGGGAAGCCATGTTGGCATTCCCTGGTAGGGACGCCTCAGGCGATTAGCAATCATCTAACTGTCTCTCTGTGTGTCTGTTTCTGTGTGTGTGTCTCTGTGTGTGTGTCTGTCTGGGTGCGTGTCTGTGTGTGTGTGTGTGTGTGTGTGTGTCTATCTGTTTCTGTCTGTGTGTGTGTGTGTCTTTCTGTGTCTGTCTGTCAAAGTTAATTGTTGTATGTAATTCTTTTATCTATGTCAAGGCAATTAATTATCATGTGTTTAACCACTATCATCCACATTTGTTTCATTTTTTTTTTAACGAGCTTACGTTTTATATAAACCACGCAGATTGTCAATTCACGACTTGTATAATTCGATCATTTTTTCGACTAAGCAGCTTTTTTTTTTCGGCTTTTTTTTTTCGGCTTTTTTTTTTCGGCTTTTTTTTTATAAATGGTGTTTTTTTTTTTGCTTTTTTTTATAAACGGTGTTTTTTTTTTTTTTGCTTATTTTATAAATGGTGTTTTTTTTGTTGTTTTTTTTGCTTTTTTTTATAAATCGTGTTTTTTTTTTGCTTTTTTTTTATAAATCGTGTTTTTTTTTTTATAAATCGTGTTTTTTTTTGGGGGGGGGGTTATAAATGGTGTTTTTTTTTCTGCTTTTTTTTTATAAATGGTGTTTTTTTTGTTGCTTTTTTTATAAATGGTGTTTTTTTTTTTTTGCTTTTTTTTATAAATGGTGTTTTTGTTTTTTTTACTTTTTATAAATGGTGTTTTTTCTTCTGCTTTTTTTATAAATGGTGTTTTTTTCTGCTTTTTTTTATAAATGGTGTTTTTTTTCTGCTTTTTTTATAAATGGTGTTTTTTTCTGCTTTTTTTTATAAATTGTGTTTTTTTTCTGCTTCTTTTTATAAATGGTGTTTTTTTCTGCTTTTTTTTATAAATGGTGTTTTTGTTTTTATAAATGGTGTTTTTTTTATAAATGGTGTTTTTATTTCTGCTTTTTTTTATAAATGGTGTTTTTTTGTTTTTTTTTGCTTTTTTTTCATCTCTAAGGAGATTAAACTGTTCAATTGCATGTGTTATCGTGACAATGAATATATCGTGACGGTAAAGTGGTACTTCCTGTTTGTTTATTAACGAACTTCTCGTAGGTTTTTTGGCGATAGACTTACTTAGACTTAGGAACTCCCGCGTCCTGCGACGCAAATACACCAGAATAACCCGACAATCAGCTAGGTCCCATCTGTTCACTGTGGAGGTTCACAGGTGCCGGAGAGCCTTCTACTCCAGTAGCTTCTTTCCTCGTGCTGTCAGCCTCTGGAACTCGCTCCCTGTTTCCCCGACTGTACCAACATGCAGAGGTTTAAAACTAATGTGAACAGACATCTCTCTGCACAGCTCCCAACTTAGGATGACACCCAAAACCGACACCCTAATTCTTACGCTTGTTCCGGTTTAATTTTGGTCTTCCTCTTCTTCCATCAGGGTTCCACCGAAGCACTTGGTTTGCAAATCTCTCCGGGGCCAATCTTGTACCCACCCACACACCTCATTAGACCAGCTAAGACTTGGCCAATGATGGCACACGTAGTACTAGTCCGCAAAGGTATGAGTATTGATTTACTCCTCTCCAGGAGTTAGGCACAAGGCCAGTTTTTATCTTACTCCCACAAGTAAGATGTGACCCAAGGTCGGGTCGGGAAAGTGAGGTTTAAAAATTGCCTGGACAGCCCGTCGGCATTCCCTGGTAGGGGCGCCACAGGCAATAAGCAATAAACTTACTCCTCCCCAAAGAGGGGGAGGCGAAGCCTGGGAGGGTGGACCTCCTAGAACTGCACAGGACAGACCCATAGACCGGCGTGAATCAAGCCCCGAAGGCCAAGACAATACCAGTCTATGGGGTGCAGTATCCATCGGAACAGATACTACACTTTGATCTTGGCCAAAAGGCCAAGGTATGAGTAGCAGGTAAAAGACCAGACCTAACCTGGTCCAAAGCAGACCAGACCAGACCCGACTACTCCAAGCAAACTAGATTAGACATGGCCCCAAATAAAGAAGAAAGCAAGATGTCTAACACTCTTAATATTATTATTTGAATTAACATAAAAAAAACATAAAAATTTAGTCACTGCCAGCCCGATGATGGAGTGGTCGTATGAGTTTATATTGTTACGGAAAGCAGACAAGACCTGGCCCAAAGGAAGACAAGACTTGACCCAAAGGAAGACAAGACTTGGCCCAAAGGAAGACAAGACTTGACCCAAAGGAAGACAAGACTTGACCCAAAGGAAGACAAGACTTGACCCAAAGGAAGACAAGACTTGGCCCAAAGGAAGACAAGACCTGGCCCAAAGGAAGACAAGACTTGACCCAAAGGAAGACAAGACTTGGCCCAAAGGAAGACAAGACTTGGCCCAAAGGAAGACAAGACTTGACCCAAAGGAAGACAAGACTTGACCCAAAGGAAGACAAGACTTGACCCAAAGGAAGACAAGACTTGACCCAAAGGAAGACAAGACTTGGCCCAAAGGAAGACAAGACCTGGCCCAAAGGAAGACAAGACTTGGCCCAAAGGAAGACAAGACTTGACCCAAAGGAAGACAAGACTTGACCCAAAGGAAGACAAGACTTGACCCAAATATATATTTTGACTAAAAGTATTATATAATATATATATATAAAGCCTGATTCACAGCGTCCCTCCAGCTTCTTGCCGTTGCGATCAAATCTCTCTTGATTGTTTGCTTCCTGTTCATCAGGTTCCACCGAAGCACTTGGTTTGTAATTTTCTCTGGGTTAAAGCGAACCACCGTTTTCAATCTGAAGATTCACAGCATCCGTCCAACTTCTTCTCGTTGCGATCAAATCTCTCTCGATTGTTCATTTTTAGCCTTCCTCTTCTTCTTTTTCCATCATAGTTCAACTGAAGCACTTGGTTAGCAATTCTCTCTGGGGCCAATCTTAGGGCATGCCCGAGCCAGCTTAGACGTCGTTTTCAGATTATTGACGCTACCACCTGTTGGTTAGTGCGGTCTCTGACTTCTTGGTTGGTAATTCGATCGCTCCATTTGATCGCTAGAATCTATCTAAGAAATTTGGAATCAAACGCGTCTAATTTCCTCTCTTGGTTGATTTTGAGCTGCCAAGTTTCACTTGCATATCGCAATTTGGACAAAACGCTGTTGTTATAAAATCTTAATTTAGATCTTAGGGTGAATTTTTTGTCTTTTAGATAGACCCTCATTTTTAGCTATATATATTCTGAAACTGCATTACCCAGGTTACTTAGACTGATTTTGAGATGCCAAGTTTCACTTGCATTACCCAGGTTACTTGGATAACTTAAAACGCCTTCCACTGTCTACCAAGCTTGTCCCCTTGCCGCAATGTTGCATCCCCCGTGCTTGTTTTAAAAGTACTTCCTCGGAACGTGTTCCTCCGACGAACTTACTGCACCTGTACCCCCCTCAACCAAACTAGCAGCAAAATCCCACCCCTTCACTCTAGTGGTTTCTAGATGCTGGAAAACTTTCTACTTTAATAGCTTCTTTCTTTGGATCACTTGTCTTTGGAATTCCTTCCCTGCTCGCTGTTTCCGTGACTGTACCAACATGCAGAAATTTAAATATAATGTGAACAACCATCCTGCTGCACAACTCCCCACTTAGGGTGCCCCTAATCACAGTAGCCCCTTAGGTCACAGTGACAATATGCATAGTTTGGGGTGAATAAAAGCTATTAAAAAAATCGACAAAAAAAGTATATCTTATTTTGATTAAAAAGGTTACGATTATTTCTTGGTTCACATCCATAAAAAGGAAATATGTTTGACTTTATTTTTTTTATAACTTGAAAATTATAAGAATAGAAATGTTTGGTTCGGGACTTACATTGATTTCCGGGTAGAAAATATATTCTTTAGAGCGAAACTCTGAAACTGCTCATATATTCGGGGGGGAGGGGTGCTCTTAAACAGCCCATATATTTTTGGTGGGAAACTCTGAAACTGCTCATATATTCGGGGGGAGGGGAGCTCTTAAACAGCCCATATATTTTTGGTGGGAAACTCTGAAACGGCTCATATATTCGAGGGGAGGGGAGCTCTTAAACAGCCCATATATTTTTGGTGGGAAACTCTGAAACTGCTCATATATTCGGGGGGAGGGGGGGCTCTTAAACAGCGCATATATTTTTGGTGGGAAACTCTGAAACGGCTCATATATTCGAGGGGAGGGGGGGGGGCTCTTAAACAGCGCATATATTTTTGGTGGGAAACTCTGAAACGGCTCATATATTCGAGGGGAGGGGGGCTCTTAAACAGCCCATATATTTTTGGTGGAAACTCTGAAACGGCTCATATATTCGGGGGGGGGGAGGGGGGCTCTTAAACAGCCCATATATTTTTGGTGGAAACTCTGAAACGGCTCATATATTCGGGGGGGGGGAGGGGGGGGCTCTTAAACAGCCCATATATTTTTGGTGGAAACTCTGAAACGGCTCATATATTCGGGGGGGGGGAGGGGGGCTCTTAAACAGCCCATATATTTTTGGTGGGAACTCTTAAACTATAGAAAATGAGGAGAAGTCCATTCCTAAAACAACTTTATTGGTTCGTCTTCGTTAGTACGTGAACAAAAGGAAAAGAGGTCAGTATGTCCATAAGTATGGACAAAGACAAAAGTAAAGGAAGTTGATTACTATAATTCCCTATGAGTAGGGAAGAGAGAATAGTTCATAATATAAAATGTTTGTACACCGGCTATGGTGTCAGGACGCGTCCATGTGTGTATGTAAGTATGTGTGTGTGTTATATTGATTCCACGTGTATGAGGCAGTAGCCATCTTGGATCCTTGTCTTCTTGTCGAAGTCGAACTCACGGCCAAAGCCCCGGGAAGATGTCTGTTGCATCCCCAGAGAGGGGTGACATGTGTTTGGCAGTGCAAAAAGAAGGAAAGAGAGAGAAGAAAAAGAGAAAGAGCGGATGGCGCTCAAGTGTTTATATAGTTATGCTAGCGATCCAAGATTCGTCTAAGAGAAGGCCACTGATTGGTCAAGCCAAGGAGGAAGTAGATTACTTGAACCAATCAGCGGGCAGCTAAGAAGTCATTGATATTCAAACAATATGGCGGCTGTGTGACAGCTTGTAGCTTTCTGCTACAAAATGGGCATTATATTTTTGAAGGGATATTTTGAGGGGGAATCCTAAACAGCACATATATTTTGAGGAGAAATCTGAAATGGCCCATATTTTTAGAGGGAAACTCTGAATCGTTCCATATATTTTTGGAGGGAAACTCTGAAATGGACCATATATTTTGAGGGGGAATTTTAAATGGCCCATATATTTTTGGAGGGAAAATCTGAGACGGTCCATATATTTTTGGAGGGAAAATCTGAGACGGTCCATATATTTTTAGAGGGAAACTCTGAAATGGACCATATATTTTCAGGGGGAATTTTAAATGGCCCATATTTTTAGAGGGAAAATCTGAGACGGTCCATATATTTTTAGAGGGAAACTCTGAATCGTTCCATATATTTTTGGAGGGAAACTCTGGAATGAACCATATATTTTGAGGGGAAATTTTAAATGGCCCATATATTTTTGGAGGGAAAATCTGAGACGGTCCATATATATTTGGAGGGAAACTCTGAAAGGGACCATGTATTTTGAGGAAGAATCTTAAATAACCCATATATTTTTGAAGGGGAACCCTGAAACGGCCCATATATTTTGAGGGGGAACCCTTAATCGCCCATATGTTTTTTTAGGGGGGAGGGGGGTAGGCTCTGAAGTGGCCCATATATTTTGGGGGGAAAACTCCAAACCGGTCCTTAAATTATGGAATGAAACTCCAAGCCATGACAAAAATACTTGTTTATTATTGAAAATAACAACAGCGTCAGTTAAAAATTCATCATTTCAATATCCTGGAAAATCTTCCTGTAATTAATTTTTTAAAAAAAATGATTTCGAAAACGATTTATTGAAAATCATTTTTTTCCTGCGTTTGATTCTCCCTTGTGATTCTTGCGTCTCGCTCCAAAATTCAGTTATCCAAGTATTAATTTATGACCTAACATGTTAAAATTAGATAATTTAAATAGATTTACCTTTGAACTAATAACTTATCTGATATGAAATATATATTTATACTTATCTATTATATCAATTTCCGTCGGAATAAGTTTAGATTTAAAATAATAATGTGTAAGTCACGATAAGATTTAAAAAAAAAAAAAGCTCAAAATGTAAGGGAGATAACTGCTGTTTTTTTAAATCGCTATTTATTAGCTTAAAAAAAGTCAAGATTTTCTTAAACGGCTGGGGGTCCAGAATATAACACAATTGTTAGCCGGGGAGTATAACATGGTGTGTGTGCGCCCGGTGGAGACATATCTGGAAGGACTGTTACATCTAAACGATGGTTACGTTTGTTTTAAACAAATGGGTTTATACCCAGTCGGGTATTTGGTCTGGATACACGGCATCATTAGGCATCATTAATTCTCTCCTGAGAATTAATGATCAGCTGGAATTGAAGGCCTGTAATGAGGGAACAATACATTACTTTATATATAAAAATATATTAATTTATTTTTAACGAAGAAACATGATTAAAACTCTAAAGTACGAGTTGGTGAGCTGGGTCGTACATAAGTAAACACCAAACTGTCCAAATCTTCCCCGCTATGATAAACAAGAGAGAGAGATAGAGAGATAAGCAATATACATGAAAAAGAAAAGGAGGTAAAGAGAAAGTCACTCAGTTCGACAGTCGCAGGTGACGGGTTAATCGCGTCAGCTCTTTGAACTTTAAAATGTACTGCGAGCCCTCAACTTCATAAACATCTTGTCAATTTCGAGTCCGCTCAAGTCTGCTTGACGCAAACTTTTTCCGTGGTGACATTTGAAGTGCGGTGTTTTCGATGTTACATGCCTCCTTACTAGAACAATAGAAGTCTGGTGCAAGGCTTATAAATGTGGGGAACCCCAGCTTCCACTATCCTTGTCACAGCGGGTCGCGACGCCAAATTTCTTATTTCTGAACTCTCTGAAAAATTAGATTCCCTAATAAATTGTAGATTTATTGGAGGTTTTAGCCACATTTAAGAAAGAAATAATTTCGTGTGTGTGTGGGGGGGGTTATATGGGATGGAATGTCACATTATTTTTACGCCACATTCCCGACAAATCTTTGCGCATAACATCGATATAAAAATACATTCATTCCACTTTATAGACGCATGACATATTTTGAATTTAAGCGTCTATGCTTTTTTTTTTTTTTCGGAAAAAAGAATAGAAACATTCTTATCATGTCTTAGACGCATCACGTATTTCAAATTTTAACGTTTTTTTTTTGTGTGTATAATTTGGATAATTCGGACTACATTTCTCATCTTGAGTGTTATCATCACAACGTTTCGGCTGCTGTAACCTCCGGCCTTCTTCAGGTGTATCTCTTCGAATTCGGGAATATTTCTGTCAAACTCGGGAATCTAGACGGAATTTCGAACCGAACACTACCATGGGGGTAGCACGCTCTTGTTCCATCGGTCATGACTGGGAGAAGTTTTCAGTAATTTGCAATTCTTCGTATCGCCCGCACCGAGGATTGAACCTTCAACCTTCAAATGACTGTCACTTAGAACTGAATTTAACTTAGTATTATATCCACTGCACTACGGGTTCTTGCGGACAGTTCTAGTGTGAATTTTGGGAGCCTTAAACCTATTCTTGTTTTTAATGCGTAGTCTTACTACTTATCATTATATATCAAAATCCCGTCCAGATTGCCAAGTTCGAAGAGATACACCTGAAGAAGGCCGGAGATTACAGCGTCCGAAACATTGTGATGATAACACTCAAGATGAGAAATGTAGTCCGAATTATCCAAAATATAAATTATCAATCGTCTTTTCTTTTTTTTTTTTAATTTTTTTTTTTTTAAATGAGTCATCTTGAAGAAGTCTTTGAGCAATAAAGATGAAACGTTGATGCACATATAAACGATCTTTGGTTTTCCTTTTTTTTTATTTATTTACGTTGGATTATTACTTCCATATCATCATACTAATATATATATATATTTTTTTTTATTATTTACGTTGGATTATTACATCCATATCATCATACTAATATATATATATTTTTTTTATTATTTACGTTGGATTATTACATCCATATCATCATACTAATATATATATATTTTTTTATTATTTACGTTGGATTATTACTTCCATATCATCATACTAATATATATATATTTTTTTTATTATTTACGTTGGATTATTACATCCATATCATCATACTAATATATATATATTTTTTTATTATTTACGTTGGATTATTACTTCCATATCATCATACTAATATATATATATTTTTTTTATTATTTACGTTGGATTATTACATCCATATCATCATACTAATATATATATATTTTTTTTTTTATTATTTACGTTGGATTATTACATCCATATCATCATACTAATATATATATATTTTTTTTATTATTTACGTTGGATTATTACATCCATATCATCATACTTATATATATATATTTTTTTTATTATTTACGTTGGATTATTACTTCCATATCATCATACTAATATATATATATATTTTTTTTATTATTTACGTTGGATTATTACATCCATATCATCATACTAATATATATATATTTTTTTTATTATTTACGTTGGATTATTACATCCATATAATCATACTAATATATATATATTTTTTTTTATTATTTACGTTGGATTATTACATCCATATCATCATACTAATATATATATATATTTTTTTATTTATTTACATTGGATTATTACATCCATATCATCATACTAATATATATATATTTTTTTTATTATTTACGTTGGATTATTACATCCATATCATCATACTAATATATATATATATATATTTTTAATTATTTACGTTGGATTATTACTTCCATATCATCATACTAATATATATATATATTTTTTTAAATTATTTACATTGGATTATTACATCCATATCATCATACTAATATATATATATATATTTTTTAATTATTTACATTGGATTATTACATCCATATCATCATACTAATATATATATATTTTTTTTATTATTTACATTGGATTATTACATCCATATCATCATACTAATATATATATATTTTTTTTATTATTTACGTTGGATTATTACATCCATATCATCATACTAATATATATATATTTTTTTTTTTATTATTTACGTTGGATTATTACATCCATATCATCATACTAATATATATATATTTTTTTATTATTTACGTTGGATTATTACATCCATATCATCATACTAATATATATATATTTTTTTTATTATTTACGTTGGATTATTACTTCCATATCATCATACTAATATATATATATTTTTTTTATTATTTACATTGGATTATTACTTCCATATCATCATACTAATATATATATATTTTATTTATTATTTACGTTGGATTATTACATCCATATCATCATACTAATATATATATATTTTTTTTATTATTTACATTGGATTATTACTTCCATATCATCATACTAATATATATATATTTTTTTTATTTATTTACGTTGGATTATTACATCCATATCAGCATACTAATATATATATATTTTTTTTATTATTTACGTTGGATTATTGCATCCATATCATCATACTAATATATATATATTTTTTTTATTATTTACGTTGGATTATTGCATCCATATCATCATACTAATATATATATTTTTTTTTATTATTTACGTTGGATTATTACATCCATATTATCATACTAATATATATATATTTTTTTTATTATTTACGTTGGATTATTACATCCATATCATCATACTAATATATATATTTATTTTTATTATTTACGTTGGATTATTACTTCCATATCATCATACTAATATATATATATTTTTTTAATATTTACGTTGGATTATTACATCCATATCATCATACTAATATATATATTTTTTTAATTATTTACGTTGGATTATTGCATCCATATCATCATACTAATATATATATATTTTTTTATTATTTACGTTGGATTATTACTTCCATATCATCATACTAATATATATATATTTTTTTAATATTTACGTTGGATTATTACATCCATATCATCATACTAATATATATATTTTTTTAATTATTTACGTTGGATTATTACATCCATATCATCATACTAATATATATATTTTTTTAATTATTTACGTTGGATTATTACTTCCATATCATCATACTAATATATATATATTTTTTTTAATTATTATTTACGTTGGATTATTACATCCATATCATCATACTAATATATATATATTTTTTTATTATTTACGTTGGATTATTACATCCATATCATCATACTAATATATATATATATATTTTTTAATTATTTACATTGGATTATTACATCCATATCATCATACTAATATATATATATATTTTTTTAATTATTTACGTTGGATTATTGCATCCATATCATCATACTAATATATATATATTTTTTTTATTATTTACATTGGATTATTACATCCATATCATCATACTAATATATATATATTTTTTTAATTATTTACATTGGATTATTACATCCATATCATGATACTAATATATATATATTTTTTTTATTATTTACATTGGATTATTACATCCATATCATCATACTAATATATATATATTTTTTTTATTATTTACGTTGGATTATTACATCCATATCATCATACTAATATATATATTTTTTTAATTATTTACGTTGGATTATTGCATCCATATCATCATACTAATATATATATATTTTTTTTATTATTTACATTGGATTATTACATCCATATCATCATACTAATATATATATATTTTTTTAATTATTTACATTGGATTATTACATCCATATCATCATACTAATATATATATATTTTTTTTATTATTTACATTGGATTATTACATCCATATCATCATACTAATATATATATATTTTTTTTATTATTTACGTTGGATTATTACATCCATATCATCATACTAATATATATATTTTTTTAATTATTTACGTTGGATTATTGCATCCATATCATCATACTAATATATATATATATTTTTATTATTTACGTTGGATTATTACTTCCATATCATCATACTAATATATATATTTTTTTAATTATTTACGTTGGATTATTACATCCATATCATCATACTAATATATGTATATTTTTTTAATTATTTACGTTGGATTATTACTTCCATATCATCATACTAATATATATATATTTTTTTATTATTTACGTTGGATTATTACTTCCATATCATCATACTAATATATATATATTTTTTTTATTATTTACGTTGGATTATTACTTCCATATCATCATACTAATATATATATTTTTTTAATTATTTACGTTGGATTATTACTTCCATATCATCATACTAATATATATATTTTTTTTTATTATTTACGTTGGATTATTGCATCCATATCATCATACTAATATATATATATTATTATTTATTTACATTGGATTATTACATCCATATCATCATACTAATATATATATTTTTTTTATTATTTACGTTGGATTATTGCATCCATATCATCATACTAATATATATATATTTTTTTTATTATTTACATTGGATTATTGCATCCATATCATCATACTAATATATATATATTTTTTTATTATTTACGTTGGATTATTACTTCCATATCATCATACTAATATATATATTTTTTTAATTATTTACGTTGGATTATTACATCCATATCATCATACTAATATATATATTTTTTTAATTATTTACGTTGGATTATTACTTCCATATCATCATACTAATATATATATTTTTTTAATTATTTACGTTGGATTATTACATCCATATCATCATACTAATATATATATATTTTTTTTTATTATTTACATTGGATTATTACTTCCATATCATCATACTAATATATATATTTTTTATTTATTATTTACATTGGATTATTACTTCCATATCATCATACTAATATATATATATTTTTTTAATTATTATTTACGTTGGATTATTACATCCATATCATCATACTAATATATATATATTTTTTTATTATTTACGTTGGATTATTACATCCATATCATCATACTAATATATATATATATATTTTTTAATTATTTACATTGGATTATTACATCCATATCATCATACTAATATATATATATATTTTTTTAATTATTTACGTTGGATTATTGCATCCATATCATCATACTAATATATATATATTTTTTTTATTATTTACATTGGATTATTACATCCATATCATCATACTAATATATATATATTTTTTTAATTATTTACATTGGATTATTACATCCATATCATGATACTAATATATATATATTTTTTTTATTATTTACATTGGATTATTACATCCATATCATCATACTAATATATATATATTTTTTTTATTATTTACGTTGGATTATTACATCCATATCATCATACTAATATATATATTTTTTTAATTATTTACGTTGGATTATTGCATCCATATCATCATACTAATATATATATATTTTTTTTATTATTTACATTGGATTATTACATCCATATCATCATACTAATATATATATATTTTTTAATTATTTACATTGGATTATTACATCCATATCATCATACTAATATATATATATTTTTTTTATTATTTACATTGGATTATTACATCCATATCATCATACTAATATATATATATTTTTTTTATTATTTACGTTGGATTATTACATCCATATCATCATACTAATATATATATTTTTTTAATTATTTACGTTGGATTATTGCATCCATATCATCATACTAATATATATATATATTTTTATTATTTACGTTGGATTATTACTTCCATATCATCATACTAATATATATATTTTTTTAATTATTTACGTTGGATTATTACATCCATATCATCATACTAATATATGTATATTTTTTTAATTATTTACGTTGGATTATTACTTCCATATCATCATACTAATATATATATTTTTTTTATTATTTACATTGGATTATTACTTCCATATCATCATACTAATATATATATTTTTTTATTATTTACGTTGGATTATTACATCCATATCATCATACTAATATATATATTTTTTTTATTATTTACGTTGGATTATTGCATCCATATCATCATACTAATATATATATATTTTTTTTATTATTTACATTGGATTATTACTTCCATATCATCATACTAATATATATATATTTTTTTTATTATTTACGTTGGATTATTACATCCATATCATCATACTAATATATATATATTTTTTTATTATTTACATTGGATTATTACATCCATATAATCATACTAATATATATATATTTTTTTTATTATTTACGTTGGATTATTACTTCCATATCATCATACTAATATATATATTTTTTTTATTATTTATGTTGGATTATTACTTCCATATCATCATACTAATATATATATTTTTTTTTATTATTTACGTTGGATTATTACATCCATATCATCATACTAATATATATATATTTTTTTTATTATTTACATTGGATTATTACATCCATATCATCATACTAATATATATATTTTTTTTATTATTTACGTTGGATTATTACATCCATATCATCATACTAATATATATATATTTTTTTATTATTTACATTGGATTATTACATCCATATCATCATACTAATATATATATATTTTTTTATTATTTACGTTGGATTATTACTTCCATATCATCATACTAATATATATATATTTTTTTATTATTTACATTGGATTATTACTTCCATATCATCATACTAATATATATATATATTTTTATTATTTACATTGGATTATTACTTCCATATCATCATACTAATATATATATATATATTTATTATTTACATTGGATTATTACTTCCATATCATCATACTAATATATATATATATTTTAATTATTTACGTTGGATTATTACTTCCATATCATCATACTAATATATATATATTTTTTTTGTTATTTACGTTGGATTATTACTTCCATATCATCATACTAATATATATATATTTTTTTAATTATTTACGTTGGATTATTACTTCCATATCATCATACTAATATATATATATATTTTTTTTTATTATTTACGTTGGATTATTACATCCATATCATCATACTAATATATATATATTTTTTTTATTATTTACGTTGGATTATTACATCCATATCATCATACTAATATATATATATATTTTTTTTATTATTTACGTTGTATTATTACTTCCATATCATCATGCTAATATATATATTTTTTTAAATTATTTTTGTTGGATTATTACTTCCATATCATCATACTAAAATATATATATTTTTTTAATTATTTACATTGGATTATTACATCCATATCATCATACTAATATATATATATTTTTTTTATTATTTACGTTGGATTATTACTTCCATATCATCATACTAATATATATATATTTTTTTATTATTTACGTTGGATTATTGCATCCATATCATCATACTAATATATATATATTTTTTTTATTATTTACGTTGGATTATTGCATCCATATCATCATACTAATATATATATTTTTTTTTATTATTTACGTTGGATTATTGCATCCATATCATCATACTAATATATATATATTTTTTTTATTATTTACGTTGGATTATTGCATCCATATCATCATACTAATATATATATATTTTTTTATTATTTACGTTGGATTATTACATCCATATCATCATACTAATATATATATTTTTTTTAATTATTTACATTGGATTATTACTTCCATATCATCATACTAATATATATATATTTTTTTATTTATTTACGTTGGATTATTACATCCATATCATCATACTAATATATATTTTTTTTATTATTTACATTGGATTATTACATCCATATCATCATACTAATATATATATATTTTTTTATTATTTACATTGGATTATTACATCCATATCATCATACTAATATATATATTTTTTTTATTTTTTTACATTGGATTATTACATCCATATCATCATACTAATATATATATTTTTTTTTATTATTTACATTGGATTATTACATCCATATCATCATACTAATATATATATATTTTTTTTGTTATTTACGTTGGATTATTACTTCCATATCATCATACTAATATATATATATTTTTTTATTTATTTACATTGGATTATTACATCCATATCATCATACTAATATATATATATATTTTTTTTGTTATTTACGTTGGATTATTACATCCATATCATCATACTAATATATATATATTTTTTTCATTATTTACGTTGGATTATTACATCCATATCATCATACTAATATATATATATTTTATTTATTATTTACATTGGATTATTACATCCATATCATCATACTAATATATATATTTTATTTTTTTATTTACATTGGATTATTACATCCATATCATCATACTAATATATATATTTTTTTTAATTATTTACATTGGATTATTATTTCCATATCATCATACTAATATATATATATTTTATTTATTATTTACATTGGATTATTACATCCATATCATCATACTAATATATATATTTTATTTTTTTATTTACATTGGATTATTACATCCATATCATCATACTAATATATATATTTTTTTTATTATTTACATTGGATTATTACTTCCATATCATCATACTAATATATATATATTTTTTTTATTATTTACATTGGATTATTATTTCCATATCATCATACTAATATATATATATTTTTTTATTTATTTACGTTGGATTATTACATCCATATCATCATACTAATATATATATATTTTTTTATTATTTACATTGGATTATTACTTCCATATCATCATACTAATATATATATTTTTTTTTATTATTTACGTTGGATTATTACTTCCATATCATCATACTAAATATATATATTTTTTTTATTATTTACATTGGATTATTACTTCCATATCATCATACTAATATATATATATTTTTTAAATTATTTACATTGGATTATTACTTCCATATCATCATACTAATATATATATATTTTTTTTATTATTTACATTGGATTATTACATCCATATCATCATACTAATATATATATATTTTTTTATTATTTACATTGGATTATTACATCCATATCATCATACTAATATATATATTTTTTTTATTATTTACATTGGATTATTACTTCCATATCATCATACTAATAATATATATTTTTTAAATTATTTACATTGGATTATTACTTCATATCATCATACTAATTATATATATATATTTTTTTATTATTTACGTTGGATTATTACATCCATATCATCATACTAATATATATATATTTTATTTATTATTTACGTTGGATTATTACATCCATATCATCATACTAATATATATATATTTTTTATTATTTACGTTGGATTATTACTTCCATATCATCATACTAATATATATAATTTTTTTATTATTTACGTTGGATTATTACATCCATATCATCATACTAATATATATATTTTATTTTTTTATTTACATTGGATTATTACATCCATATCATCATACTAATATATATATTTTTTTATTATTTACGTTGGATTATTACATCCATATCATCATACTAATATATATATATTTTTTTTATTATTTACGTTGGATTATTACATCCATATCATCATACTAATATATATATATATATTTTTTTATTATTTACGTTGGATTATTACATCCATATCATCATACTAATATATATATATTTTTTTTATTATTTACGTTGGATTATTACTTCCATATCATCATACTAATATATATATATTTTTTTATTATTTACATTGGATTATTACATCCATATCATCATACTAATATATATATATTTTTTTTATTATTTACGTTGGATTATTACATCCATATCATCATACTAATATATATATATTTTTTTTTATTTACATTGGATTATTACATCCATATCATCATACTAATATATATATTTTTTTTTATTATTTACATTGGATTATTACATCCATATCATCATACTAATATATATATATTTTTTTATTATTTACATTGGATTATTACATCCATATCATCATACTAATATATATATATTTTTTTTATTATTTACATTGGATTATTACTTCCATATCATCATACTAATATATATATATTTTATTTATTATTTACATTGGATTATTGCATCCATATCATCATACTAATATATATATATATTTTTTATTATTTACATTGGATTATTACATCCATATCATCATACTAATATATATATATTTTTTTATTATTTACATTGGATTATTACATCCATATCATCATACTAATATATATATATTTTTTTATTATTTACATTGGATTATTACATCCATATCATCATACTAATATATATATATTTTTTTATTATTTACATTGGATTATTACATCCATATCATCATACTAATATATATATTTTTTTTATTATTTACATTGGATTATTACATCCATATCATCATACTAATATATATATATTTTTTTTATTTATTTACATTGGATTATTACTTCCATATCATCATACTAATATATATATATATTTTTTTATTATTTACGTTGGATTATTACTTCCATATCATCATACTAATATATATATATTTTTTTTATTATTTACATTAAATTATTACATCCATATCATCATACTAATATATATATATTTTTAATTTATTTACATTGGATTATTACATCCATATCATCATACTAATATATATATATTTTTTTTATTATTTACATTGGATTATTACTTCCATATCATCATACTAATATATATATATTTTTTTTTTGTTATTTACATTGGATTATTGCATCCATATCATCATACTAATATATATATATTTTTTTTATTTACATTGGATTATTACATCCATATCATCATACTAATATATATATATTTTTTTATTATTTACATTGGATTATTACATCCATATCATCATACTAATATATATATATTTTTTTTATTATTTACATTGGATTATTACATCCATATCATCATACTAATATATATATATTTTTTTTATTATTTACATTGGATTATTACATCCATATCATCATACTAATATATATATTTTTTTTTATTATTTACATTGGATTATTACATCCATATCATCATACTAATATATATATATTTTTTTATTATTTACGTTGGATTATTACATCCATATTATCATACTAATATATATATTTTTTTTTTATTATTTACATTGGATTATTACATCCATATCATCATACTAATATATATATATTTTTTTTATTATTTACATTGGATTATTACATCCATATCATCATACTAATATATATATATTTTTTTTATTATTTACATTGGATTATTGCATCCATATCATCATACTAATATATATATATTTTTTTTTTATTATTTACATTGGATTATTACATCCATATCATCATACTAATATATATATATTTTTTTATTATTTACGTTGGATTATTACTTCCATATCATCATACTAATATATATATATATTTTTTTTTGTTATTTACATTGGATTATTACATCCATATCATCATACTAATATATATATATATTTTTTATTATTTACGTTGGATTATTACATCCATATCATCATACTAATATATATATATATTTTTTTTATTATTTACATTGGATTATTACATCCATATCATCATACTAATATATATATATTTTTTTATTATTTACATTGGATTATTACTTCCATATCATCATACTAATATATATATATTTTTTTTATTATTTACATTGGATTATTACATCCATATCATCATACTAATATATATATATTTTTTTATTATTTACATTGGATTATTACATCCATATCATCATACTAATATATATATATTTTTTTTATTATTTACGTTGGATTATTGCATCCATATCATCATACTAATATATATATTTTTTTTTTTATTATTTACATTGGATTATTACATCCATATCATCATACTAATATATATATTTTTTTTTATTATTTACATTGGATTATTACATCCATATCATCATACTAATATATATATATTTTTTATTATTATTTACGTTGGATTATTACTTCCATATCATCATACTAATATATATATATTTTATTTATTATTTACATTGGATTATTACATCCATATCATCATACTAATATATATATTTTTTTTTATTATTTACATTGGATTATTACTTCCATATCATCATACTAATATATATATATTTTTTATTATTATTTACGTTGGATTATTACTTCCATATCATCATACTAATATATATATATTTTATTTATTATTTACATTGGATTATTACATCCATATCATCATACTAATATATATATATTTTTTTTATTATTTACGTTGGATTATTACTTCCATATCATCATACTAATATATATATATTTTTTTATTATTTACATTGGATTATTGCATCCATATCATCATACTAATATATATATATTTTTTTTATTATTTACATTGGATTATTACTTCCATATCATCATACTAATATATATATTTTTTTTTATTATTTACATTGGATTATTACTTCCATATCATCATACTAATATATATATATTTTTTATTATTATTTACGTTGGATTATTACTTCCATATCATCATACTAATATATATATATATTTTATTTATTATTTACATTGGATTATTACATCCATATCATCATACTAATATATATATATTTTATTTATTATTTACATTGGATTATTACATCCATATCATCATACTAATATATATATATATTTTTTTATTTATTTACATTGGATTATTACATCCATATCATCATACTAATATATATATATTTTATTTATTATTTACATTGGATTATTACATCCATATCATCATACTAATATATATATATTTTATTTATTATTTACATTGGATTATTACATCCATATCATCATACTAATATATATATATATTTTTTTATTTATTTACATTGGATTATTACATCCATATCATCATACTAATATATATATATATTTTTTTTATTATTTACATTGGATTATTACATCCATATCATCATACTAATATATATATATTTTATTTATTATTTACATTGGATTATTACATCCATATCATCATACTAATATATATATATATTTTTTTATTTATTTACATTGGATTATTACATCCATATCATCATACTAATATATATATATTTTTTTATTATTTACATTGGATTATTACATCCATATCATCATACTAATATATATATATATTTTTTTTATTATTTACGTTGGATTATTACATCCATATCATCATACTAATATATATATATTTTTTTATTATTTACATTGGATTATTACATCCATATCATCATACTAATATATATATATTTTTTTTGTTATTTACGTTGGATTATTACTTCCATATCATCATACTAATATATATATATATTTTTTTATTTATTTACATTGGATTATTACATCCATATCATCATACTAATATATATATATATTTTTTTTTATTATTTACATTGGATTATTACATCCATATCATCATACTAATATATATATATATTTTTTTTGTTATTTACGTTGGATTATTACTTCCATATCATCATACTAATATATATATATTTTTTTATTTATTTACATTGGATTATTACATCCATATCATCATACTAATATATATATATTTTTTTTGTTATTTACGTTGGATTATTACTTCCATATCATCATACTAATATATATATTTTTTTTTTATTATTTACGTTGGATTATTACATCCATATCATCATACTAATATATATATTTTTTTTTATTATTTACATTGGATTATTACTTCCATATCATCATACTAATATATATATATTTTTTTTTTGTTATTTACATTGGATTATTACTTCCATATCATCATACTAATATATATATATTTTATTTATTATTTACATTGGATTATTACATCCATATCATCATACTAATATATATATATTTTATTTATTATTTACATTGGATTATTACATCCATATCATCATACTAATATATATATATATTTTTTTTATTATTTACATTGGATTATTACTTCCATATCATCATACTAATATATATATATTTTTTTTTTTGTTATTTACATTGGATTATTACTTCCA
This sequence comes from Sepiola atlantica, assembly GCA_963556195.1. Classification (NCBI taxonomy): domain Eukaryota; kingdom Metazoa; phylum Mollusca; class Cephalopoda; order Sepiida; family Sepiolidae; genus Sepiola; species Sepiola atlantica. The sequence continues at coordinate 1,351,172 of OY744549.1, forward strand.
TATCATCATACTAATATATATATATTTTTTTATTATTTACATTGGATTATTACATCCATATCATCATACTAATATATATATATATTTTTTTTATTATTTACGTTGGATTATTACATCCATATCATCATACTAATATATATATATATATTTTTTTGTTATTTACGTTGGATTATTACTTCCATATCATCATACTAATATATATATATTTTATTTATTATTTACATTGGATTATTACATCCATATCATCATACTAATATATATATATATTTTTTTTATTATTTACATTGGATTATTACTTCCATATCATCATACTAATATATATATATTTTTTTTTTTGTTATTTACATTGGATTATTACTTCCATATCATCATACTAATATATATATATTTTTTTATTATTTACATTGGATTATTACATCCATATCATCATACTAATATATATATATATTTTTTTTATTATTTACATTGGATTATTACATCCATATCATCATACTAATATATATATATATATTTTTTTGTTATTTACGTTGGATTATTACTTCCATATCATCATACTAATATATATATATTTTTTTTATTATTTACGTTGGATTATTACATCCATATCATCATACTAATATATATATATTTTTTTTTTATTATTTACATTGGATTATTACTTCCATATCATCATACTAATATATATATATTTTTTTTTATTATTTACATTGGATTATTGCATCCATATCATCATACTAATATATATATATTTTTTTTATTATTTACGTTGGATTATTACATCCATATCATCATACTAATATATATATATTTTTTTTATTATTTACGTTGGATTATTACTTCCATATCATCATACTAATATATATATATTTTTTTTTTTTATTATTTACATTGGATTATTACTTCCATATCATCATACTAATATATATATTTTTTTTTTATTATTTACATTGGATTATTACATCCATATCATCATACTAATATATATATATTTTTTTTGTTATTTACATTGGATTATTACTTCCATATCATCATACTAATATAAATATATTTTTTTTATTATTTACATTGGATTATTACATCCATATCATCATACTAATATATATATATTTTTTTAATTATTTACATTGGATTATTACATCCATATCATCATACTAATATATATTTTTTTTATTATTTACGTTGGATTATTACTTCCATATCATCATACTAATATATATATATTTTTTTTTTTATTATTTACATTGGATTATTACTTCCATATCATCATACTAATATATATATTTTTTTTTTATTATTTACATTGGATTATTACATCCATATCATCATACTAATATATATATTTTTTTTTTTATTTACGTTGGATTATTACATCCATATCATCATACTAATATATATATATTTTATTTATTATTTACATTGCATTATTGCATCCATATCATCATACTAATATATATATATATTTTTTATTATTATTTACATTGGATTATTACTTCCATATCATCATACTAATATATATATTTTTTATTATTATTTACATTGGATTATTACTTCCATATCATCATACTAATATATATATATTTTTTTTATTATTTACATTGCATTATTGCATCCATATCATCATACTAATATATATATTTTTTTTTATTATTTACATTGGATTATTACATCCATATCATCATACTAATATATATATATATTTTTTTATTTATTTACATTGGATTATTACATCCATATCATCATACTAATATATATATATATTTTTTTTTATTATTTACATTGGATTATTACATCCATATCATCATACTAATATATATATATTTTTTTTATTATTTACATTGGATTATTACTTCCATATCATCATACTAATATATATATATATTTTTTTTATTATTTACATTGGATTATTGCATCCATATCATCATACTAATATATATATATTTTTTTTATTATTTACATTGGATTATTACATCCATATCATCATACTAATATATATATATTTTTTTTATTATTTACATTGGATTATTACATCCATATCATCATACTAATATATATATATTTTTTTTATTATTTACATTGGATTATTACTTCCATATCATCATACTAATATATATTTTTTTTTTTTATTATTTACATTGGATTATTACATCCATATCATCATACTAATATATATATATTTTTTTTATTATTTACATTGGATTATTACATCCATATCATCATACTAATATATATATATTTTTTTTATTATTTACATTGGATCATTACATCCATATCATCATACTAATATATATATATTTTTTTTATTATTTACATTGGATTATTACTTCCATATCATCATACTAATATATATATATTTTTTTTATTATTTACATTGGATCATTACATCCATATCATCATACTAATATATATATATTTTTTTTATTATTTACATTGGATTATTACTTCCATATCATCATACTAATATATATATATTTTTTTATTATTTACATTGGATTATTACATCCATATCATCATACTAATATATATATATTTTTTTATTATTTACATGGATTATTACTTCCATATCATCATACTAATATATATATATTTTTTTTATTATTTACATTGGATCATTACATCCATATCATCATACTAATATATATATATTTTTTTTATTATTTACATTGGATTATTACTTCCATATCATCATACTAATATATATATATTTTTTTAATTATTTACGTTGGATTATTACATCCATATCATCATACTAATATATATATATATTTTTTTTATTATTTACGTTGGATTATTACTTCCATATCATCATACTAATATATATATATTTTATTTATTATTTACGTTGGATTATTACATCCATATCATCATACTAATATATATATATTTTTTTATTATTTACGTTGGATTATTACATCCATATCATCATACTAATATATATATATTTTTTTATTATTTACGTTGGATTATTACTTCCATATCATCATACTAATATATATATATTTTTTTATTATTTACGTTGGATATTACTTCCATATCATCATACTAATATATATATATTTTTTTATTATTTACGTTGGATTATTACTTCCATATCATCATACTAATATATATATATTTTTTATTATTTACGTTGGATTATTACTTCCATATCATCATACTAATATATATATATTTTTTTATTATTTACATTGGATTATTGCATCCATATCATCATACTAATATATATATAAATTTTTTATTATTTACATTGGATTATTACATCCATATCATCATACTAATATATATATTTTTTTATTATTTACATTGGATTATTACTTCCATATCATCATACTAATATATATATATATTTTTTATTATTTACATTGGATTATTACATCCATATCATCATACTAATATATATATATTTTTTTAATTATTTACATTGGATTATTACTTCCATATCATCATACTAATATATATATATTTTTTTTATTATTTACATTGGATTATTACTTCCATATCATCATACTAATATATATATTTTTTTTATTATTTACGTTGGATTATTACATCCATATCATCATACTAATATATATATATATTTTTTTTATTATTTACATTGGATTATTACATCCATATCATCATACTAATATATATATATTTTTTTTATTATTTACGTTGGATTATTACATCCATATCATCATACTAATATATATATTTTATTTTTTTATTTACATTGGATTATTACATCCATATCATCATACTAATATATAATATTTTTTTATTATTTACGTTGGATTATTACATCCATATCATCATACTAATATATATATATTTTTTTTATTATTTACGTTGGATTATTACATCCATATCATCATACTAATATATATATATATATTTTTTTATTATTTACGTTGGATTATTACATCCATATCATCATACTAATATATATATATTTTTTTTATTATTTACGTTGGATTATTACTTCCATATCATCATACTAATATATATATATTTTTTTATTATTTACATTGGATTATTACATCCATATCATCATACTAATATATATATATTTTTTTTATTATTTACGTTGGATTATTACATCCATATCATCATACTAATATATATATATTTTTTTTTTATTTACATTGGATTATTACATCCATATCATCATACTAATATATATATTTTTTTTATTATTTACATTGGATTATTACATCCATATCATCATACTAATATATATATATTTTTTTTATTATTTACATTGGATTATTACATCCATATCATCATACTAATATATATATATTTTTTTTATTATTTACATTGGATTATTACTTCCATATCATCATACTAATATATATATATTTTATTTATTATTTACATTGGATTATTGCATCCATATCATCATACTAATATATATATATATTTTTTATTATTTACATTGGATTATTACATCCATATCATCATACTAATATATATATATTTTTTTATTATTTACATTGGATTATTACATCCATATCATCATACTAATATATATATATTTTTTTATTATTTACATTGGATTATTACATCCATATCATCATACTAATATATATATATTTTTTTTATTATTTACATTGGATTATTACATCCATATCATCATACTAATATATATATTTTTTTTTATTATTTACATTGGATTATTACATCCATATCATCATACTAATATATATATATTTTTTTTATTTATTTACATTGGATTATTACTTCCATATCATCATACTAATATATATATATATTTTTTTATTATTTTACGTTGGATTATTACTTCCATATCATCATACTAATATATATATATTTTTTTTATTATTTACATAAATTATTACATCCATATCATCATACTAATATATATATATTTTTAATTTATTTACATTGGATTATTACATCCATATCATCATACTAATATATATATATTTTTTTTATTATTACATTGGATTATTACTTCCATATCATCATACTAATATATATATATTTTTTTTTTTGTTATTTACATTGGATTATTGCATCCATATCATCATACTAATATATATATATTTTTTTTTATTTACATTGGATTATTACATCCATATCATCATACTAATATATATATATTTTTTTATTATTTACATTGGATTATTACATCCATATCATCATACTAATAATATATATTTTTTTTATTATTTACATTGGATTATTACATCCATATCATCATACTAATATAATATATATTTTTTTTATTATTTACATTGGATTATTACATCCATATCATCATACTAATATATATATTTTTTTTTATTATTTACATTGGATTATTACATCCATATCATCATACTAATATATATATATTTTTTTATTATTTACGTTGGATTATTACATCCATATTATCATACTAATATATATATTTTTTTTTATTATTTACATTGGATTATTACATCCATATCATCATACTAATATATATATATTTTTTTTATTATTTACATTGGATTATTACATCCATATCATCATACTAATATATATATATTTTTTTTATATTTACATTGGATTATTGCATCCATATCATCATACTAATATATATATATTTTTTTTTTATTATTTACATTGGATTATTACATCCATATCATCATACTAATATATATATATTTTTTATTATTTACGTTGGATTATTACTTCCATATCATCATACTAATATATATATATATTTTTTTTTTGTTATTTACATTGGATTATTACATCCATATCATCATACTAATATATATATATATTTTTTATTATTTACGTTGGATTATTACATCCATATCATCATACTAATATATATATATATTTTTTTTATTATTTACATTGGATTATTACATCCATATCATCATACTAATATATATATATTTTTTTATTATTTACATTGGATATTACTTCCATATCATCATACTAATATATATATATTTTTTTTATTATTTACATTGGATTATTACATCCATATCATCATACTAATATATATATATTTTTTATTATTTACATTGGATTATTACATCCATATCATCATACTAATATATATATATTTTTTTTATTATTTACGTTGGATTATTGCATCCATATCATCATACTAATATATATATTTTTTTTTTTTTATTATTTACATTGGATTATTACATCCATATCATCATACTAATATATATATTTTTTTTTATTATTTACATTGGATTATTACATCCATATCATCATACTAATATATATATATTTTTTATTATTATTTACGTTGGATTATTACTTCCATATCATCATACTAATATATATATATTTTATTTATTATTTACATTGGATTATTACATCCATATCATCATACTAATATATATATTTTTTTTTATTATTTACATTGGATTATTACTTCCATATCATCATACTAATATATATATATTTTTTATTATTATTTACGTTGGATTATTACTTCCATATCATCATACTAATATATATATATTTTATTTATTATTTACATTGGATTATTACATCCATATCATCATACTAATATATATATATTTTTTTATTATTTACGTTGGATTATTACTTCCATATCATCATACTAATATATATATATTTTTTTATTATTTACATTGGATTATTGCATCCATATCATCATACTAATATATATATATTTTTTTATTATTTACATTGGATTATTACTTCCATATCATCATACTAATATATATATTTTTTTTTATTATTTACATTGGATTATTACTTCCATATCATCATACTAATATATATATATTTTTATTATTATTTACGTTGGATTATTACTTCCATATCATCATACTAATATATATATATATTTTTATTTATTATTTACATTGGATTATTACATCCATATCATCATACTAATATAATATATTTTATTTATTATTTACATTGGATTATTACATCCATATCATCATACTAATATATATATATATTTTTTTATTATTTACATTGGATTATTACATCCATATCATCATACTAATATATATATATTTTATTTATTATTTACATTGGATTATTACATCCATATCATCATACTAATATATATATATTTTTATTTATTATTTACATTGGATTATTACATCCATATCATCATACTAATATATATATATATTTTTTATTTATTTACATTGGATTATTACATCCATATCATCATACTAATATATAATATATTTTTTTTTATTATTTACATTGGATTATTACATCCATATCATCATTCTAATATATATATATTTTATTTATTATTTACATTGGATTATTACATCCATATCATCATACTAATATATATATATATTTTTTTATTTATTTACATTGGATTATTACATCCATATCATCATACTAATATATATATATTTTTTTATTATTTACATTGGATTATTACATCCATATCATCATACTAATATATATATATATTTTTTTATTATTTACGTTGGATTATTACATCCATATCATCATACTAATATATATATATTTTTTTATTATTTACATTGGATTATTACATCCATATCATCATACTAATATATATATATTTTTTTTGTTATTTACGTTGGATTATTACTTCCATATCATCATACTAATATATATATATATTTTTTATTTATTTACATTGGATTATTACATCCATATCATCATACTAATATATATATATATTTTTTTTTATATTTACATTGGATTATTACATCCATATCATCATACTAATATATATATATATTTTTTTGTTATTTACGTTGGATTATTACTTCCATATCATCATACTAATATATATAATATTTTTTTATTTATTTACATTGGATTATTACATCCATATCATCATACTAATATATATATATTTTTTTTGTTATTTACGTTGGATTATTTACTTCCATATCATCATACTAATATATATATTTTTTTTTTTATTATTTACGTTGGATTATTACATCCATATCATCATACTAATATATATATTTTTTTTTATTATTTACATTGGATTATTACTTCCATATCATCATACTAATATATATATATTTTTTTTTTGTTATTTACATTGGATTATTACTTCCATATCATCATACTAATATATATATATTTTTATTTATTATTTACATTGGATTATTACATCCATATC
>OY744549.1:1359478-1399478 GCA_963556195.1 Sepiola atlantica
CATTAAATTATTACATCCATATCATCATACTAATATATATATATTTTTTTATTTATTTACATTGGATTATTACATCCATATCATCATACTAATATATATATATTTTTTTTATTATTTACATTGGATTATTACTTCCATATCATCATACTAATATATATATATTTTTTTTGTTATTTACATTGGATTATTACATCCATATCATCATACTAATATATATATATTTTTTTTTATTTACATTGGATTATTACATCCATATCATCATACTAATATATATATATTTTTTTATTATTTACATTGGATTATTACATCCATATCATCATACTAATATATATATATTTTTTTTATTATTTACATTGGATTATTACATCCATATCATCATACTAATATATATATATTTTTTTTATTATTTACATTGGATTATTACATCCATATCATCATACTAATATATATATTTTTTTATTATTTACATTGGATTATTACATCCATATCATCATACTAATATATATATATTTTTTTATTATTTACATTGGATTATTACATCCATATCATCATACTAATATATATATTTTTTTTTTATTATTTACATTGGATTATTACATCCATATCATCATACTAATATATATATATTTTTTTTATTATTTACATTGGATTATTACATCCATATCATCATACTAATATATATATATTTTTTTATTATTTACATTGGATTATTGCATCCATATCATCATACTAATATATATATATTTTTTTTTATTATTTACATTGGATTATTACATCCATATCATCATACTAATATATATATATTTTTTTTATTATTTACATTGGATTATTACTTCCATATCATCATACTAATATATATATATATTTTTTTTTGTTATTTACATTGGATTATTACATCCATATCATCATACTAATATATATATATTTTTTTATTATTTACGTTGGATTATTACATCCATATCATCATACTAATATATATATATATTTTTTTTATTATTTACATTGGATTATTACATCCATATCATCATACTAATATATATATATTTTTTTATTATTTACATTGGATTATTACTTCCATATCATCATACTAATATATATATATTTTTTTTATTATTTACATTGGATTATTACATCCATATCATCATACTAATATATATATATTTTTTTATTATTTACATTGGATTATTACATCCATATCATCATACTAATATATATATATTTTTTTTATTATTTACGTTGGATTATTGCATCCATATCATCATACTAATATATATATTTTTTTTTTTATTATTTACATTGGATTATTACATCCATATCATCATACTAATATATATATTTTTTTTTATTATTTACATTGGATTATTACATCCATATCATCATACTAATATATATATATTTTTTATTATTATTTACGTTGGATTATTACTTCCATATCATCATACTAATATATATATATTTTATTTATTATTTACATTGGATTATTACATCCATATCATCATACTAATATATATATTTTTTTTTATTATTTACATTGGATTATTACTTCCATATCATCATACTAATATATATATATTTTTTATTATTATTTACGTTGGATTATTACTTCCATATCATCATACTAATATATATATATTTTATTTATTATTTACATTGGATTATTACATCCATATCATCATACTAATATATATATATTTTTTTTATTATTTACGTTGGATTATTACTTCCATATCATCATACTAATATATATATATTTTTTTATTATTTACATTGGATTATTGCATCCATATCATCATACTAATATATATATATTTTTTTTATTATTTACATTGGATTATTACTTCCATATCATCATACTAATATATATATTTTTTTTTTATTATTTACATTGGATTATTACTTCCATATCATCATACTAATATATATATATTTTTTATTATTATTTACGTTGGATTATTACTTCCATATCATCATACTAATATATATATATATTTTATTTATTATTTACATTGGATTATTACATCCATATCATCATACTAATATATATATATTTTATTTTATTATTTACATTGGATTATTACATCCATATCATCATACTAATATATATATATATTTTTTTATTTATTTACATTGGATTATTACATCCATATCATCATACTAATATATATATATTTTATTTATTATTTACATTGGATTATTACATCCATATCATCATACTAATATATATATATTTTATTTATTATTTACATTGGATTATTACATCCATATCATCATACTAATATATATATATATTTTTTTTATTTATTTACATTGGATTATTACATCCATATCATCATACTAATATATATATATTTTTTTTATTATTTACATTGGATTATTACATCCATATCATCATACTAATATATATATATTTTATTTATTATTTACATTGGATTATTACATCCATATCATCATACTAATATATATATATATTTTTTTATTTATTTACATTGGATTATTACATCCATATCATCATACTAATATATATATATTTTTTTATTATTTACATTGGATTATTACATCCATATCATCATACTAATATATATATATATTTTTTTTATTATTTACGTTGGATTATTACATCCATATCATCATACTAATATATATATATTTTTTTATTATTTACATTGGATTATTACATCCATATCATCATACTAATATATATATATTTTTTTTGTTATTTACGTTGGATTATTACTTCCATATCATCATACTAATATATATATATTTTTTTATTTATTTACATTGGATTATTACATCCATATCATCATACTAATATATATATATATTTTTTTTATTATTTACATTGGATTATTACATCCATATCATCATACTAATATATATATATATTTTTTTTGTTATTTACGTTGGATTATTACTTCCATATCATCATACTAATATATATATATTTTTTTATTTATTTACATTGGATTATTACATCCATATCATCATACTAATATATATATATTTTTTTTGTTATTTACGTTGGATTATTACTTCCATATCATCATACTAATATATATATTTTTTTTTTATTATTTACGTTGGATTATTACATCCATATCATCATACTAATATATATATTTTTTTTTATTATTTACATTGGATTATTACTTCCATATCATCATACTAATATATATATATTTTTTTTTTGTTATTTACATTGGATTATTACTTCCATATCATCATACTAATATATATATATTTTATTTATTATTTACATTGGATTATTACATCCATATCATCATACTAATATATATATATTTTATTTATTATTTACATTGGATTATTACATCCATATCATCATACTAATATATATATATATTTTTTTTATTATTTACATTGGATTATTACTTCCATATCATCATACTAATATATATATATTTTTTTTTTGTTATTTACATTGGATTATTACTTCCATATCATCATACTAATATATATATATTTTTTTATTATTTACATTGGATTATTACATCCATATCATCATACTAATATATATATATATTTTTTTTATTATTTACGTTGGATTATTACATCCATATCATCATACTAATATATATATATATATTTTTTTGTTATTTACGTTGGATTATTACTTCCATATCATCATACTAATATATATATATTTTATTTATTATTTACATTGGATTATTACATCCATATCATCATACTAATATATATATATATTTTTTTTATTATTTACATTGGATTATTACTTCCATATCATCATACTAATATATATATATTTTTTTTTTGTTATTTACATTGGATTATTACTTCCATATCATCATACTAATATATATATATTTTTTTATTATTTACATTGGATTATTACATCCATATCATCATACTAATATATATATATATTTTTTTTATTATTTACATTGGATTATTACATCCATATCATCATACTAATATATATATATATATTTTTTTGTTATTTACGTTGGATTATTACTTCCATATCATCATACTAATATATATATATTTTTTTTATTATTTACGTTGGATTATTACATCCATATCATCATACTAATATATATATATTTTTTTTTATTATTTACATTGGATTATTACTTCCATATCATCATACTAATATATATATATTTTTTTTTATTATTTACATTGGATTATTGCATCCATATCATCATACTAATATATATATATTTTTTTTATTATTTACGTTGGATTATTACATCCATATCATCATACTAATATATATATATTTTTTTTATTATTTACGTTGGATTATTACTTCCATATCATCATACTAATATATATATATTTTTTTTTTTTATTATTTACATTGGATTATTACTTCCATATCATCATACTAATATATATATTTTTTTTTTATTATTTACATTGGATTATTACATCCATATCATCATACTAATATATATATATTTTTTTTGTTATTTACATTGGATTATTACTTCCATATCATCATACTAATATAAATATATTTTTTTTATTATTTACATTGGATTATTACATCCATATCATCATACTAATATATATATATTTTTTTAATTATTTACATTGGATTATTACATCCATATCATCATACTAATATATATTTTTTTTATTATTTACGTTGGATTATTACTTCCATATCATCATACTAATATATATATATTTTTTTTTTTTATTATTTACATTGGATTATTACTTCCATATCATCATACTAATATATATATTTTTTTTTTATTATTTACATTGGATTATTACATCCATATCATCATACTAATATATATATTTTTTTTTTTATTTACGTTGGATTATTACATCCATATCATCATACTAATATATATATATTTTATTTATTATTTACATTGCATTATTGCATCCATATCATCATACTAATATATATATATATTTTTTATTATTATTTACATTGGATTATTACTTCCATATCATCATACTAATATATATATTTTTTATTATTATTTACATTGGATTATTACTTCCATATCATCATACTAATATATATATATTTTTTTTATTATTTACATTGCATTATTGCATCCATATCATCATACTAATATATATATTTTTTTTTTTATTATTTACATTGGATTATTACATCCATATCATCATACTAATATATATATATATTTTTTTATTTATTTACATTGGATTATTACATCCATATCATCATACTAATATATATATATATTTTTTTTTATTATTTACATTGGATTATTACATCCATATCATCATACTAATATATATATATTTTTTTTATTATTTACATTGGATTATTACTTCCATATCATCATACTAATATATATATATATTTTTTTTATTATTTACATTGGATTATTGCATCCATATCATCATACTAATATATATATATTTTTTTTATTATTTACATTGGATTATTACATCCATATCATCATACTAATATATATATATTTTTTTTATTATTTACATTGGATTATTACATCCATATCATCATACTAATATATATATATTTTTTTTATTATTTACATTGGATTATTACTTCCATATCATCATACTAATATATATTTTTTTTTTTTATTATTTACATTGGATTATTACATCCATATCATCATACTAATATATATATATTTTTTTTATTATTTACATTGGATTATTACATCCATATCATCATACTAATATATATATATTTTTTTTATTATTTACATTGGATCATTACATCCATATCATCATACTAATATATATATATTTTTTTTATTATTTACATTGGATTATTACTTCCATATCATCATACTAATATATATATATTTTTTTTATTATTTACATTGGATCATTACATCCATATCATCATACTAATATATATATATTTTTTTTATTATTTACATTGGATTATTACTTCCATATCATCATACTAATATATATATATTTTTTTTATTATTTACATTGGATTATTACATCCATATCATCATACTAATATATATATATTTTTTTTATTATTTACATTGGATTATTACTTCCATATCATCATACTAATATATATATATTTTTTTTATTATTTACATTGGATCATTACATCCATATCATCATACTAATATATATATATTTTTTTTATTATTTACATTGGATTATTACTTCCATATCATCATACTAATATATATATATTTTTTTAATTATTTACGTTGGATTATTACATCCATATCATCATACTAATATATATATATATTTTTTTTATTATTTACGTTGGATTATTACTTCCATATCATCATACTAATATATATATATTTTATTTATTATTTACGTTGGATTATTACATCCATATCATCATACTAATATATATATATTTTTTTATTATTTACGTTGGATTATTACATCCATATCATCATACTAATATATATATATTTTTTTATTATTTACGTTGGATTATTACATCCATATCATCATACTAATATATATATATTTTTTTATTATTTACGTTGGATTATTACTTCCATATCATCATACTAATATATATATATTTTTTTATTATTTACGTTGGATTATTACTTCCATATCATCATACTAATATATATATATTTTTTTATTATTTACGTTGGATTATTACTTCCATATCATCATACTAATATATATATATTTTTTTATTATTTACATTGGATTATTGCATCCATATCATCATACTAATATATATATAATTTTTTTATTATTTACATTGGATTATTACATCCATATCATCATACTAATATATATATTTTTTTATTATTTACATTGGATTATTACTTCCATATCATCATACTAATATATATATATATTTTTTATTATTTACATTGGATTATTACATCCATATCATCATACTAATATATATATATTTTTTTTAATTATTTACATTGGATTATTACTTCCATATCATCATACTAATATATATATATTTTTTTTATTATTTACATTGGATTATTACTTCCATATCATCATACTAATATATATATTTTTTTTATTATTTACGTTGGATTATTACATCCATATCATCATACTAAATATATATATATTTTTTTTATTATTTACATTGGATTATTACATCCATATCATCATACTAATATATATATATTTTTTTTATTATTTACGTTGGATTATTACATCCATATCATCATACTAATATATATATTTTATTTTTTTATTTACATTGGATTATTACATCCATATCATCATACTAATATATATATTTTTTTATTATTTACGTTGGATTATTACATCCATATCATCATACTAATATATATATATTTTTTTTATTATTTACGTTGGATTATTACATCCATATCATCATACTAATATATATATATATATTTTTTTATTATTTACGTTGGATTATTACATCCATATCATCATACTAATATATATATATTTTTTTTATTATTTACGTTGGATTATTACTTCCATATCATCATACTAATATATATATATTTTTTTTATTATTTACATTGGATTATTACATCCATATCATCATACTAATATATATATATTTTTTTTATTATTTACGTTGGATTATTACATCCATATCATCATACTAATATATATATATTTTTTTTTTATTTACATTGGATTATTACATCCATATCATCATACTAATATATATATATTTTTTTTATTATTTACATTGGATTATTACATCCATATCATCATACTAATATATATATATTTTTTTTATTATTTACATTGGATTATTACATCCATATCATCATACTAATATATATATATTTTTTTTATTATTTACATTGGATTATTACTTCCATATCATCATACTAATATATATATATTTTATTTATTATTTACATTGGATTATTGCATCCATATCATCATACTAATATATATATATATTTTTTATTATTTACATTGGATTATTACATCCATATCATCATACTAATATATATATATTTTTTTATTATTTACATTGGATTATTACATCCATATCATCATACTAATATATATATATTTTTTTATTATTTACATTGGATTATTACATCCATATCATCATACTAATATATATATATTTTTTTTATTATTTACATTGGATTATTACATCCATATCATCATACTAATATATATATTTTTTTTTATTATTTACATTGGATTATTACATCCATATCATCATACTAATATATATATATTTTTTTTTATTTATTTACATTGGATTATTACTTCCATATCATCATACTAATATATATATATATTTTTTTATTATTTACGTTGGATTATTACTTCCATATCATCATACTAATATATATATATTTTTTTTATTATTTACATTAAATTATTACATCCATATCATCATACTAATATATATATATTTTTAATTTATTTACATTGGATTATTACATCCATATCATCATACTAATATATATATATTTTTTTTATTATTTACATTGGATTATTACTTCCATATCATCATACTAATATATATATATTTTTTTTTGTTATTTACATTGGATTATTGCATCCATATCATCATACTAATATATATATATTTTTTTTATTTACATTGGATTATTACATCCATATCATCATACTAATATATATATATTTTTTTATTATTTACATTGGATTATTACATCCATATCATCATACTAATATATATATATTTTTTTTATTATTTACATTGGATTATTACATCCATATCATCATACTAATATATATATATTTTTTTTATTATTTACATTGGATTATTACATCCATATCATCATACTAATATATATATTTTTTTTTATTATTTACATTGGATTATTACATCCATATCATCATACTAATATATATATATTTTTTTATTATTTACGTTGGATTATTACATCCATATTATCATACTAATATATATATTTTTTTTTATTATTTACATTGGATTATTACATCCATATCATCATACTAATATATATATATTTTTTTTATTATTTACATTGGATTATTACATCCATATCATCATACTAATATATATATATTTTTTTTATTATTTACATTGGATTATTGCATCCATATCATCATACTAATATATATATATTTTTTTTTTATTATTTACATTGGATTATTACATCCATATCATCATACTAATATATATATATTTTTTTATTATTTACGTTGGATTATTACTTCCATATCATCATACTAATATATATATATATTTTTTTTTTGTTATTTACATTGGATTATTACATCCATATCATCATACTAATATATATATATATTTTTTATTATTTACGTTGGATTATTACATCCATATCATCATACTAATATATATATATATTTTTTTTATTATTTACATTGGATTATTACATCCATATCATCATACTAATATATATATATTTTTTTATTATTTACATTGGATTATTACTTCCATATCATCATACTAATATATATATATTTTTTTTATTATTTACATTGGATTATTACATCCATATCATCATACTAATATATATATATTTTTTTATTATTTACATTGGATTATTACATCCATATCATCATACTAATATATATATATTTTTTTTATTATTTACGTTGGATTATTGCATCCATATCATCATACTAATATATATATTTTTTTTTTTATTATTTACATTGGATTATTACATCCATATCATCATACTAATATATATATTTTTTTTTATTATTTACATTGGATTATTACATCCATATCATCATACTAATATATATATATTTTTTATTATTATTTACGTTGGATTATTACTTCCATATCATCATACTAATATATATATATTTTATTTATTATTTACATTGGATTATTACATCCATATCATCATACTAATATATATATTTTTTTTTATTATTTACATTGGATTATTACTTCCATATCATCATACTAATATATATATATTTTTTATTATTATTTACGTTGGATTATTACTTCCATATCATCATACTAATATATATATATTTTATTTATTATTTACATTGGATTATTACATCCATATCATCATACTAATATATATATATTTTTTTTATTATTTACGTTGGATTATTACTTCCATATCATCATACTAATATATATATATTTTTTTATTATTTACATTGGATTATTGCATCCATATCATCATACTAATATATATATATTTTTTTTATTATTTACATTGGATTATTACTTCCATATCATCATACTAATATATATATTTTTTTTTATTATTTACATTGGATTATTACTTCCATATCATCATACTAATATATATATATTTTTTATTATTATTTACGTTGGATTATTACTTCCATATCATCATACTAATATATATATATATTTTATTTATTATTTACATTGGATTATTACATCCATATCATCATACTAATATATATATATTTTATTTATTATTTACATTGGATTATTACATCCATATCATCATACTAATATATATATATATTTTTTTATTTATTTACATTGGATTATTACATCCATATCATCATACTAATATATATATATTTTATTTATTATTTACATTGGATTATTACATCCATATCATCATACTAATATATATATATTTTATTTATTATTTACATTGGATTATTACATCCATATCATCATACTAATATATATATATATTTTTTTATTTATTTACATTGGATTATTACATCCATATCATCATACTAATATATATATATATTTTTTTTATTATTTACATTGGATTATTACATCCATATCATCATACTAATATATATATATTTTATTTATTATTTACATTGGATTATTACATCCATATCATCATACTAATATATATATATATTTTTTTATTTATTTACATTGGATTATTACATCCATATCATCATACTAATATATATATATTTTTTTATTATTTACATTGGATTATTACATCCATATCATCATACTAATATATATATATATTTTTTTTATTATTTACGTTGGATTATTACATCCATATCATCATACTAATATATATATATTTTTTTATTATTTACATTGGATTATTACATCCATATCATCATACTAATATATATATATTTTTTTTGTTATTTACGTTGGATTATTACTTCCATATCATCATACTAATATATATATATATTTTTTTATTTATTTACATTGGATTATTACATCCATATCATCATACTAATATATATATATATTTTTTTTTATTATTTACATTGGATTATTACATCCATATCATCATACTAATATATATATATATTTTTTTTGTTATTTACGTTGGATTATTACTTCCATATCATCATACTAATATATATATATTTTTTTATTTATTTACATTGGATTATTACATCCATATCATCATACTAATATATATATATTTTTTTTGTTATTTACGTTGGATTATTACTTCCATATCATCATACTAATATATATATTTTTTTTTTATTATTTACGTTGGATTATTACATCCATATCATCATACTAATATATATATTTTTTTTTATTATTTACATTGGATTATTACTTCCATATCATCATACTAATATATATATATTTTTTTTTTGTTATTTACATTGGATTATTACTTCCATATCATCATACTAATATATATATATTTTATTTATTATTTACATTGGATTATTACATCCATATCATCATACTAATATATATATATTTTATTTATTATTTACATTGGATTATTACATCCATATCATCATACTAATATATATATATATTTTTTTTATTATTTACATTGGATTATTACTTCCATATCATCATACTAATATATATATATTTTTTTTTTTGTTATTTACATTGGATTATTACTTCCATATCATCATACTAATATATATATATTTTTTTATTATTTACATTGGATTATTACATCCATATCATCATACTAATATATATATATATTTTTTTTATTATTTACGTTGGATTATTACATCCATATCATCATACTAATATATATATATATATTTTTTTGTTATTTACGTTGGATTATTACTTCCATATCATCATACTAATATATATATATTTTATTTATTATTTACATTGGATTATTACATCCATATCATCATACTAATATATATATATATTTTTTTTATTATTTACATTGGATTATTACTTCCATATCATCATACTAATATATATATATTTTTTTTTTTGTTATTTACATTGGATTATTACTTCCATATCATCATACTAATATATATATATTTTTTTATTATTTACATTGGATTATTACATCCATATCATCATACTAATATATATATATATTTTTTTTATTATTTACATTGGATTATTACATCCATATCATCATACTAATATATATATATATATTTTTTTGTTATTTACGTTGGATTATTACTTCCATATCATCATACTAATATATATATATTTTTTTTATTATTTACGTTGGATTATTACATCCATATCATCATACTAATATATATATATTTTTTTTTTATTATTTACATTGGATTATTACTTCCATATCATCATACTAATATATATATATTTTTTTTTATTATTTACATTGGATTATTGCATCCATATCATCATACTAATATATATATATTTTTTTTATTATTTACGTTGGATTATTACATCCATATCATCATACTAATATATATATATTTTTTTTATTATTTACGTTGGATTATTACTTCCATATCATCATACTAATATATATATATTTTTTTTTTTTATTATTTACATTGGATTATTACTTCCATATCATCATACTAATATATATATTTTTTTTTTATTATTTACATTGGATTATTACATCCATATCATCATACTAATATATATATATTTTTTTTGTTATTTACATTGGATTATTACTTCCATATCATCATACTAATATAAATATATTTTTTTTATTATTTACATTGGATTATTACATCCATATCATCATACTAATATATATATATTTTTTTAATTATTTACATTGGATTATTACATCCATATCATCATACTAATATATATTTTTTTTATTATTTACGTTGGATTATTACTTCCATATCATCATACTAATATATATATATTTTTTTTTTTTATTATTTACATTGGATTATTACTTCCATATCATCATACTAATATATATATTTTTTTTTTATTATTTACATTGGATTATTACATCCATATCATCATACTAATATATATATTTTTTTTTTTATTTACGTTGGATTATTACATCCATATCATCATACTAATATATATATATTTTATTTATTATTTACATTGCATTATTGCATCCATATCATCATACTAATATATATATATATTTTTTATTATTATTTACATTGGATTATTACTTCCATATCATCATACTAATATATATATTTTTTATTATTATTTACATTGGATTATTACTTCCATATCATCATACTAATATATATATATTTTTTTTATTATTTACATTGCATTATTGCATCCATATCATCATACTAATATATATATTTTTTTTTTTATTATTTACATTGGATTATTACATCCATATCATCATACTAATATATATATATATTTTTTTATTTATTTACATTGGATTATTACATCCATATCATCATACTAATATATATATATATTTTTTTTTATTATTTACATTGGATTATTACATCCATATCATCATACTAATATATATATATTTTTTTTATTATTTACATTGGATTATTACTTCCATATCATCATACTAATATATATATATATTTTTTTTATTATTTACATTGGATTATTGCATCCATATCATCATACTAATATATATATATTTTTTTTATTATTTACATTGGATTATTACATCCATATCATCATACTAATATATATATATTTTTTTTATTATTTACATTGGATTATTACATCCATATCATCATACTAATATATATATATTTTTTTTATTATTTACATTGGATTATTACTTCCATATCATCATACTAATATATATTTTTTTTTTTTATTATTTACATTGGATTATTACATCCATATCATCATACTAATATATATATATTTTTTTTATTATTTACATTGGATTATTACATCCATATCATCATACTAATATATATATATTTTTTTTATTATTTACATTGGATTATTACTTCCATATCATCATACTAATATATATATATTTTTTTTATTATTTACATTGGATCATTACATCCATATCATCATACTAATATATATATATTTTTTTTATTATTTACATTGGATTATTACTTCCATATCATCATACTAATATATATATATTTTTTTAATTATTTACGTTGGATTATTACATCCATATCATCATACTAATATATATATATATTTTTTTTATTATTTACGTTGGATTATTACTTCCATATCATCATACTAATATATATATATTTTATTTATTATTTACGTTGGATTATTACATCCATATCATCATACTAATATATATATATTTTTTTATTATTTACGTTGGATTATTACATCCATATCATCATACTAATATATATATATTTTTTTATTATTTACGTTGGATTATTACTTCCATATCATCATACTAATATATATATATTTTTTTATTATTTACGTTGGATTATTACTTCCATATCATCATACTAATATATATATATTTTTTTATTATTTACGTTGGATTATTACTTCCATATCATCATACTAATATATATATATTTTTTTATTATTTACGTTGGATTATTACTTCCATATCATCATACTAATATATATATATTTTTTTATTATTTACATTGGATTATTGCATCCATATCATCATACTAATATATATATAAATTTTTTATTATTTACATTGGATTATTACATCCATATCATCATACTAATATATATATTTTTTTATTATTTACATTGGATTATTACTTCCATATCATCATACTAATATATATATATATTTTTTATTATTTACATTGGATTATTACATCCATATCATCATACTAATATATATATATTTTTTTTAATTATTTACATTGGATTATTACTTCCATATCATCATACTAATATATATATATTTTTTTTATTATTTACATTGGATTATTACATCCATATCATCATATTAATCTATATATATTTTTTTTTTATTATTTACGTTGGATTATTACATCCATATCATCATACTAATATATATATATTTTTTTTATTATTTACATTGGATTATTACTTCCATATCATCATACTAATATATATATATATTTTTTTTATTATTTACATTGGATTATTACTTCCATATCATCATACTAATATATATATATTTTTTTTATTATTTACATTGGATTATTACTTCCATATCATCATACTAATATATATATATATTTTTTTTATTATTTACGTTGGATTATTGCATCCATATCATCATACTAATATATATATATTTTTTTATTATTTACATTGGATTATTACTTCCATATCATCATACTAATATATATATATTTTATTTCTTATTTACATTGGATTATTACATCCATATCATCATACTAATATATATATATATTTTTTTATTATTTACGTTGGATTATTACATCCATATCATCATACTAATATATATATATTTTTTTATTTATTTACATTGGATTATTACATCCATATCATCATACTAATATATATATATTTTTTTTATTATTATTTACATTGGATTATTGCATCCATATCATCATACTAATATATATATATTTTTTTATTTATTTACATTGGATTATTACATCCATATCATCATACTAATATATATATATATTTTTTATTATTTACATTGTATTATTACATCCATATCATCATACTAATATATATATATTTTTTTTATTTATTTACATTGGATTATTGCATCCATATCATCATACTAATATATATATATATTTTTTTTATTATTTACATTGGATTATTGCATCCATATCATCATACTAATATATATATATTTTTTTAATTATTTACATTGGATTATTACTTCCATATCATCATACTAATATATATATATATTTTTTTTTATTTACATTGGATTATTACTTCCATATCATCATACTAATATATATATATATTTTTTTTATTTACATTGGATTATTACATCCATATCATCATACTAATATATATATTTTTTTTTTATTATTTACATTGGATTATTACTTCCATATCATCATACTAATATATATATATATATTTTATTATTTACATTGGATTATTGCATCCATATCATCATACTAATATATATATAAATTTTTTATTATTTACATTGGATTATTACATCCATATCATCATACTAATATATATATTTTTTTTTTATTATTTACATTGGATTATTACATCCATATCATCATACTAATATATATATATTTTTAATTATTTACGTTGGATTATTACTTCCATATCATCATACTAATATATATATATTTTTTTTTATTTATTTACGTTGGATTATTGCATCCATATCATCATACTAATATATATATATTTTTTTTATTATTTACATTGGATTATTACATCCATATCATCATACTAATATATATTTTTTTAATTATTATTTACATTGGATTATTACATCCATATCATCATACTAATATATATATATTTTTTTAATTATTTACATTGGATTATTACATCCATATCATCATACTAATATATATATTTTTTTTTTTTTATTATTTACATTGGATTATTACATCCATATCATCATACTAATATATATATATATTTTTTTATTTATTTACATTGGATTATTACATCCATATCATCATACTAATATATATATATATTTTTTTCTGTTTCAGTTGCGGGATACGAACCCTCTGAAAGTTCGTACGTTCTTTAATTGTTTTTACATGTGCCTTAACATCGGAGCCTTTATCGGACTTGGGGTCATCTCCTATTTCCAACAACAATACGGATTTAATTATGGCTACATTGGAGCAATGGGATCCTTAGCCTTCGGATTTGTCTTATTTCTTTGTGGTAAGTAAAAAGTTAAGCAACGGTGAGTCTGGTCAGTACTAGATGGGGAACCATTTGGGAATAGCACCCTGAGGAAGTCTTTCAATATAGACGAAACGTTGATGAATACATAAATCACATCGGTTTCGGCTTTCCTTTTTTCATTTTACATATATATATATACACCATAATCACGTTGACACACTGGTTGCCGCAAGATAAGCGTCGTTGAGCCTGGTCAGTACTAGATGGGTGACCATTTGGGAATAGCAGGCGTGGTATGTGGACACCTAGCTATGGGCAAATAGCATCGCCAACCTGCAGTGCCTAGCGTGGCGACTATGGCAAAAAAAAACCCTGAATGACAGTCATCAATAAGGTGGACAGAAACATGGAGGGGTACCTCCTCTAGGCGTGATCAAAAACCCTGATGGTGATGTTGATGATGATACTTATATAATAAACGTTATTGTATTTGTTTTGACCATAACTGGTCTCTTTCAGGTCTAGGAATAACAATACAATTTTTGCATATAATCTAATAAAAGAGAATAAAAAAATAAAAAATTGTATTCTCATTCCCAAACCTGAAAGAGCAGTTAAGGTCGACATAAATTATTGTCTCATGTGTTAAGTATTTTAAAATTCTTTATTTATATATATATATATATATATATATATATATATATATAAAGTAATCCAACAAAAGATATAAGCGTCAACTAATATCTTATAATTAGTCTTTCCTGATTATGCTTCTTAACTTGTATGAACTGGATGGACTATATGGATTCAACAAAAAGTATGTTTTTGGGTTGATATGTTTTGATGTTGTTATGTATTTTTGTGTATTTGTGTATATAATTTTATATATTTTCAAAGCGTAATTTTATTACCTGTAGTAGTATAACTGCGGTAATGGTCCTCTGAAGAGAAGAATTATCTTTGAAAACTCATGAGCTAAGGACTTAAGGATACTTTGCATGAACTTTGAATTCTAATAAAATTTGATTGACACCTTATTTTATTACTTCATTTTATATTATAATATATATATATATATATATATATATATATATATATATATATATATTAATATGGGGTGAGGTAAATAAATACCATTGAAGCATGTTAAGGATGCGATATTAATTTTATTTTAAAAGAAAAGAAAAGAAAATCGAAACCGATTTAAAAAAAATTTTTTTTATAAACTTTCTTTCATTTTAGTTTATAGTATACAGATAATTTCATCGGATCTATAAACACACTGATGAGGCCAATTTTACTTGGCAAAATTATCTGTATACTATAAACTAAAATTAAAGTTTATAAAAAAATTAATCGGTTTCGCTTTTCTTTTCTTTTAAAATAAAATTAATATCGCATCCTTAACATGCTTCGATGGTATTTACTTACCTCACCTCATATTACTAAATTTCATTCGGATGCTTCAAAAAAAAAAGTATGCACTTTTTAATCTATATATATATATATATATATATATATATATATATCGAAAGTACTGGCGAAAAAGGAACGAGAATGGAACAAGAAACCCATATTGGTCCCCCGATTTATAAATTTACTAAATTTCATTCGGATGCTTCAAAACAAAAAAAAAGTATGAACTTTTTAATGGCCAGTACTAGATGGGTGACCATTAGCGAATACCGGGCACTGTATGTGGACAATTAACTATGGGCAAATAGCGTCACCAACCCGCAGTGCCTAGCGTGACGAATATGGCAACAAAAAAAACACTGAATGACTGTCAATAATAAGGTGTCGGAAACCAGGGAGGGTTCCTCCTCCAGGAGTGATCAAAAAACAAAGTGAAGTAAAAAGTTCTCCCACCTATTGGACCCCGCCTCTTGAGTTCTCTCTACTCCTTACTGGATAGCCGCCGTGTTTGCTATTTAGATGTTAATTTACTTCCCATTGCGTGGTGGATCATTGGTACGCACTCTGACTACTGAGTTGAACATGACTTTTCTATCGGGGTTCGAACCGTGTGACTGGCAGTGATTATCTCCTCCCATACTGACGATTGCAGGTTTGACATGAAACACATGTGTATATGGGTTTATTTTGAAAATAATATTTATTTATACATAATTATATATATATATATATATATATATATATTGGAGAGCCATGAATATTATAACTGTCCTGTTTTTAAATCTCCGAAACAGTTACATGGTAAACAGCTGATGATCCCCGTGTTAATATTAGATGCTTAAGGCTTAAGGTCTCCTGTTTTTGTTTCACTCTTAGATAATTAACCCCCCCTTTTTTATTTTTATTTTATTTTTATTTTTTTATTTTACTTATATTTTTTCATTTATTAATTTTCCAACGAATGTTAAGTCTGCAATATCTTGGATTTAGTTAGTTTGTCTGGGAATTTAAACTGCATTTTACATTTTTTTTACTCAAAGCTTCTTTAGACTATATATATATATATATATATATATATATATTAAAATAAACATAGTTTGAGCGCCCAACAATTGTTTCAAAGCCTAGCCAGCTTCTTATCAAGGGCAATACTCTTGGATAATGCCCCTTAATAAGAAGCTGGCTAGGCTTTGAAACAATTGTTGGCCGCTCAAACTATGTTTATTTTAATATAAATAGCGTCTAATATATATTGAGCACTTTTGAAAAATATTGGTTTTTGTTCATTTTTTAAATATTTGAACTGAAATTAATTTATTATATATATATATATATATATATATAATATAGTATATATTCATTTCATTATTTGCTACTGACTGACTTCTCAGCCCGGACCGTCGGTCCGGCGCTTCTTAGTAGCCACGACTACTACTTTTCCTTATTAATCCATCATGTCAACCCAATATTTTGATGTACTTGCATGACATTTTTCTTAAAATTATCATCTTGAGAAAGTCTCACAATAAAGGCGAAACGTTGATGAATATATAAAAAATATCTCTTGGTTTTTTCTTTTTACATTTCCCATATAATATATAATATATATATATATATATAGTATATATATATATATAGTATTATATATATCGGGTTATGATCAGGACATACGATTTTGTTTCTCACATGTTTTATTTTTTATTTTCTTCCTCCTCATTTTCCAGGACGGTGTATGTATAAAATTTCTCCTCCGAATGGCAGTGTTCTTATCAACATTTGTCGGATCACGAAAGATGCCTTCCGCAGTAAAAAAGGAACATAAAAGACGCACCAGTGTCACAAGTTTGTAAGTTGGCCATTTTTAAATTTAATTTTTGTTTTTTCTTGTTTTTTAACTAAAAATATTTCTTTGGGTGGGTGGGGGGGGGGGTTTAAACTAAAAATATTTGTTTGAGTGAGGGAGGGTGAAAAAAAATAGAAATTCCCCCCCCCCCCCCAAAAAAAATATTTTTGTGCCAAAATAAAAAAAAAATTTTTCTTTTCCTTTTTAAACAAAAAAAGTATTCTGAGACACATTTTTTTTTCTTTGTCTCACCACCCAAGAACGCAGCAGCCTAGCAAAAATAGACGACCGTTAGGGAGTCTATTTTGGCTAGTCCACTTATAATATAACGAGCACCTTCTCTGTCAGGATGTCTGTCTGTCTGTCTGTCCGTCGTCGAGAATTTTTGTAAACGTAATAAATAAATAAACAATAAATAATTTAAGCGCTGAGACTACAATTCGAACTCGCAACCTTGACGCTAACTGCCGAACGCGCTATCATCTGCCCCACAAAGACAAGTGATATAATCGTATTAATTTTAAATGATAAAGAATCCGTTTTTTTTTCAACTTCTTCCAGTTACAAATGAATGATCGTATAACTGTTCATTGGAAATACATTGGGGTCTGCGTTCGCTCTCGATTGTTTTTAGGGGGGGGGAGAAAGTCCCCCCCCCCCATTTTTTTTTTCATTTTTTTTTTGGCGCGAAAAAAAAAAAATTTTTTCCGCCTAATAAAAAAAAAAAAAAAAAAAATTTTTTTTTCCTTTTTAAACAAAAAAAAGTATTCGGAGACAAATTTTTTTCATTTCTTTTGTCTAACCACCCAAGAACGCGGCAGCCTAGCAAAAATAGATGACCGTTAGGGAGTCTATTTTGGCTAGTCCACTTATAATATAACGAGCACTTTGTCTGTCTGTCCGTCCGTCGTGGAGAATTTTTGTAAACGTAAGAGAGAGGGGGGGGGAGGTAATTACTATTTAATTAATTTCAAAGTCAGAAACATAAATACATTAGGGCACTAAATAAACAATAAATAATTTTGATGCCGAGGCTGTGATTCGAACTCGCAACCTTAACGTCAAAGAGGAATTTGGACGAATTTGTCCGATACTCTTCCATATGAGCAAATAAGACAAGTAATAACAACCATTTCTATTTAACTACTTAACGAAATGTTGTTTTTTTCAATTGTTTTAGTTAGCAATGAATGATCGTATCAAAACTGGTTCTTTGATATAGTGTGGGGTATGCGTTCGCGCTCGATTTTTTTTTTTTTTTTTTTTTTTTTTTTTTTTAAGGGGAGGGATTTCAACCCCCCCCCCCATTTTTATCAATGGTATGTCTCTGAACTATTTAACGTATAGTTTTTAAATTAATAATTTGTATATTAGCTCTCACGATCGAGCACTTTATTGATTTCTTTACAACGTACATGAAAGCATTATATAAGTCTTTCGTTCTCTTTTCAGTCAGAGGCAATACGACAACTCTGGCAGCCTTCATTATCAACCGAGCTTTTTAGATTGGGCGAAGATCCGACACGGAGGTCATTTTCACGACTCGCTTGTCGATGATGTCAAATCATTGGGAAAAGTTGTCATTTTCTTCCTCTTCTTTGTGCCATATTGGATTGTGTACTTCCAGGTGAGATTTTTCTCTTTCTCCCCCCCCCCCCCCCCCCCACCCCCAAGCTTTTAACATTCCCTATTATGCAAGTAGCTTGTTTTGTTTTTTTAATGGAAATCGCTCAGGACAAGGCATGAGGCCACTTGATGTAAGGACCTAAAAAAAAAAATGACTACTTCAAGGTCAAAAACTAACCAACAATAATTGTTAGATGGATAGATTCTGACCCAGAAAACAGCAATTCTTCCCCCTTTGTCAGAAAGTATCGCTCATGGGATGTGAGGACTAAAGGACAAAATAAGGGAAGTGAGAGTTACGAAGCTGCCGAAAGTAAACCCGAGTTAGTCACTTTCTACTCTGCTTAGTTACTGAAGACTTCTACCCGGTAGTAATGGCTGACGGAACAAGAGCATGCTATCCCCGTGGATTAAATAAAAGGGTTCCGTTCGTACAAAAGTGAAAAAAGAATATAAATCAACTCGAGAAATTTTTTTTTTTTCTGAATTCGATAAAACTGGAGCCCAGTGCAATCTTGGATCTCTGGTCACGTGTCACCTCACAAAGAAAGGGAGGTAGAGTAAAAAAAAAAAATCACTCAATTTCGAACGGAAAGATATCATGCTCTCGTTTTGTCGCAATTATATTCTTAGTATCGCCCTTCAACCTCCAGAACCTTCAACCTCCAGAACTGAATTTTACTTGGTACTTTATCCATTACGCCACGGGTCCTTGCAAGGGGGTTGACGGTTAAATATATAGTTAATAGATTCATCATTTCTACATTGGAAAGCATCGTTTAATGAAAACAATATAAATCAGATATTTCGGGCAACACAGGCCATCCTCAATGAATTATAGACATTTTTTTTTCTTCATTATCGAGATATAACAACAATAACCGTTTTTTTTCCTGTTGTTAAATGAAGTCTGTTTTAAATGTCTTTTAACGTGTTGTATAGTTAATAGATTCATTATTTCTACATTGTAGATCTACAAAAACATAACTGCCCTCCCTCCGATTTAAGACAAATTCTAGTTAATAACACTAAAATTATACATTCCAAAACCAATTTAAAAAAAATTAAAAATACTCAAAGCTATCTACATAAAAACACAACAACCTAAAATTAACATCACATATGAAACCAGTGGTAACATTTTTAAAATGCTTAACGTAATGCGATTTTGTTCTGTGATGCCATTCAGCTTTGCTTAATTTAAAATCCCCAACGACTTCCTGGAACAATACATAAAAAAGTTCTCTGCGCGTTTCTCCACTGTCTTTTTAAAATTCTCTTCTTTTTCCAGCTTTTTTGTTCATTTGCTTTTGACACCTGAGGATGATTCGACGAAGAATCAAAAACGTTCGTTAAACATGTGAAACCTATGGAACATTTATTAAAAAGACCATCATAAAAATTGAAAAAATAAAAAAGACGAATTCTGTTATTTTTAACAATGTTTGCTGTTAACAATGTTTGCTGTTATTTTTAACAATGTTTGCACAAATGAGAAAATGCTGCCTAAGTACTATATATATATATATATAGAGAGAGAGAGATAGAAGAAAAAAGAGTGATAAACACGCGACGATTGTCCAAATTTATTTCAATTGTTCAATGCGAGGTGTATTCAGTAATAAACTAGTGTTTATTATTCTTTCCTTAAGCCAAGGCTTTTCAAAGATTGAGATCTTATCATCAGAGGAGAAATACAGATAGATAAGTTGGAAGCAAAAATATTCTAGATGGAATCATTCCTACATTAAAAGTAAAAATTACTCTGGCAATCATCTGAAGAGATTTCCAACTGGTTTTTAAACCTCAAAGATAAATCTAACTCTAACTTGAACTTCATCACTCAGTCCATTCTACTATCCTACTAAACAAAGCTCTTGTTTTCGCTATATCACATATATATATATAACTGATCTAATAATTCTAGCCAGGAGATCCCTTTTAGAATTCGACAATAAATTTTGGACTAGGAAGGATACCCTCAACAATTTTGATATCACCATGGGAGCCTCAGACTCTGCCCAGGTTACTAGGATTATATTTGTTGAGACAATTAAAGCTTGAATTCGGACACTTGCACGGGGACTTTACAGGGACGATGCGCTTTTTGTTTCTAGGAAGAGATCTAGACAATACAACAAAAATACCAAAAAACCCTGCACAATTTCTTTAAAAACTTCGGATTAACCATAACTATAGAACCTGAGAAAAGAATATCTAATTTCCTTGACCTAACACTAGACCTCAACTCTGAATCATTTAGCCCTTACCACAAACCTAATCTAACCCTATTCTACGTACATAAGCTATCTAACCACCATAAATCCATCATTAATCCCCTCAATTTCAAATAGAATTTCAAGACTTTCTGCTAATAAACCCATTTTCGAACAAAATTCTAGCTTTTATAATAACGCACTCCTAAATTCGGGATACACTGAT
The DNA here is from genome assembly GCA_963556195.1 of Sepiola atlantica. Lineage (NCBI taxonomy): Eukaryota > Metazoa > Mollusca > Cephalopoda > Sepiida > Sepiolidae > Sepiola > Sepiola atlantica. The sequence continues at coordinate 1,383,622 of OY744549.1, forward strand.
AAAATTAAATATGAAAATAATCCCCCTCTCCAGAAGAATAAACCTTTAAATGTAATTACCTACAAAATGGCTACACAGGATAGACAACGTACTAGCACCACGATACCCAGGAAACCCAAGAAATATGTAAATAGACCCACTAAAACTATCAATACTGATAAAATTGCTAACCCTCAAGAACACAGTGAAAATAAAAATTAAAAAATTAGAAGAAAGAATAATATTTGGTTTAACCCACCCTACAATTGCAATGTAAAAACTAATATAGCTAAAGAATTTTTCAAAATTTTAGATAACTCGTTCAAGCACCCACATAAATACAGCAATATTTTAAATAAGAATTCTATTAAAATTTCCTACTCCACAATGCCCAATATAGCACAAACCATCATCACATCTAAAAACAAAAAAATTAAATCTGCCCTACAACCAGCACCTACTATACACCCCACTAATAACTGCAATTGCCAAAAATCTAGAGTATGCCCATTAAACGGTGATTGCATACAAAGTAACGTTATATATTCCTGTACTGTTAAACAATACACCATTATGCAAACTAATACCAATATGCAAAATAATACCAACATACAAACTCCCCCCTTTCCCCTCAACTATCCCCATCTGCAACTCCCTGCACTAAATAGCATCCATCACACTGACCAACATCTACCGCTAACTAATAATGGATCTGATCTCACCCCTCAAGGTACCTCATCTTCCCCAACCAATAACCCTAACTTAAACTTGGCTCAGAACCCGAGCATACAAACTGTAAGCATTCCCAATACTATAAACAACACAAATACTATAACAGCAACCCCCCACAAAATACATACCTATATTGGTGCAAGTGCTTTCCCCATTAAGACTCGAATCTCTAACCATATCCACTCCTTTTTTGGCTAAGATCAAAGTGTAGTATCTGTTCCGATGGATACTGCACCCCATAGACTGGTATTGTCTTGGGCTTCGGGGCTTGATTTACGCCGGTCTATGGGTCTGTCCTGTGCAGTTCTAGGAGGTCCACCCTCCCAGGCTTCGCTTCCCCTCTTTGGGGAGGAGTAAGTTTATTGCTTACTGCCTGAGGCGCCCCTACCGGGGAATGCCAACGGGACTGCCCAGGCAATTTTTAAATCCCACTTTCCCGACCCGACCTTGGGTCACATCTTACTTGTGGGAGTAAGATAAAAACTGGCCTTGTGCCTAACTCCTGGAGAGGAGTAAATCAATACCTCTTTAAACACAATAATAATAATACCACTAGCACCTCTCTTTCCAACCTAATAAAAAGCTTTAACATCAAAAAGATTCCCTACTCCCTAAGTTGGTCTATATTAAAAAAGTCTAACTCATACACTCCTGGTTCTGCCTTCTGCCAACTTTGTACCTTGAAAACTTATATGATAGCCACTGCACCCAAGAGCTTAAATGTTATTAACTCCAAAAATGAGCTTATTTCTAATTGCAGACACAAGCGTAAATTTACATACATTAATTTCATCACTCCCTCTGACACTCCTTCTCCACACCCAATAACTCCCCCCTTTTTTAGCATCTGACAAATCTCTAAACTATATCCCAGGGTAATCTTGTAACTTCTATTCTTAACGCCCCTAATCTCACCAATAAACCATCCCAATTAATTTTTCCTCCCCATTGCACCTAATAACTGTATCTACCCGTAGCATCTATCGTTGATTGAACTAACATTATTCCTCCTACAACCCACCGATCATTAACCTATCTAATATCTAGACATCTATCCCCCCTCTGCAATATAACTCTTACTATTCTTTTTACTTCAGTTCTACTCCAAACTTCTTACTTTTTTCTGTCCGCAATCCTGCCCACAAACTTCTCCATGGCCTCTTAATCTCACTTCCTTCTTAACTCCATGTATCCACTATATCGTCCTTACATAAGCCTCCCTCTAATGGTAATATCTTTCCTCGTAGCTTACTTTTGTCTTCCTTTTAACTACGATCTTCGGTTTCCCCTCCAAATTGGTCCATATGTCTCCCCCTGTAATTCCTATTACATCTCCAACACACTAACATTAAATTTAAGTTTACTTAATTCAATCCAACCCCGGCCCATAATACTTATATTGAAATCAGTTGTTACAAGCGTTTCTACCTCATCCCCTTAATAGTCTCCCCCCCCCCAAAAAAAATTTTTTTTAACCAATGGAGGAATTCAGGCTAGTTGCATAACTACACATTTTGGCCTGCCTTAAATAATCCTAATTCTTTTAACTACTCATGGGCCGTTTTCTATCATCCATTTACTCATTTACTCATCTTATCTTATTTTGACCAATTTTACCCTCATCCTCTTTAATCATATTTTTAAACTACTTGGAAGCCTTTTTTAAGCTTCCCAGTAAATTAAATTTAAACTTGTTTATGCTAATTGTTGCCCTGTTACTGCTCACTCACCATTTAAACTATAGATTTTAAACACCGACACTGCACTCAAGTTTCAATTGAACTAACCCAATTCCACCCCTTATTACTTATAATCGAACCAAATTGTTACAAACAATCTATCCTTATCGCTTGAACTGTTCACCTCTCCTAAATTTTTAATATAACTGAGTGGGACAGGCTAGATCTATAAATATACATCGAGGTAATATTACTAACTTATTCCTTAATATTCCTTCTCCTTTATCATTTAATTTCTCTTCTAATCATTCATCTGGTCCTTATTTTATAAAATTTTAATTTTAATTAATTATTCTCTAGTTCTTTTAAAATTTTAATTTTAATTAATCATTTATTCATTCGCATACTTTTACTTACTCTACCATGCTTTTAGCTAATCTGATTAGCCCTTTTAAATCCCTAGAAACCTTAGCTAGTAACCGCAAATATTCGCCAAATGTTTGCTTGTTACCTCTGAACTGTTAGAATTTCACTCATTGGAATTCTATTTTTAGCTTCGGCAAACATCTTTTACTTTCGAAATTACCCTGCCCTCCCTAAATCCATTTATATACGATTCTTTTTTTATCCCCTTCCTTTTCTCTTCAGATAAATTTTACACTCAATAACCTATCTCTTAACCTTGACTATATATCGCCCGCTCCTACCCTCAAATCCCCTTTCACTTTAACCTCATCTCCCCCATCTACCCCTTTTCTTTCCTCCCAGCTGCAACAGCGGCTCTCTCAACCAATCCAAACACTACTACCCCCTCGCTCTTTAACTCCCCCTCCCCCAACCCCAAATTTAGCTTTTTTGTTTCACTTAAGTTTTTTCTTTGGACTCGATATCATTTGCCTTTTTCTATGGTCCAGGAAGTTTATCAATAATGGCCAGCTTATCTCTTTTCAATTCCATTTAAGTGCGTTTGGATTTACTTATATTTGAACATTCTCCATACTGCCCCTACGCAAAAGCTTTTTTCGCTTTCTACAATTTCTCCTATTCATTGGACATCTTTTCAACGGAAAATTACCACTCGGACAAACCACATATCTTTTTTACGGAACTTTTCTTTCGCACAATTTTTTATTATAATATTTTTCAAATATTTGAACTTTGGCTTTTTCGAAAGCCAACTTATCTATCTGTATTCCTCCTCTGAAGATAAGATCTCGATCTTTGAAAAGCCTTGGCTTAAGGAAAGAATAATAAACACTAGTTTATTACTGAACACACCTTGCATTGAACAATCGAAATTTGAAATAAATTTGGACAATCGTCGCATATTTATCACTCGTTTTTTTCTTCTATCTCTACAATTGCTCTATCTCGTATATTGAGCTAAACCTCTTCACTATAGGTTCCATCTACTAAAAGTGTTACTTTTGGTTTATATTTGATCCTATATATATATATATATATATATATATCTATATATATATATATATAATGTCACGTCTTATCAAGACCCAAGGTTACTCGAGGATCAGTGTTATTGGGTTGGAAGCAGCCCTGTGATAGTGTGTTCCACGGACGGGCAGTTCTAACAAAAGAAACTTTGCTCATGGAAGTTCAGCTTAGTTCTAGGTACACAGAAAGGGAATTTATTGACAGTGGTTGTAGCTAGAAGAGTTTTAAATGTTTTACGGGGGGAGGGGAGGGGGGGGTGTAGAATGAAGCTAAGTCGAGCACCTACCATGATAATAATGATATAGTAGAGAAAGACATCGGCCACTAGATTTTGGAGTCAGTTTTGTATGCTGTCAAGGCAGAAAAAGATTGCTCTGAGCGGCACCTCCCCATATGTGGCAACAGCACCTCCCCATATGTGGCAACGGCACCTCCCCAGATGTGGCAACAGCACCTCCCCATATGTGGCAACAGCACCTCCCCGATATGTGGCAACAGCACCTCCCCAATATGTGGCCACAGCATCTCCCCAATATGTGGCAACAGCACCTCTCCATATGTGGCAACAGCACCTCCCCATATGTGGCAACAGCACCTCCCCATATGTGGCAACAGCACCTCTCCATATGTGGCAACAGCACCTCCCCATATGTGGCAACAGCACCTCCCCATATGTGGCAACAGCACCTCCCCATATGTGGCAACAGCACCTCCCCATATGTGGCTACAGCACCTCCCCATATGTGGCAACGGCACCTCCCCAGATGTGGCAACAGCACCTCCCCATATGTGGCAACAGCACCTCCCCGATATGTGGCAACAGCACCTCCCCAATATGTGGCCACAGCACCTCCCCAATATGTGGCAACAGCACCTCTCCATATGTGGCAACAGCACCTCCCCATATGTGGCAACAGCACCTCTCCATATGTGGCAACAGCACCTCCCCATATGTGGCAACAGCACCTCCCCATATGTGGCAACAGCACCTCCCCATATGTGGCTACAGCACCTCCCCAATATGTGGCAACAGCACCTCCCCAATATGTGGCAACAGCACCTCTCCAATATGTGGCAACAGCACCTCCCCATATGTGGCAACGGCACCTCCCCAATATGTGGCAACGGCACCTCCCCAATATGTGGCAACAGCACCTCCCCAATATGTGGCAACAGCACCTCCCCAATATGTGGCAACAGCACCTCCCCATATGTGGCAACAGCACCTCCCCATATGTGGCAACAGCACCTCCCCGATATGTGGCAACAGCACCTCCCCGATATGTGGCCACAGCACCTCCCCAGATGTGGCAACAGCACCTCCCCAATATGTGGCAACAGCACCTCCCCAATATGTGGCAACAGCACCTCCCCATATGTGGCAACAGCACCTCCCCAATATGTGGCAACAGCACCTCCCCAATATGTGGCAACAGCACCTCCCCAATATGTGGCAACAGCACCTCCCCATATGTGGCAACAGCACCTCCCCAATATGTGGCAACAGCACCTCCCCATATGTGGCAACAGCACCTCCCCAATATGTGGCAACAGCACCTCCCCAGATGTGGCAACAGCACCTCCCCAGATGTGGCAACAGCACCTCCCCAATATGTGGCAACAGCACCTCCCCAATATGTGGCAACAGCACCTCCCCAATATGTGGCAACAGCACCTCCCCAATATGTGGCAACAGCACCTCCCCAGATGTGGCAACAGCACCTCCCCAATATGTGGCCACAGCACCTCCCCAGATGTGGCTACAGCACCTCCTCAATATGTGGCTACAGCACCTCCTCAATATGTGGCTACAGCACCTCCTCAATATGTGGCAACAGCACCTCCCCAATATGTGGCAACAGCACCTCCCCAATATGTGGCAACAGCACCTCCCCAGATGTGGCAACAGCACCTCCCCAATATGTGGCAACAGCACCTCCCCAATATGTGGCAACAGCACCTCCCCAAATATGTGGCTACAGCCCCTTCCTCAATATGTGGCAACAACACCTCCCCAATATGTGGCTACAGCACCTCCCCGAATATGTGGCAACAGCACCTCCCCAATATGTGGCAACAGCACCTCCCCAACAGTACTCGATGTATTTGCGTGTGTAAATTATTATTGTTAATTTTCTTTTTCCAGATTGAAACCACATTCTTGTTACAAGGTCTGCATATGAAGCTGGATCCGTCAGAACCGAGCAATTTTACTGCTCAAGCCAATAGATATAATTGTTCCCAAATTGCCACCGTGAAATCTCCCCAGGTAAATTTTTTTTTCTTTTTTTTTCGTTTTTTTTTTAACCTGTTTAGTATTGTTTCGTTGTTGACCATGAAATTTTGCGGCTGTTAAACAATCCAACATGTTAATCCAGGTCACTTGTTGCCTGCAACCGTACACCCATGAACCGCCATCTTGCTAAGCAACAACAACAAACTAAAAGGGGAGCTTACTCCCACTGTCCCACATCATATAAGGAGATGACTCAGCCCAAGGGGGACAACTCAAAGACACTTAAACATTGCTGGTGTCTTCTTGTGAAGACTACAGTTCTATAAAAAAAAAAAGAAAAACAAAAACAAACAAAAACAAAACGAACAAAAGCAAAACAAATCATTGCAACAAGTCTCTCAGAATTTCGGAAGAGGCTCCCATCTTCGTCAGGCAATCCGCGACCTGTTCTCGACCCCTGATCCATTCAATTTGGATCTCCTCCTTCACCATCATTTCTTTCACCCTGGCTACATCAACTCTGAGACGCTAGTCACTCACAAGATTTGATGACTTTAAAGTCTCTACCAGAGACGCATTGTCCGTTTTACAAAGAACTTCAGGCAACCTAGGTAGTCTGAATATCTCTTGAAGCATTGCGGCTATCAACATTCCGGCATCAGCTGCTTCACTAAGCGCAAGAGTCTGTGAAGCTAACAGGCTTTTTGTTACCCGGTCAAGTTTTTTTGATGACCAACATATAGGAGCCATTCTGTTTATCTTGCCACAAACAAAGATGATAAAACCACCCTATGAAGATCCATCCTCCAAACTAGCATAGGTGGCATCTGAATAACAAACAATATTCAGATCCGATGGTTTTCTAAGTTGGGGAAAAGATACAAATCCTGTCCTTGATTGTAACCTTATTAGCGATTTGTTTGCCTCGAAGAGTAACTTCACCTTTGGATATTTTCCAATATTACTCATTCTACACACATCAAATGATACATCTGGTCGCGTCTGGGTGGATACCCACATCATTTGACCTGTCAATCTTTTTAACTCTGTCTTCTCCTCTTGACTCAATTCATCATTTTTTCTTAATGATCTTCCTTTCTTTATGTCTATTGGGGATAAGGCCGAAGCATACAGATTTTGATCCAAAATAATCCAATTTTTTGTTTGCTTAACATTCAATCCCAAAAATTTGAATGTTCCACTTTCATGCTTCCCAATTTTGAAAATCTTTTCCAATTCTGTGATCACATTTTTCTTAAATAAATCATTTCCACAGAATATGAAATCATCAACATGTATTGCCAGAATGCCCATCAATTCACCAGTGGCATCATGCCAAAGAAACAGTGCATTGTCATATGCACTCACCATTCCTTTTAAGTGCGTTAACTCATGATTAACTCGCTTGTACCATGAACGAGGTGCATCGTTTAATCCATAAATACATCTTTTCAGCTTCCACACTTGTGATTCTGGACACACATCAGATGGTGGTCTAAGAAATACCTCTCTCTCCAGCATATTACCTTGCAGAAATGCGGAGGTAAAATCAAGAGTCTCCACCAGCCACGTCATAACCGAGGCCGTTAACAATACGAGACGCATAGCCTCACGGCTGCACGTTGGAGAATCTGTTTTTAGGTTATGAGAATCTTCTTCATAACCACGTGCAACAAGACGAGCCTTCATTATCTTTTTGTCCTTCACAAATTTTTCTGTTATCACCCACCTTGTTGATATACATTTTTGTCCTTTATCAGGCACACATTCATATACTTCATGGATTTCCATATTTTCCAATTCTCTTTTCTTTGCATCAATCACATCTTTTCCTTGTTCTTGTTCAGAAGAAAGCAAAATTGCATATTCTTGATAACTTACTGCCTCTGTTTGAGGAAATTGTCTCCATTGATCCACATGATCCCAATTGATACATAAAGGATTTTCATTTTCGGTTTCAGGTTTTATATTTAGCCAATGGCTATACTTTCCCGTTGACTTTGGTTGTGTGTTCATAACCATCCCTTTTTTCCATTCATTACTCCCTCTCAATTTATACTCTACAACTTCGTTTCTACTCGATTTAAAAAAAAATGCTCCTCCATGTCTGATCAATACACATTGTCCTTCTTTACCCAAAACTTTAGCTGGACCACGCCATCCTTTATAGTTTTGTCTTCTATAGTAGACACGGTCACCTGTCACAAAACCTTCATCCGCATAAGTCCTTATATTGGATCTCAAAGCTCTCCAAATTCTTTCACTTGATTCAGCTTCCATGAAGCTTTTCCTTGCTGCATGTAGGGCATTTAAATTTATTCTAACCATGTCACTTGTTGTTGCAGTTTCCAGTGCAGGTAATCTATCATTCAAAACTGAGGGAGTGTTAATGTTAGACCCAAATACAAGCTCATTTGGACTATAGCCAGAATGACTCTGAAGTGCATTTTTTGCGCTGACAGCCCATGCCAAAGCTATTTCTGGCTCACATTTTTCATCATCTAATGTTTTTTTCATTGCTTCCGCAATTATTAGATTATGACGTTCCACGGTACCATTGCTGAATGGACTTTCAGCAGCTGTCGTGCATGTTTCAATATTCAGCTTTTCATTCATCTGTCGGTAGCCCTCATTATTAAACTCTCCTCCATTGTCACTCAAAAATCGCTTGGGAGCTCCAAAATAAAATATCCACATTAAAAATATGTTGCGAATAAATTCTTCGCTTTTTTTGGTTTTAATTAATCTGGCAGCAGAGTACCTAGTGGATGTATCAATTAGGTACAGAATCCAGCATTGGTTATGTCGATGTTCCTTCAAATCCAAACATACAGTGTCATTAAACCTGTTACCAAGAGCCAATCCTACAACTTGTCTAGGAGGGGTCTTCTAAACCTCTGAGAAACTGAACAAGAATCACAAACATCTTTGATCACATTCAGAAATTCCTTATCATTAAATGCCTTACTACCTTTAACCAAAGCTATTAATTTCTCTTTAGATGCATGAGCAAATTGTCTGTGCAATTTCTCAGCTTTTTTTCTTTTTTCCACTCTAGAGCATCCTTTTAAAGTCTCACAATGCAACACTATGTTTGGTGCATTTTTAACTGCCAAAAGCATATTAGTTAGTGGAAGACTATAATGTCCAGAAGTTGTGATTTGCAATTTTATATATCTGCCAAAAATTCGACAGCTGTCAGTTTTAAAATTTAGTAGTATTCCTGCAGTTTTCATAGATTTATGACTTAATAACAGGGGTAAATCATTTTTGATGATGTCAGCCTCAATATAACCTCTGACACCTTTTATACCCCCTATTGTTACAGGAAATTTAACTGTTTTAATGGCTTTCACTTCCACTCCATCTCCAAAGCAAAATGTTCTGTCAGACCTAAGTTTCCACCAACTGCTTATCTCGGTCATTCAATGTATCAAAGAATATATTAAACCAAAGCTCTCCAGCAACAGTTCGTGAACAAGCAGAGTCCAATACTGCCATACCCAATGTCTCTTTCACAAGATTGGACATTTTTACATTAGAATAAGAGTCATTTATCACTGTTCGATAACATGAATCAACATTAAACTAAGTAAATTTCGTCTAATTTGTTGAGAATTATATTTAACCCATTTGGAGTACCAATATCCGTGGTTGCCAAATGTCGAACACATTCTCTTATATTTTGTGGTAGTGACAAAAATACTGCTGGGCCATGTTTTTCTTTAGGCACATCCGTGAATAGAGACCATATGCCAATGTCTTGTTTCCATTCTGCATAAGAATCCTGGTTCAATAGAATGGGTGGGGTTTTACTAAACGAAGCCATCTTTCTTTTAAATGTGTTTCAACTTTTGTTGAACAAGACAGATAATTTCTTATCCCACAAAGAAGACAGCCTCTGCTACCAATGTTAATCTTAGTCACTTGTTTCCTGCAACTGTACACCCATGAACCGCCATCTTGCTAAGCAACAACAACAACAAACTAAAAAGGGGAGCTCACTCCCACTGTCCCACATCATATAAGGAGATGACTCAGCCCAAGGGGGACAACTCAAAGACACTTAAACACAACATATAAAGTAATCTTGATCCAACACCGGCTCAGACGAAATCTGACGTTAATGGATTTGTTTCTGACTCGACAATCCTGCGAGCAATTCAACTGTTAGTAGTCAATTCTCAACATTCTGTGAATTTCTTTCGGCTTTTTTTTCAACACTACAAATGTTGTAGGTTTCACCTATTTTTTTTTTTTTTTCAGATCAGTGTGTCATGGCTGTCTTTATTCAACGTCTTGGTCATAGTTGTCTCCATTCCGTTAATGGAGAAACTCATCTTGCCCTGGCTTGATAAGAATGGTCGACCGATTTCCCTCCAGCAGAGAATCATCATTGGAATGGTGTTCGCCACACTTGCCATGGTCGCTGCTGGCCTTGTAGAGTTCCAACGCCTTCAGACCATTTTCTATGACAAAACAAATTCATGTGAATGTAAAATGGTGCGGCAGATACTAAATCAAAGTAAGTGACTAATCCTAATCCTAACCCTAACCCCTAATCCTAACCCGGCAAATACTGAATCAAAGTAAGTGACTAACCCTAATCCTAACCCTAACCCCTAATCCTAACCCGGCAAATACTGAATCAAAGTAAGTGACTAACCCTAATCCTAACCCTAACTCCTAATCCTAACCCTAACCTGGTAAATACTGAATCAAAGTAAGTGACTAACCCTAATCCTAACCCTAATCCTAATCCTAACCTAATCCTAACCCGGCAAATACTGAATCAAAGTAAGTGACTAACCCTAATCCTAACCCTAATCCTAATCCTAACCCTAATCCTAACCCTAACCCGGCAAATACTGAATCAAAGTAAGTGACTAATCCTAACCCTAACTCCTATCCTAATCCTAACCCTAACCTGGTAAATACTGAATCAAAGTAAGTGACTAACCCTAATCCTAACCCTAATCCTAATCCTAACCTAACCCTAACCCAGCAAATACTGAATCAAAGTAAGTGACTAACCCTAATCCTAACCCTAATCCTAACCCTAACCCCTAATCCTAACCCTAACCCGGCAAATACTGAATCAAAGTAAGTGACTAACCCTTACCCTAATCCTAACCCTAACCCCTAATCCTAACCCTAACCCAGCAGATACTGAATCAAAGTAAGTGACTAACCCTAACCCTAATCTTAACCCCTAACCCTAACCCCTAATCCTAACCCCTAACCATAACCTGGCAAATACTGAATCAAAGTAAGTGACTAACCCTAAACCTAAACCTAAATCCTACCCCTACCATCTATTTACGAGCAAGAAGTAAACTAAACTGGCATAATTATTTACTTGTATGACGTCACTTCCCTTTTTCTATATCCCCACTTCTGTTCCCACACTTTTAATTTTTAATCATTGTTAACCTTTTGATCTCCATCTGTAATATTTATTGTCTTCGTCCGGAATTCGGGGCCTAATTTCAACGCTGACTTTTATATTTCTTTGTCAAATATTTTGGTAATGCTAAATAAACTGCGTACTATTTGCTTTGCATGAAAATAAGTGACCAAATCTGTTATAAACCTTTCCAGTTCAGCACCAGCAAGTTGACTTGAAAGCGAGTATTACACTGTAATACGATCAGAAAACGAACAGTTTAGGACGAAGGCGTCTCGACTCTAAACCATATAGTTGATTGGCGTCATAAATGGATGGTAACTTTTAATGCTGCAAAGACAAAGTTCCTTTACTTCAACAACTACAAGAAACCTCTTCAACCACCGATTGCCATGGCAAATAACACTCTACCTGAGAGTTCAACATTTAAACTACTCGGCCTAACTTTCACAGATAACATGAATTGGAACAAATACATTGAAGACATTGCCGGGGACGAAGTTAGACACAAGGTTCTTTATTCATGTGGGGAAATCCAGCCCCCAAGGGTCACTCTAGATTCGAACAAAAGTTTTAAAATGCCTCAGTCTAAAAGGATTTCTTATTCACAGACCGATGGAAGAAAAGATAAAGTATACTATCAGAACAGATACTACGCTTTGTTCTTAGTTAGGAGGTTAAGTATTTTACCATTTGTGTTCAATATCGACTCCTTGCGTACCGTAAAAGACTCGCTCAAATACAACATTTCAAATATAAACACATATAATTTTATTGACTCCATAAATCTATTTAAAATGAAACGGCATAATTGCATTTCGATATCGGATCTATCTGGTGCTCGATGAAAAAAGATACCAATCCTAATAATTGCTGCAAAGAAGGTGCCCCCCCCCCTCTACCGTGCTAGTAAACTTCTCACACCTGACATTATTCTATATCTCTACAAAGCAACCATCCGCCCATGCCTGGAGTATTGTTGCAACATCTGGGCTGGTGCATCATCTACTAGTCTCGCCCTCTTAGTCAACGTCTCAAAAAGAGTCGCCAACTTAATAGGTCCCTAACTATCCACCAAAGCTTCAGCCCCTGTCCCATCGCCGCAATGTTGCATCCTTGTGCCTGTTTTACAAGTACTTCAATGGATTGTGCTCTGTTGAACTTGCTGCTCTGGTGCCCCTACGACGTAAATTCACTAGACCAACCCGACAATCTACCAAATCCCATCCATATACTGTGGAGGTCCCCAGATGCCGAAGAGCTTTCTACTCCAAAAGCTTCTTTCCTCGTGCTGCTAGACTCTGGAACTCCCTCCCTGCTCCCTGTTTTCCTGACGGTACTGACATGCAGAAATTTAAAACTAATGTAAACAGACATCTCGCTGCACAGCTCCCAATTTCGGTTGACCCCTCCATCCCTAAAAAAAAACCTCTCACCCTTTTTCTCAGTAGCCCCTTACGTCTACAGTGGCAGCCTGCCTTGTTTGGGGTGAACTATGTTAAAAAAAACATATAGTGGAAAATAAAAATAATAATAAAAAGCGGAAAAGATTGTTTAAAACAGTGAGTTGTAGAAATTGTAAAACGCAAGTTGTTTTCGTGGTCCATTCTTAATATGGTGTCAGTCATTGAACAGTGGACAATGGTAAAGCGAATTAATCAGATAGTTCTTAAGTAACTTAAATTAGAAATATCATATTGAAGTTTAAGACAAAGGTATATTTACATTTGGTTGTCGTAGATCAATTGTTATATAAACACGGGGAAAACAACAAACAGACCGGGTCCCCTAAGACAGAAGGAGGCACACGGCTAGAACGGGTTTGGGCAAAATAAGCCAGCCTAACACACACTACATGATTTCGTTGATTGATTTTGGTTTGGAAGCATTGAATAATTTTCCATGTAACTAGAATAACAAAAGATTTTATGCTTCAAAATTTTTGATAATTCTGTAGAATTTGGTATATTCGGACTACTGTTCTCATCTTGGGTGTTTTTATAACAACGTTTCAGCCGATGTAACAGAGCCTACAAGATTGCGCAAAAACAATATGTAGTAACAACAATACATATCAAGAGGAAATGGATAGTTTAAGAGAAACCCTCCACCGAAACAACTATCCAGAGAGCATGACATCAGCTCCAACAAATCTAGCCACAACACCGAAGGACACCACCCGAGAACTCACCACAGTTTGTATTTGTCGGAAAAAACCCAAAGAATATGTAATCCATATAACATCAGGATAGTATTCAGGAGCGACTCAACTCTCCTAAAGCATCTTGTGAGAGTCAAACCCCTTACGGAAAAAGTCATGACTAAGAACTGTGTGTACGCGATTCCATGTAAGTGTGGAAAAGTATGAAAGATGAGACATGTCGTCCACTAAAGGTAAGGCTCGAAGAACACCGGAAAGTCGTAATACGTGGAGAAATCAAAAAGGCGGGTATGGCTGACCACATATGGAAGGAAAAGGGAAACCATCTACCCTTATGGGACGAAGTAAAAATTATAGATAGAGAAGAACGGTGGAGAGTAAGACGACTCAAAGAAGCAGCACATATGTTGGGCGACAATGACTTACTAAGCAGACCTAGTATAGAATTCAATACAATATGGGAACCTATAATTATTAATAATAGATAAGTAGTGATCTATAGTGATAAGTAGTTAGACCAAAAACAAGAATAGGTTTAAGGCTCCCAAAATTCATACTAGAATTTCCCGCAAAGACTCGTGGATATAGTACTAAGTAAAATTGAGTTCTAAGTGACAGTCATCTGAAGGTTGAAGGTTCAATCCTCAGTGCGGGTGATACGAAGAATTGCGAGTTACTGAAGACTTCTTCTCCGTGGATTTAATTCGAAATTCTGTCGAGTTCGACAAAGTACACCTGAAGAAGGGTCTAAATTCCCGAGTTCGACAGAAAGACTCCCGAGTTCGACAAGGTACACCTGAAGAAGGGTCTAAATTCCCGAGTTCGACAGAAAGACTCCCGAGTTCGACAAGGTACACCTGAAGAAGGGTCTAAATTCCCGAGTTCGACAGAAAGACTCCCGAGTTCGACAAGGTACACCTGAAGAAGGGTCTAAATTCCCGAGTTCGACAGAAAGACTCCCGAGTTCGACAAGGTACACCTGAAGAAGGGTCTAAATTCCCGAGTTCGACAGAAAGATTCCGGATTCGGAGCTTGATTTCAACACTGACTTTAGTGTCAATCGTGCGGTCTCGGTCGCTGCTGTACAAACGGATTCTCTCTTGAAACAAAACCCTAACCCTAACTCTTGTTTTAGACAAGTAACAATGTTTTAGTTTGAGAGACGTTACAATGATACTCGTTTTCCTCTACCAAACGACAGGCCTGAAAATCAAGACAAACATATCTTCCACCCAAACACAATACATTATCATAAAGCTCAAGCGCCCATCACTCTCTGAGAATCACAACTGACTTCTTCCTGCCCTTCTGCTGGAATATATACATAGATATCACTTAAACTACACCAGAGAGACCACTCGAGTTTATCAGCTGTTAATTTATGGACATAAAAAAAACTGACTGACAATGAAATCAACCATCTGGTATGAACATTAATTTGGGAAAATTTTCTTCCTTCAGTTCTTCAGGAATAAATAAATCTACGACGAGCTTGTTATTTTTTCTTTTTCTTTGAATTTTTGTCAGGCGTGTTGCTAAAGGCGCTGATGAAGAGACGTTTTGGAGTAGCTTTGTTGATTTATAAAATAAAATAAAGTATTTCCAAAATGTTTTGGAAACGACCGTACGCCATACTAGACTTGATGTTCTAATTCTTGGAACAATTGTAATGTTCTAATTCATTGAATCCTCTTATATATATATATATATATATATTATATATATATATATATATATATATATATATATATATATATATATTAATTAAATTGTGTGTATGTCTAGCCTCCACATTAATTACAAATTATTATTAATTGATTAGTGTCAAGTAGAAGATACTGCCAAGGCTGCTGCAAAGAAAGTAGCCTCCCTTTACCGGGCTAGAAAACTTCTGACACTTGCCAGTATCCTATATCTCTACAAAGCCACCATTCACCCATGCATGGAGTATTGTAGCCACATCTGGGCTGGTACACCATCCACTAGTCTCTTCCTCTTGGACAAGGTGCAAAAAAGAGTCTCTAACCTATTAGGCCCCGCACGGTCCACCAAGCTCCAGCCCCTGCCCCATCGCCGCAATGTTGCATCCCTGTGATTGTTTTACAAGTACTTTAATCGAATGTGCTCTGAAAAACTCGTGGCACTCATGCCCCTTGACGTAAATACCCCTGACTAACTTGACAAGTAGCAAAATCCCACCCCTTCAATGTG
>OY744549.1:1406978-1454478 GCA_963556195.1 Sepiola atlantica
GATCCAATATAAGACTTCGAATGAAAATATTTCTTCTGCCTAACAACATTTCATGTCCATCTTTTCTTTAGAACGCTATACAAGTGAAAGTTACTCGGAAAAATAGCATTCTGGTCTGTTACTAGAGGAAACCGATTCAAACGCTGATTGGTAAAGTAGAATCGTATCTATTCCCATGATGATGAAAACCTTGGGAAGATGAAGAAGATGAAGATGAATAAGAAGAAGAAGAAAAAGGAGAAGAATAATAATAAGAAGAAACAGAAGAAAAAGGAGAAGAAAAAGAAGAAGGAAAAGAAGAAGGAGAAAAAGAAGAAAAGGAGAAGAAGAAGAAGAAGGAGAAGAATAAGAAAAAGAAGAAGAAAAAGGAGAAGAAAAAGAAGCAGGAGAAGAAGAAGAAAAAGAAGAAGAAGAAGAAAAAGGAGAAGAAAAAGAAGCAGGAGAAGAAGAAGAAAAAGAAGAAGAAGAAGAAAAAGGAGAAGAAAAAGAAGCAGGAGAAGAAGCAGAAAAAGAAGAAGAAAAAGAAGAAGAAAAAGGAGGAGAAGAAGAAGAAGAAAAAGAAGGAGAAGAATAAGAAAAAGAAGAATAAGAAGAAGAAGAAAAAGAAGAAGAAGAAGAAGAAGAAAAAGAAGAAGAAGAAGAAGATGAATAAAGAAGCAAAGATTACCCGGCGTATTTTACGTGTGTGTTTGGCAGTCGCCGTTTCTCTGATAACAGCTTCATCGTTGAAATTGTGTCTTAGAGAAAATGCTGAGATTTGAAGAAATGTTTAAAAGAGTAAAACAATTAAAACATAGAAAAACATGTTTGAAAGTTGAATGAAAGATAAAGCATGTATATTGTTGAAGGAAGAATAAAACGTAGTTTAAAAGTAACACAAAATATTTATAGATTCCATGAAAAATGCCATAGGGTTAATAGGGTTAAGATGAAAATTCATATACACTAAAATGTACAAAAGCAAGGAAATTCCCAAATGTTTACACTTTTATTGTCATTAAGGGTATGACTACATATCAACCAAACCATTTCATTGTCACATCACTACAGTATAAATCTCTATGCATGAGTGGATGAAGTACGTGAGGTGCGCTGAAGAAAAATTCCTACCAGTAAAATACAGAGGCCTTTTGTGCTCGCATACCCTTAATGACAATAAAAGTGTAAAAATTTGGGAATTTACTTGCTTTTGTACATTTAGTGTATATGAATTTTCATCTTAACCCTATTAAGGGCATATGATTTCAGTATACTGGCATTTTTCATGGAATGTCACTACTTTTGTAAAGGCTATGCCTCAAGACAATGGTAATTTTTAAGTTTTTAAAAAATTTTCTGGAAAACTAAGGTAAGTAAGTAAACTGAAATTAAAATGCCATCAACTAGACCCTAGAACCTCTGTCTCTGCCAAAAATCAGCTGAATCCATCAAATAGTTGATGAGATACAGGGTGGCACACACGTACGTACGTACATACGTACGTACACACGGATAACACAAAATCACTCCTGACCTTTCTGGATCTCTGGGTTTCCTTGACTAATGATGCTGAAATTCTACACACTTATAGAACCTATCAAATGAAAATTTTGTGCAAAGTTTTAACTAATTTGGTTTATTGGTTTTTGAGTTATGACTGATCACAGAAATGAGATTTCTAGCATAGGTCGTTTTTGAAGTCTATTAAGGGATAGAGCGCTATCGCGCCTCCCTTGATTTACAAAAATACAGAGCATTAAGTGTTCAGTTAGAGAAGAGATAAATGTTCATTGCTATGATTTTTTTGTTGCTTTTTCTTATCTTTCTTATTTTTGCTGGAGATGGGGCATCCTACTGGATGCCAGACATTCACCGGCTATTTCAGACACTCCAGCCTAGAGATCGTTTTAAGATTCTAATCGCTACTTTAAGCGCACTTGTTTGTATCTCTCTTGCACTTGGTTCACTGGGTATATTCTCTTTCATGGGCCCGGTTGTTCTGATGATCACTGGAATGACTGTCCGGTTATAGATAAAAATGCGATTTCAAATCTAAGCGTGACCGATCAACGAAAATGGTTGTTTTTCTTTTTTACATTTGTCCGTCACTAACACTGAAACTTATCGGGCTACTGTAATAGGGGTCATATGTATATGGGGGCTGGGTTAGGGTTAGGGCTAAGGTTAGGGTTAGGGTTAGGGTTAGGGTAGGGTTTAGGGTTAGGGTTAGGGTAGGGTTTAGGGTTTAGGGTTAGGGTAGGGTTTAGGGTTAGGGTAAGGGTAAGGGTAAGGGTTAGGGTTAGGGTTAGGGTAGGGTTTAGGGTTAGGGTTAGGGTTAGGGTTAAGTGCAATTGTTTGTATTTCTCTTGCACCATGAATGTGTCGAAGTGTGTGAATGTGAGTGTCGCCTTTTGTTTGTGGTTGTATGAATGTGATAATTCGTTTAGGCATTTGTATGTGTGTGTGTCTTTGTTAGCAGTGTGTGGTCGCGTGCATTGAAGACTGATAGGAGTGTAAGCCTTTGTGTGTGTGTGTATGTGTGTGTGTGTGTGTATGTGTGTGTGTGCGTATGTGTGTGTGTGTGTGTATGTGTGTATGTGTGTGTGTGTATGTGTGTGTGTGTGTGTGTGTGTGTATGTGTGTATGTGTGTGTGTGTATGTGGAGGTGGTGTTTAATGTGAAACGGTAAAATACCCTCGCTCAATCAGGAATTATAAGGATATGTCCCCGAATTGAAAGAATATGTCCTCAATAATCAGTCTGATGTAGTTTCTGTTGGGATGAGGTATGATCCTGTTTGGATCTATTAGACGCACCCTCCCAGGCTTGACCTTCTTCTTTTTTTAGATAAGGATTGGTTTATTGCAAATCCCCTAATCCTAACACCTACTTAATTTTCACTTTTATTCACCCCAAACAAGGGGGCACATTGCCACTGATGTGTAAGGGGCTACTGTGATAGGAGTCAGATTTATAGTGCATGCATTGAAGAATGATAGGAGTGTAAGCCTTTGTGTGTGTGTGTGTGTGGTGTTTAGTCGTCAGCCAATGTGCTGACACCCCCTCGCCTTTTGCGTGAGGGGAAGCCGATCTTGTATTCTCTGTCAAGTGTACGAGAGGCGGAGAGGAAAGAGAGAAGGGAAAGGGAGATTTTGTTGCGTGGTCGGCTTTTATATGTTTGATCAATGGTTTGGCGGACGTAATTTAGAGCACCACACATGATCAACATTTTGGGCTTTTTTTGCGCCTTTTTGTTCGACTGTCTCTGGATGCTGATTTTTCTGGCCCCAGTTTTAGCTTTTGTTGTTGAAGTGAATGCGGGTTGGTTTATGTTTTTTGTGTTCACGCCGTTTGTTGATAAAATAGAGGATGTCACTCCAATAACCTCTACATAACAAAAACTTTAAACCGGAATAAAGGGGGGGGGGTTATAGAATTATCAAAAATGTCAATATTTTTCGATATTTCATCATTTCAAACGATATAAGAGCTGTCATTTACATTCGAAATTCGTTTTTTGGGGGTAAAATGTTATTTTATTCACTGATTTAAGTGAATAAAATAACAGTGAAATGGGTTACTTAAAACCATTTCTTAGCAAATAAAAATTTATTAAAAACAGTAATTTATAGCTAGCTCACTTGTCTACGAGACACGTTAAAATATTTTTTAGTTGTAGAAAAATGGCGTCCATGTTAAAGATGTAGTTTCAGAAACAGGAACCGTCATTCGATTATTTCGCTTCTTCGAATTCCATTCTCTTTTGTGCTTCGATATTTTCCCCAAAAAAAGGAAGCAAGGTGAGACATGAAGTCAGCTCTGCCAAAGACGTGATCGAACCCGTCGGCATTCCCTGGTAGGAGCGGTCAGAGGATCCCACCCCCCAAAGGAAGAAGTAATGTCTGGGAAGGTAGCAACCGTACCATATCTCATGCAGACAAAAGGGTCAGGTCTCTGAGAAAGCTAAACTTGCTGCTGTGTGAAACGGTAAAATACCCTTGCTCAATCAGGAAGTATAAGAATTGAAAGAATATGTCCTCAATAATCAGTCTGATGTAGTTTCAGCTGGTCCTGTTCTGTTGGGATGAGGTATGATCCTGTTTGGATCTATTAGACGCACCCTCCCAGGCTTAACCTTCTTTTCTTTTAGATAAGGATTGGTTTATTGCAAATCCCCTAATCCTAACCCCTACTTAATTTTCACTTTTTTTCACCCCAAACAAGGGGGCAAATTGCCACTGATGTGTAAGGGGCTACTGTGCTAGGGGTCAGATTTATAGGGGGGGGGGCAACCTGGGCAGTAAGATTTTTGTTTACATTGCATTTAAATTTCTGTATGTTGGTACGATCGGGGAAACAGTGAGCAGGAAGGGGATTCCAAACGCAAGTGGTTCAAGCCAAGAAGCTATCAGAGTAGAAAATCTTCCGTCATTGAGAGAACTCTACAGTGAAGGGGTGGGATTTTGCTGCTATTCGAGTGGGTCGAGGTATTTCCGTTGAGGGGAATTTCTACAGAGCCAGAGGCTTCTGGTAAGCTGGTTTTTACTTTTATTCAACCCAAACAAGGCATATTGATTGATTAAGGGTCAGCTTTATACCAAAGCCTTCTGATACGCTGGTTTTTACTATCTCCCACCTTCCCAGCCTTGTGCCACATCTTCCTGGTGTGGAAAGGAAGTAAATATCATATGACCGGGCCTTTCTGAAAGCGGGGACTTTTCTCGGCCTTACACCGTCCGATTAGTCGATTCCGAGTTATCTGCCCTTGAAGACCGCGCCTTTCAATATGGATTTTTCCTGGTTTGTTTAAAAACATTTCTTTTTTCGTCTTTACTCTTTAGAAACGAAACAAATGGCAGATAAAAAACGAACGAGCGAAAACTGATTTAAATTTCCTCTTTCAAGCCAACAAGTTTGAATTATCCGTGGATCAGGGATTCTTCACGAAAACAACTTGTGGGATTGGAAAAGAACGAAACCTATTCGGCCATTTATAACGACATCTAACAGAACGAAAAAGGGTTAAAACAAACAAATAGCCAACAAATAAATGTTACCAAAGGCAAGATAAGTTACTCTTTTACTAACCTGGATAAGTTTATTGGGTATATGTTACGAGACTCAGCAGAGGCGCGAACGGGGTCCAAAAAAGGAACGAGAAAGGGTTTAAAAACATAAATTTGCAACAAGTGAAGTTGACCTACGACGAGAATAGATATTTTTCTACTTACCTATGTAATTTGTTTTTATTTTTACGTATTATAAATGGGTTTTCATTAGATGTAAAAAAAAAATGGCTTGTTTTTTTTTTCCAACGTTTTCACGAAAACAATATGGTCGCTCCTAGTGATTTCGTTAGTAATCGGCCATGTTGTTTTTCGAAATTACGGTGTCAAAACTATTGATTTCTAATAAATAGCACTTCAAACGGGTTTAAAATACAAACAAATATCACATGCAAGTTTGAAACTAACTTTTACAGCTTACAGTTACTTTTATTTGTTGTAATTTGT
Source organism: Sepiola atlantica (assembly GCA_963556195.1). NCBI lineage: Eukaryota > Metazoa > Mollusca > Cephalopoda > Sepiida > Sepiolidae > Sepiola > Sepiola atlantica. The sequence continues at coordinate 1,412,471 of OY744549.1, forward strand.
TTTTTTTTTGCGTTTTTACTCTGCTGAGTCTCGTAAAAGATTCCCAGTTTATTTGTGTTTTAACTTATTTTAAAGAGTTTTTTTGTTCAAAACAAACCTGGTGTCCACCTGTTCAGTTAGAACGAAACAAAAAAATGGCAGAAATTGCAGTTTCGATAATCGCTCAAAAAACGAAAATTAAGCAAAATACTGATAGAACATCACATTTTCCCACGATCGGTTACATTTATTGGATGTGTTTCTAACACTATTTTATTTATTTTTCGATTTTTCACCGATTATCAAGGACCCACGTGCTGGACTCATGAACAGCCATTTTTGTGTAGGTTTGTTTTGAACACAAAAAAAAACGCTTTAAAATAACTTGAAACACAAATAAACTTATCCAGGTTAGTAGAAGAGTAACTTATCTTGCCTTTGGTAACATTTATTTGTTGCCTATTTGTTTGTTTTTGTCGTTTTGTTAGCTGTCGTTATAAATGCCGTCTGTTTCTGAATTTTTAAGAGAAGGATTCCTGGGCATCTTTTACGAGACTCAGCAGAGTAAAAACGCTAAAAAAAACAAATTTACAACAAATAAAAGTAACTGTAAGCTGTAAAAGTTAGTTTCAAACTTGCATGTGCTATTTGTTTGTATTTTAAACCCGTTTGAAGTGCTATTTATTATTTTCGAAGAATTCAAAATGGCCGCTCTACGTAATAATATAGAGGCATTTTCTTTGAGAAACTAGATGTTTTAAAAAAAACAAGAAATTTTTTTTTAACATCTAATAAAAAGCCATTTATACTACGTAAAAATACAAACAAATTACATAGGTAAGTAGAAAAATGTCTATTCTAGACAAATTTGCAACAAGTAAAGTTGACTTATATGTTTTTAAACTCTTTCTCGTTCTTTTTTGGACCCTGTTCGCGCCTCTGCGTCGTAACATATACCCGGATTCCTAATTTGGAAATGATTTATTCTTAATACGACGACGACTATTTTTAACTTATCTTGCCTTTGGTAACATTTATTTGTTTTGTTTTTTTACCCCTTTTTCGTTGTTATAAATGGTCATTTATTTTTAATGGCTAAATTTCATAAATTGAATCACGTTTAAAATATATTTAAACCGCGTTTATTTAAATAAACGTTTATTATTTGGATTTTAACGGTCAAACATTTTGGGTATCTTGAACTTTTCAACTTTAAGATGGCTGCTATTGAAACAACATTATCTTAACGAAATTAGTTTTATAACAATTTGGTTCAATTAATAATTTAATGACCAAACAATTGTACCATCATTTTTGTTTTTTTCGAAGGCCTACAATTTTGGCGAACCTTTACTTTAAATTTTGAAAGTGCTATGAGTTTTCAAAATTTAATATTTTTTGGAAAAATTGGGTCTTCGAAAAATGAACCATAGTGAATCATATTCCATAAAAAATTTTGGTGCTTAAGCATATCCGCCCCGACATTAAAAAATTTAAAGAATGTATAAACGTCATTATGTACTTACGTGTTAGCTGAAAATAAGATTGTGCAGAAAAAATTACGCAAATTCATCCAGTAGTTATTAAATTATAAGAAAAAGAAAAAAAATGATTTTACGTAGATTTTGACATTTTTGTAAACAAGGGAGATAACAATTTTTTTTTTTTACCAATTGCGGAAAAACAGCTTATAAGTACGATATAAGAGAAAAAAAATTAACAAAAGACATAACCAATTTTGGAAAAACAACTTATAAGTACGATATAAGAGAGAAAAAAACGTACCATTTTATTGACCCACAGGATAAATTTCGGCAATCTGTTTAAAAAGGTTTTCTAATGTTTTTCCCCGAAATTTTTGTCGCCACATGAACTCGGCCAAATATGAGTTTATCATATGCGTATGGGTACCACATTCAGCCTTATTTCGTCTTTTGGCCTCTTGCCACATTCTTTCCACATGATTTGTGGTTGCGCCTGTTGTTGGGTCAACAAAATTATATCGATGGTTGACGCGCAAATGATGGTACCCTTCGACACCCAGTCTATCATAAGCATGCCAACAATCAGATATAATTGTTGTGCCGGGAAGAATGTATTTTTTTATGATTGGAATTAGTGTTGCAGCATCCCTTGAAGGCACTGTGACTAGAAATCCATTTTGGGTTGACTGTTCATAGCCACCGAATCCATTGTCAAAGAAAAAAGGTGAGAGAAAAAGTTTCTGAAAAAGTTTCCGCTTGAGAAAGTGTAAGGTGTGGACGCCGGGAACGGGTTTAAAATAAAAAGTTTTCGAAGAAATGGCGATTCCAAAGAAATGTCGATTATGAGTCATTTCCGGAAAACCCTAATTTTTTAATTTTGAGTTATGTCATTTTCCGGACAATCAGAAAACCCCAAACCAAGAAATCGTGAAAATATGAGTTATCGTTCTTGACCACTGGAAAATCTAAGATACAAAATGGTGGAAATATCTACCGAGTGAAAAAATCGTTAAAATCGTTTTTTTTTAATAATTAAATAACTACTGAATGAATTTGCGTAATTTTTTCGGCGCTCTTGTATAAGCAGTGACCGATCTGAGGGGGACAACTCTACCTTACCCAGCCGCCGCCATTCCGAACTCGCCCACACTTCGGCAAGGGAGACAACTTTGACACACATTTTTACAAACCCTTTATAACAATTAATGCGTTAGAAATAGCTTTTGAATGCGTTCAGAGTAACTTTTAAACAATTAATTAAAAAAATGTTACGGGTTTTAAATGCACTTTTAATCACGTTTATTATTTACATGCCACAAATTGTATACACTTTATAACAATTAATAAAAAAATGTTACGGGTTTTAAATGCGTTCAAAATAATGTTACAGGTTTTAAATGCGTTCAAAATAACTTTTAAGCACTTTTATTTACATGCCACAAATTGTATATACTTTATAACAATTAATAAAAAAATGTAAAAAAACTGTTATGGTTTTGAAATGCGTTAAAAATCACTTTTAAACAATTAAAAAAAATGTTACGGTTTTAAATGCGTTCAAAATAACTTTTAAACACTATTATTTACATGCCACAAATTGTATACACTTTATAACAATTAATAAAAAAAATGTTACAAGTTTTAAATTAATTGTTTGAATAGCAATAAAAGTTGATTTTTTCTTTTTAACTAATTGTAATTTTATCAACTAGGATGGGTAGAGCTGGCTAAAAGAAGCCCCAAACCGTTTAAATTATGCAAATAGCATCAGTGGTTCAAAAGTTATGATAATTTAAAGTGCCGAAATTTGTGTTTTTCATTGGACATTTTTCTTTAATAATCCTTTAAAAAAATGGGCCAAAATATGGACCTCATCATTTCAAGAAATTCAGTAATTTCTCCACCATTTATTTATTTTTTAAGATATTCTTATGAAACTTGGTACTCTTATATAAAATCATGTGGTCTTTCTGATTATGGAGTCAGATTTTATTTATCTCTTTACATTAAGCCATGAATTATAAATTAAATGGGTAAATTTCAAAGTTTTTCAAACTAGCACGTTGTATCATACAGATTGTGAGGTATTTCAATATAACTTTACTTTCTTTTAAGTCACTACATAGTGTCTGTATAACAGTAACTGCACTATTACTATCTTTTTTAAAGAAATTGCGTAATTTAAGCACAACACCATTTTTTTAAAGCCTTACACTGCACTAAAATGGTTCTTTCAGCAAGGTTGCGACAAGTTAGTTGCAGTGTTTCACAGTAAGGTCCTGTATATATTTACTCCATAATATACTGGGGAAAAATAAGATTGGATAAAATTTGTAATCCAAGCACTGCCACATAGAACCTAAGTCCGGGTGGCAACAGACCCCCCCCGAAAAAAACAAGAACATGGTTACATCTAATATTTAACTAAAACGGTTACACGTCATTCAAACGCTATCATATAAGAAAAAAAAGGTCCAAAATGAGCATTTGTTTTTCCAATTTACAAGTTTGTTTGTTTTTTCACGATAATAAAAAAATGTAATGCTTTACTTTATTTTATTTTTTACATTTGACCAGACGGACGAAACTTATATTTATATAAGATAATAAAAATCAAACTAAAAATGAAAATTGAAAATTATTGTGGTTTCTTAATTATTAATAATATTATTTGTCAATTAAAAATAAATGAGATCAAACAGAACGAAAAAGGAGTGAAAAAGAAAATATACAATAAATAAATGGATCATTTTTAACAATATCGAACAGAACGAAAAAAGGGTGAAATAAACAAATGTGATGCAAATAAATGTTACCAAATGCAAATTAAGTTACTATTCTACCTATTTTTTGTGTTTTATAGTATTTTTAAGCGCTTTTATTTCCAAATTTTATCTATTTTTTTACACTTACTAAATCTGACACATACAAGATGGCGACCGCATGGGTGCGGCGAAAATCGCAAAAAATCGAATATTAAACAAAAATACAGCTAATAACTGTCATCAATTGGAAGACAATTGAATGTTCAACCGAACTGTGCATTTTATTAGCTATATTTTGTTTAATATTCGATTTTTGAGTGATTTTCGCCGCACCCATGCGGTCACCATCTTGTATGTGCCAGATTCAGTAAGCGTTAAAAAAAGATAAAATTTGTAAATAAAAGCACTTAAAAATACTTCAAAACACAAAAAAATAGGTAGATAGGTAGAATAGTAACTTAATTTGCATTTGGTAACATTTATTTGCATCACATTTGTTTCTTTCACCCTTTTTTCGTTCTGTTCGATATTGTTAAAAATGCCTGCCAGGTCGCATTTTCACAGGATAAAATTAAAATTCTAAAGAAAATTTAAAATGGATAAACATTTAAATTTGAAAAAGACAAAAAAAAACAAAGTATATAATACTCCTTTTTGTCGTACAAATAGCGTAAAGAATTTAAGCAAAACAAAACTCATAAAACGCGTGTTTGTAAAAGCGACTAGTTGTTATGATCTTACATAGAAGAGGGGAGAGAGAAAAGAAGAAGAAAGTGAGAATAGAGAGAGAGGAGAAACTGCGAAAAGAGAGAGAGAGAAGAAAGAAAAGGGCGAATGCTGCCTGTAACTCGCTGTCAGGCAGGCGAACAGGGGTGAGGAGGGGTACGTTTAAAAAGTTAGTTTATAAAAATACGTTTTCAAAACATTTTTTTTAAAAGAATTTTACAGAATAAACGTATAAAATGATAAATGCAGGACACACAAATTATCAAATATTTACATATTATACATCAAAATAATTCTGAATCTATCCTTGATATGAAACCACGTGATTTGAGTCAATATCTCTAATAAATTTCGAAATATTCATATTTAACTTTGATCGGTAGTATCTTCGTTTCTAATTGTAATAAAAATCCAAATCACGTGGTTCCCAACCTATTCATCTATGTTTAATTAGCATGTGAAATCTCAAGAATATCCAGTCACATCAATCCGCTGCATTTTAATCGGAATGTAAGGTATGAAAAATAAAAATGAAAAAAAGTTTCCCTTCCGTGTTTGTCATTTTTTAACGTTTTTTCATTTTTAACTTGGAGTATAAAAACATTTAACGTAGTAAGGCATATGAAATTAATATCATAGGAATGTTTATTTTATTATCTTTCCATCCATATAATTGTTTTAAATATTGGACCACAAATAACAGAGATATGACATTTTTAAGAAGTATGGGTGTGAAATTTTGCCGTTGTCCAACGAAAAAACGCTATCTGCTTGTAATGCTAGTTTGAAGGTTGTTTTGAGCGCATTTAGGAGTTGTTTTGGGCGCATTTCAGAATCGTAGCGTGTTTTTTATTAATTGTTGTAGGGTTTGTAAACTTTGTGTCAAAGTTGTCTCCCTTGTCGAGTTCGGAATGGCGGCGGCTGGGTCAAGTAGAGTTGTCCCCCTCAGATCGGTCACTGCTTATACAAGAGCGCCATTTTTTCTGCACAATCTTATTTTCAGCTAACACGTAAGTACATAATAACGTTTATACATTCTTAAAATTTTTTAATGTCGGGGCGGATATGCTTAAGCACCAAAATTTTTTTAAAAATTATTATTATTTCAGATTTTAGAGGGAGGATCACTTTCCTATATAAATCTAACGTAAATTGACCACCCACCTCTTGGCCAAGTTCAGGGTAAAAAAGCTCATAGCAGTGTCTAAAATTTATATTTTTGAAAAAAATGTGGCACTTGTGCAGATGCGGTACACGAACCGAAATTTATTTTAGAAGTGTTCAAATGGTGTAAGGGGCAGCCAACTCTCTTTTTTTAGTACGTAATTTTTCCGAAAATGGAAAAGTCATGCAAATTCAATTAATAGAACATTTATTGAACAAAATAGAATTTGTGAAAATCAACAGTATATTTTTTCATTTCAAAACGAACAACCATCGGTTTTGGTTTAAAACATTTTTGATTTTTTTTTTATAGTTTAAAAAATAAATTTATCTGTTTTTTTTTCTTCTCTTGATTTTGTTTTTTTTAAACGGGATAGATTTCAGAAATTTGTTCAAAAAGACTCTGTAGGGGGTTGCGGAAAATTTCTGCCGCCACATAAATTCTGATAAATAGGATAAGCCACCACTTTTTGTTGAGTACTTGTTCAATATAATAATTCGCGCATATTCAAGGCATTCACGTCAATTACGTCCATTTTCGGAGAAGCTAGAAATTATGTACTTAAAAAAAAGAGAGTTATCTGCCCCTTACACCATTGGAACTCTTCTAAAATAAATTTTGGCTCGTGTACCCGATCTATACAAGTGCCAAAAATGTTTACATTTGTTTTTATTCGGACTACTATTCTCATCTTGATTGTTATATTCACAACGTTTCGACATGTGTAACCTTTTTCGGGTACATCTTTTATAACTTGGGGACCTGTAATGTTCTATCAATGTTGATTTTCACAAATTCTATTTTGTTCAATAAATGTTCTATTAATTGAATTTGCATGACTTTTCCATTTTCGGAAAAATTGCGTACTAAAAAAAGAGAGTTAGCTGCCCCTTACACCATTTGAACTCTTCTAAAATAAATTTCGGTTCGTGTACCGCATCTGCACAAGTGCCACATTTTTTTCAAAAATATAAATTTTAGACACTGCTATGAGCTTTTTTACCCTGAACTTGGCCAAGAGGTGGGTGGTCAATTTACGTTAGATTTACATAGGAAAGTGATCCTCCCTCTAAAATCTAAAATAATAATAAAAAATTAAATTTTTTTATTGAATATGATTCACTATGGTTCCAAAAGTCCTCAGCTGAAATTTTTTTTCCAAAAAATATTCAATTTTGAAAGTGCTATGAGTTTTTAACCCTAAAGTTCGCCCAATTGTTTTTATCCCTAAAGTTCGCCCAATTGTTTTTATCCGTAAAGTTCGCCCAATTGTTTTTAACCCTAAAGTTCGCAAAATTGTTTTTATCCCTAAAGTTCACCCAATTGTTTTTATCCCTAAAGCTCACCAAAATTGTTTTTAACCGTAAAGTTCGCCCAATTGTTTTTAACCCTAAAGTTCGCCCAAGTGTTTTTATCCGTAAAGTTCGCCCAATTATTCTTAACCCTAAAGTTCGCCCAATTGTTTTTAATGCTAAAGTTCGCCCAATTGTTTTTATCCGTAAAGTTCGCCCAATTGTTTTTATCCGTAAAGTTCGCCCAATTGTTTTTAATGCTAAAGTTCGCCCAATTGTTTTTATCCGTAAAGTTTTCCCAATTGTTTTTAACCCTAAAGTTTGCCCTATTGTTTTTATCCGTAAAGTTTGCCCTATTGTTTTTATCCGTAAAGTTTGCCCTATTGTTTTTATCCGTAAAGTTTTCCCAATTGTTTTTATCCGTAAAGTTCGCCCAATTGTTTTTAACCCTAAAGTTTGCCCTATTGTTTTTATCCGTAAAGTTTGCCCTATTGTTTTTATCCGTAAAGTTTTCCCAATTGTTTTTATCCGTAAAGTTCGCCCAATTGTTTTTAACCCTAAAGTTTGCCCTATTGTTTTTATCCGTAAAGTTTGCCCTATTGTTTTTATCCGTAAAGTTTTCCCAATTGTTTTTATCCGTAAAGTTCGCCCAATTGTTTTTATCCGTAAAGTTCGCCCAATTGTTTTTAACCCTAAAGTTTGCCCTATTGTTTTTATCCGTAAAGTTCGCCCAATTGTTTTTATCCGTAAAGTTCGCCCAATTGTTTTTAACCCTAAAGTTTGCCCTATTGTTTTTATCCGTAAAGTTTTCCCAATTGTTTTTATCCGTAAAGTTCGCCCAATTGTTTTTAACCCTAAAGTTTGCCCTATTGTTTTTATCCGTAAAGTTTGCCCTATTGTTTTTATCCGTAAAGTTTTCCCAATTGTTTTTATCCGTAAAGTTTTCCCAATTGTTTTTAACCCTAAAGTTTGCCCTATTGTTTTTATCCGTAAAGTTTGCCCTATTGTTTTTATCCGTAAAGTTTGCCCTATTGTTTTTATCCGTAAAGTTTTCCCAATTGTTTTTATCCGTAAAGTTCGCCCAATTGTTTTTATCCGTAAAGTTTGCCCTATTGTTTTTATCCGTAAAGTTTGCCCTATTGTTTTTATCCGTAAAGTTTTCCCAATTGTTTTTATCCGTAAAGTTCGCCCAATTGTTTTTAACCCTAAAGTTTGCCCTATTGTTTTTATCCGTAAAGTTTGCCCTATTGTTTTTATCCGTAAAGTTTTCCCAATTGTTTTTATCCGTAAAGTTCGCCCAATTGTTTTTATCCGTAAAGTTCGCCCAATTGTTTTTAACCCTAAAGTTTGCCCTATTGTTTTTATCCGTAAAGTTCGCCCAATTGTTTTTATCCGTAAAGTTCGCCCAATTGTTTTTAACCCTAAAGTTTGCCCTATTGTTTTTATCCGTAAAGTTTTCCCAATTGTTTTTATCCGTAAAGTTCGCCCAATTGTTTTTAACCCTAAAGTTTGCCCTATTGTTTTTATCCGTAAAGTTTGCCCTATTGTTTTTATCCGTAAAGTTTTCCCAATTGTTTTTATCCGTAAAGTTCGCCCAATTGTTTTTAACCCTAAAGTTTGCCCTATTGTTTTTATCCGTAAAGTTTGCCCTATTGTTTTTATCCGTAAAGTTTTCCCAATTGTTTTTATCCGTAAAGTTCGCCCAATTGTTTTTAACCCTAAAGTTTGCCCTATTGTTTTTATCCGTAAAGTTTGCCCTATTGTTTTTATCCGTAAAGTTTTCCCAATTGTTTTTAACCGTAAAGTTCGCCCAATTGTTTTTAACCCTAAAGTTTGCCCTATTGTTTTTATCCGTAAAGTTTTCCCAATTGTTTTTATCCGTAAAGTTCGCCCAATTGTTTTTAACCCTAAAGTTTGCCCTATTGTTTTTATCCGTAAAGTTTTCCCAATTGTTTTTATCCGTAAAGTTCGCCCAATTGTTTTTAACCCTAAAGTTTGCCCTATTGTTTTTATCCGTAAAGTTTGCCCTATTGTTTTTATCCGTAAAGTTTGCCCTATTGTTTTTATCCGTAAAGTTTTCCCAATTGTTTTTATCCGTAAAGTTCGCCCAATTGTTTTTAACCCTAAAGTTTGCCCTATTGTTTTTATCCGTAAAGTTTGCGCTATTGTTTTTATCCGTAAAGTTTTCCCAATTGTTTTTATCCGTAAAGTTCGCCCAATTGTTTTTAACCCTAAAGTTTGCCCTATTGTTTTTATCCGTAAAGTTTGCCCAATTGTTTTTATCCGTAAAGTTCGCCCAATTGTTTTTAACCCTAAAGTTCGCCCAATTGTTTTTAACCCTAAAGTTCGCCCAATTGTTTAAACCCTAAAGTTCGCCCAATTGTTTAAACCCTAAAGTTCGCCCAATTGTTTAAACCCTAAAGTTCGCCCAATTGTTTAAACCCTAAAGTTCGCCCAATTGTTTTAACCTTAAAGTTCGCCGCCCAATTGTTTTTAACCCTAACCCTTTTGCCCCTTTCTTTTTCGCGGCTTTCAAAGCAAGTACATTTTTTTTTCTTCAGTATTTCATTTCGTATTGCGGTGCAACTCCAGTTTAGCGGGTACTTTAGAAAAAAAAACGAAATAAAAAAAACTAAAAAAACTGAATAATATCTGTTTGATGTACGTACCTGTCACGGGCTGAATATATCCTATACCAAAGATTACGTAAATTAATCAAATAGTTTTTATTTTCATAAAAGGAAATTTCATTTTAGTAATTTACAAAGACGAAGTACAAATATGACAGCCATTTTGGGGGATTATTGAAAGGGAGATAACCGTAAACGAATTACAATTATCCCCTTATTCTTATTTTCTATTTATAATATTTTTATTTTTCAGAAATGACAAAGATGAAAGAGACGAATAGACTTTTTTTATGGAAAAGATACGGAATTCTTAATGTAATTTTGACCATCTCCTCCTCCTCCTCCTCCCACCACTCCACGCTGCGTAACATCCATCATGTCAGGCTCCCGATTCACCAAGATGAATAAAAAGAAAGCTATGAAAGCGTCTGGCAGTACCAGTAATCCGCAGAGGACCTTATTCGAATCGTGGGGCTCACGAATCTCCAGTGATCCGTCTGTTTCCTCAAAAGCCTCATCTGGAACAAACTTTTGTGTGGAACAGTTTCAAACCGATCCGGGCTGCAACAACGACGACGACGCTATTGATGTGGACGATGAAGATGAAGACGAACTCCTCATGCAAGCGCTGGAACAAAGCACTAACCTCAGTCGAGAAATTGGTGTAACGTGTTTTGAACCCAAAGAAGATGCCGCCGAAATTGATTTGTCACTAATCCCAGATCTACCCGGTTTTGATAAATATGCCGGCCGTAAATGGATCTACCCGACCAACTATCCCGTCCGGGAGTACCAGTTTAATATCGTCAAGTCGGCTCTGTTTCAGAACACGTTGGTTGCCCTGCCCACCGGCTTGGGAAAGACGTTTATCGCTGCTGTTGTGATGTTTAACTTCTACCGATGGTATCCGCTCAGTAAGATCGTTTTCATGGCGCCGACTAAGCCGCTCGTCACCCAGCAAATTGAGGCCTGTTACAACATTATGGGAATTCCTCAATCGGACATCGCAGAAATGACAGGTAAGAAGTCAATATGCTGTTTGTTTGTTGCGAGCGTGTTTAGAAAAATGGATAACTTTGTTTTTGCAGCATATTTGTCAGCATTTCACGTGGATGAGAGCACAGGCTATCACTCAAAATAATTTAAGTTATCAAAGTAGTAAAAATACTGAAGCAGCCCTGTGGTATTGTGTCCCACAGATGCATAGTTCTTGGAAAGAAACTTTTCTCATGGAAGTTGCTTAAGTTGGAAATATCAATCTCTTTGGTCTGTCAAACTTTAGTTTAAAATAGCATTTTCTTTGGTCTGTCATACTACAGTCTGTCAAACTTAAGTTTGAAACAGACGAAATAAAATGTGATTTCAAATTTAAACATAACGAACAAAAGAAAATTCCATTTTAAACTTTAGAATGACAGACCAAAGAAAATGCTGTGTCATTGTCAAACAGGAGAGACGTCAAAAAGCAGCGCTTATCAAGGCCGAAAGGTCACGCGAGGATAAAGGTTAATGAGTTTGTCAGGTGGGTGGTGAAACAACACCATAAGGAAACTGGTCAGAATTCGATTATTTAAGAGGATGGCTCATTAGACTTCAAAACGACCATGTTGTAGTTAGCTGGAAAGCAGCGCCGTGGTATCGTGTTCCACAGACGGGCAGTTCTTTGAAAGAAACTTTGCTCATGGAAGTTGCGTTTAGTTTAAAGTACACAAAGGAAGAAAGGAAAACTATCTACAGTGGTTGTAGCTGGACGAGTTTTTGTTTTAAATGTTTTACAGGGGATAACTATAAATTGGAGCTCAGTCGAGCACTTACCATGAAAATATCCCTATTGTGATTGTTGTTTTCGTTAATATCCCTATTGTGATTGTTATTTTCATTAATATCCCTATTGTGATTGTTATTTTTGAGTAAATCTCTGCGCTTTTTGGAACTTGTATTCCAGGCAAAATGTCTCCAGTCGCACGGCAAAAGGCTTGGAAAGAAAAGCGGGTGATTTTTTTAACCCCTCAGATTTTGAGTAACGATTTGACTCGGGGCACCTGCGAAGCGGCTAAAATTAAATGTCTCGTGGTCGACGAAGCTCATAGATCCCTTGGTAATTATGCCTACTGTCTCGTAAGTTTCTGTTCATAGTTTTTTTGTTTTTTTGCTTTCAGTAAATCTATATAATAAACAGCTCGACCTTTTGGCCTGAGATCAAAGTGTAATATCTGTTCAATGTATTCTACACCCCTTAGACCGGTAGCGGCTGCTCACTGTTTTCCAGGTTGTTTCAAGAGCTGAAAACAAGCAGGACAGTTTCTAAATGAAAACAAAAACGAGGAGGGGGTGATATGTGCAAAACAGGAGACTTTGTTGCTATGGTCACATTGAAAGAATGGAGCTCTTGTAGTTGGGGTAGCAGGGGAAGGCCAGAAAAACATGGCAGGGAGAGAGTGGTGAGGTTGGACTTGAGAGAAAGAGGGATAAATAAAGACCCGGTCAGAGATAGGTTAGTTTGGTAGACAATTTTTAAAAGCTACCCAACAGATGCCAGCATGTACAACAAGCATTCAACCGAATATGATGATGATGATGATGTTTGAATTCATTTATTTTTTTTAAATTTGAGAAAGAAAAAGTCATTATTTTAATTTTGGGGTATATAGTTTTTATTTAAGTTTATATACAGATACGTTCTGCATGGAAATATAAAAAGAGAGATAAAGAATGAATGCATCAATCTTTTTGAATTCTTTTAGACAGTTTTTAATTTTTTGTTTCCTTATTAGACAAAAGAAACCTATTTTGTATTTTGGGCAGGTTGTGAAAGAACTCGTGAAGATTAATCGTAATTTCCGGATTTTGGCATTAAGTGCGACGCCCGGCAGTAACTTAACGGTAAGAGAATTTTATTAGTAAAGAACTCAAATGGACAAAAATGTGAAAGAGTAAAAAAAATTATCCTTAGAGAAATGAAAAGATTAGATCTCAAAGTAGAAATAACATCTAACATTAAAATAGTTAATTTTCTAGACGTAACATTCAACTTAGATAAAGAAACTTATGAACCGTATACTAAAGACAATGCCAACCCGATCTATGTCCACCCACTCTCTAACCACCCAAAAACCATTATTCAACACATCCCCAGATCAATCGAAAAAAGAATTAGTGATAACTCCTCTAACGAAGAAATTTTCAACAAACACAAGGACTTTTACAATAAAGCGTTAAAGCAAAGTGGATACAAAAACACCCAAATTAAATTCACCAAACCTACACCTCCCAACAACAGACGCAAAAATAGGGGTAGAAAAATTATCTGGTTCACACCCCCATATAACAACATGGTTAAAACCAAACTCGGTAAAAAAATTTTAGACTTAATTAATCTACACTTCCCTCCCAACAATATACTGCATAAAATTTTTAATAAAAACACCCTCAAATTAAGCTATAGCTGTGGTGAAAATTTAGAAAAAATAATAAAAAAACATAACAACAAAATTCTAAATGAAAAAACTACCGCAACTAAAACAGCAAATACCAAGGCCTGTAACTGCACAAACAAAAAAGAATGCCCATTACAACATAATTGCCAAATAACCCAATCAGTATATCAAGCAACCATCTCTACTAAAGAAAACCCAACCCTGAAAAAATTCTACATAGGTATGGCTGGTAATACCTTCAAAGAAAGATATACTGGACATAAGTGTTCTTTTAATAACCCTACATATCAAAAAAGAACCTCACTTTCTATATATTACTGGGAACTATACAACAATAACCTATCACCAACAGTAACTTGGAACACAATTAGAAGAACTAGCACTTGTGGTTCCCTAAACTCACCTTGCTACCTTTGCCTAACAGAAAAACTTGAAATAATTAAATTTAGTGATAGGGGCAAACTTCTAAACAAAAAACAAGAAACATCAATTAACTGTCGGCATAATAGATTACACCTTCTTAGTAATCCACTCATAACCCCTTAGGCTGTTACTATATAAAAAAACCAAAAAAAAAACCACCTCCCCACCAACTGAAAATGTTGTCAACACAACTATCATCTTATACCTTTTATTAATTATTATTATTATTATTATTATTATTATTTTTATTTTTATTAGGAGTAGCATTTTTGTTTGTAGTATTATTTGTAGTAGTACTGTAAGCGGTAGTATTGGTTGGTATTATTATTGTTATTATTATCATTATTATTATTATTATTATTATTATACCCACAACGATTAACACTAATGGTCATCTTCTGTATTTTTCTTTACTCTTAAATACCCCCCTTTTATGCTTATCCATTTTTTTGATTAATATTTCTATATTTCTTAGATTATTTTTTAGATTATATTTTTTAGATTATCATTATCAATTATTTATTACTACTATTATTAATATCTTAAACTTAACTATTTGACATTGAATTATTTTCTTCACTTTTTTCATTTTTTCATTTCTGTACTTTTTATCAAGATAATTATTGTTATCAGTGGTGACATCATGTCTGACGTTACTATCATGGTTATTGTTATTTGCAGCAATGAAATTAACAGTATCACTATTAGTATTAATAATATTGATATTGCCATGTTTTACCGTTACCTTACTTTTGCCTCCACTGCCATTTTTATTATTATTATTATTATTATTATTATTATTATTATTATTATTATTATTATTATTATTATTATTACTACTACTACTATTATTGCCACCATTATGACTACTTCTATAATTTTTCACTATCATCATTGCTATTGTTAAGATTACTGGGATTACCACTCTGATTATTGTTGTCTGTTAAACCACTATTTTTATATGATCAGCATTATTGCAACCATTAACCCATATCATAATATCGGCAAACATTATCTTATCATTATTTAATATTATTATGATAATCACTACCCCCTAGGATTCCTAATATTCCTTAATTATTCTATTTCTTTCCTAAACTATTATTTTTATAAACTCTAAAATATTATTGACCACTATTATTATTTTTATTATTATTATTACCATTATTATTATCATGATTATTATTATTATTATTATTATTATTATTATTATTATTAATAATAATTAATAACGCCAGCATTTTCCAGTTATTCTTTTAGTTATATATTTTTTAATATTTTTTAGTATTTTTTAGTATTTTTATTATACTTCATTTATTATTATTTTCATTATTTCACCTCAATTATTAGGGGTATCTATTATTATTATTATTATTATTATTATTATTATTATTATTATTATTATTACCATTATTATTATTAATAACTAATAACGCTGGCATTTTCTAGTTATTCTTTAGTTATATTTTTTTAGTTTTTAGTAGTTTTTTTTAGTAGTTTTATTTTTATTATATCTTTATTATCATTTTTATTATCATTCATTTATTATTTCAATTACTTTACCTCAATTATTAGGGGTATATATTATTTTTATTATTATTATTATTATTATTATTATTATTATTATTATAATTACTATTCCTGTTACATTTAACGAATATACTTATTTATTCAAATTAACTCCAGACAAATTATAAAGACAATATAAACCCAGAATCGCGACACATTTGATCACCGCCCCACCACCAGTTTGCCCGCACGCATACACGCATATTACAGTTCACTTGGAAAAATACATTTATAAACTCGACGGTTTTTTGACACCTGATTCGTGCATGTCTACCACCCCCCTCCTTCCCTCTTGATCTGAATCAACAGACGCCCTCTTTCTCTCCTTCTTTTTCCTCTATGTGTCTCTCCCCTCATCATTATTTGTTCCTCTTTCCACCTTATATTTTTATTTATTTATTTATTTATTTATTTATTTATTTGCCCTGTCTGTTTCAGATTTTAGATTTTTGTTTTTTGTTTCTTAGATTTTTAGATTTTTTGATTTTTTAATTTTTAATTTTAATTTTTAATTTTTTAACGGCTTTAATTTTTGAAATGTTAAATTTCTTTCCTTCTTCTTCTCTTTCTCTATCCCTCCACTTCATTCTCTCCAAATATGATCTGAGGTTAAGATCGAATTCTAACTCTGCCTGATGAGATCTCAGTTTATAGTAACTGTTGATCGATAACATCGACATGCCAGTGTCGCAGATTTTGTACATGTCTGTGTAAATAAAATTATCATATATATATATATATATATATATTTGCTATACATATATATATATATATAGCATATATATACAGGGTGTTTCAAAAGTCTTGGGAACATAACGATTTTTAATAACTCAAAAACTATTAGGAGTTGAAAAATTAAATTGGTACCGTTGGAAAGGTTAAAGTTTCAAGTTTTGTGGGGAATCTTCAAAGTTGCTCAATATGAGCACCATTCGTCACACGGCAGACATCTAGTCGATAGTCCATTTCCTGCCAAACGCGTTCCAGCATCTTGACGTCAATGGTTCCCACAACTGCCGTTACTTGAGCCTTTAGTTTGTCAATATCTCTTGGAAGGGGCGGCACATAGACTTGTTGCTTGACAAAGCCCCAAAAGAAAAAGTCACACGGGGTAAGATCTGGAGACCTAGGAGGCCAGGGCATGAGAACGTCATCACCTCGCCCAGATCTCCCAATCCATCTACCAGGCAGCCTTGTGTTAAGAAACTGCCTTACTCTAAGACTCCAGTGTGGTGGTGCACCATCTTGTTGAAAAATGAAGTCATCAGATTCTGCTTGTTCCAACTGAGCCATTAACCAGTCTTCCAGCATGTTGAGATAGGATTCACCAGTGATAGTTGCCTCTTCAAAGAAGAACGGTCCATAGACACCTTTCTTGGAAATTGCACAAAACACGTTCACTTTTGGTGAATCTCGCTCGTGCTCAAGAAGTTCATGAGGATTCTCAGTACCCCATATGCGAGTGTTATGCTTGTTAACTTTGCCATTCAGATGGAAGGTCGCCTCATCGCTAAAAACAAGCCGGTCATCAAAGCCGTTATCTTCCAACTTCTCTTGCATTGCAATGCAAAAGTCACGGCGAAGTGGCTTATCAGTGTCCTTCAACTTTTGGACCAACTTGAGCTTGTAAGGTACCATTTGCAGTCGTTTCCTTAAGACACGCCAGACAGTTGCTGGAGCAAGCTGAAGTTCCCTGCTGGCTCTTCTCACTGATTTACGGGGGCTCCGCTGAAAGGCTGTCCGAACTTGCTCAACTGCATCTTCTGAAGTTGAAGGGCGACCTGTTCGCTTACTTGGGCACAAACACCCATCTTTCACAAATTTAGCATGCCATCTGACAATGGGTTTCCTTTCAGGGGCTTCTTTTTTAAATTTCCTGGGAAATGCACGCTGAACACATGTCCACGATTCAGTCTTTGCAAATTGGAGGACGCAAAATGCCTTGTCTTGTTTAGAGAACGCCATTACTGCACCTGGAAAGATAACACGAAAATCATTAGTATGACCAAAAACTTGATTAAGCAAGCTTTAAAATGGCACCAGTTTCATTTTTCTACCTGGAATAGTTCATGAGATATACGCATTTGTAATGTTCCCAAGACTTTTGAAACACCCTGTATATATATATATATATATATATATATATATATATATATAGCATATTTGAAACTATTTTCTTGTAGACCCAACAAGCAACCAATGTTATGATTAACATTTTCCCTTGTTTCATGTTTTTTTCTAGATGGTGCAAGATGTGATCTCGAACTTATTGATTTCCAACATTGAACTTCGAACGGACGATTCAGCCGAGATAAAAATGTATTCTTTTGAACGCAAAGTGGAAAAAATTGTTGTGCCTTTGGGGGAAGAACTAAAGGATGTCGAGAAACAGTATCTTGAGGTTTGTAGAAAACGTTTTTCGACTCGGATGCTAAATTAATTTCAATTGTCTTTCGGCTAAATTCTTTCCCTTTTTTTTCTTTCAGCTTCTGGAATCAGTTGTAAACCGGTTGGTGAGACAAAACGTCCTCTACAAACGGAACGTAAAAGCACTCTCCAAATTTCTTATTCTCAAATGTCGCGATGAGTTTCGACAGAATCCACCTCGAAATCTTCGGGTCAGTTGCAAAGAAATTCAATAATAGATTCCTTATTTCAGCATCATATTCAGTTTAACGTTTTTCTTACATTATTACATCATTAAATTTTAAAAAAAAAACGATTTTATCTATATGTCGCCATCTTTCTTATATTTTGCCTCTTTACGAAAGTTATCTCTCTTGCCTACTGGGTTAGCTGAAATGTCTACCGATACGTAAGATCGTTTTTTTCCCCTTCTTTTTCTTATAATTTAATAAATACTGGATGAATTTGCGTGATTTTTTCTGGCCGATCTTATTTTCAGCTAACACGTAAGTACATGACAAAGTTTATACGTTTCTTAAAATATTTGGATGTCATCGTGAAACAGCAGGAGCACGAAAGGAGCCAACATTCATACCTTGCCCCCCTTTCTTGTATGCGTAAAAATATTGTTGTACAGATGTTGATATTTTTTTCTATTTCTCTTTGCAGCCTCCTCAAATGGGTGTCATCGAAGGAGACTTT
Organism: Sepiola atlantica; assembly: GCA_963556195.1. NCBI lineage: Eukaryota > Metazoa > Mollusca > Cephalopoda > Sepiida > Sepiolidae > Sepiola > Sepiola atlantica. Next base: position 1,431,049 of record OY744549.1, read on the forward strand.
GCTCTGGCCATGAGCCTGTATCATGGTTATGAACTGCTTCAGTTGCACGGTCTCCGTTCCTTCTATCAATTCCTGCAGAGTCTTGTGAACGGGGACAAGGGCTACGGAAGAACGCGCTCGGAACTGATGAAAAATGGATGTTTCATGAATGTCTTTGATTACCTGACCAACAAATTTGGACAAAGGTGATCAATTGTTCTGTTTCTTGTTTCTTTCTTTGAGACGAAAAATAATTATAATTGCCCCAGTCTAGAGGGATTTCTTGTTTACTGATGAAGTTAAGTATCAGGACAGATACTATACTTTGCTCCTAGCCAAAATAGCCAAAGAGTTTGTTACACACGCCCACGCCCACACAAAACTACAAACTTTTATTTATAGACCTGAAATGAAAGAAGACTTACATCCAAGGCTAAGGTTGCTGGAAAAATGGTTGGATCATTCTATCGCTCCAGAAAGTGTCTCACTCCTGGAGCGATCCTCTATCTGTATAAAACCCAGATACATCCTGAGATGGAGTACTGCTGACATATGTGGGGAGGTGCCGCTCAGGGCAGCCTTTCCTTTCTTGACAGAGTACAAAACTAACTTGAACTTAAAATCAATTCAAATTGTGCTTTTCTTTCTTCCGTGTAGGCCATCCATAACATTTACCCAACAGACAAGCCAAGAACAGTCCGAGGAATACATCATTGGCCATCCCAAGCTGGAAAAATTGCAGGAAATTGTTCTAGAACATTTTAGAAAATTCCAGAAAGGTATGTTGCTTTATAAAATTTTTGAAAGTGCTATTTGATTCTTACAATTATGTAAACGAATTTTGGGTTCTGGCTACTCCAGTACTCAAAAAAGTTCTTGGCCTTTTGGCTAAGATCAAAGTGTAGTATCTGTTCCGAACTTTATGTGAAATTTTCCGTTTTTAACCTAATTTTTACGCACCCAACATCTAATCTTGTAAAAACATGGGAGAAAAACGTTTGGGTAAAACAGAAGAAAAGGAAGAGAAATAAAAGATAGAGGAAGAGAGAAAGAATGAAAAAAAGGATTTCATGTTATTTAAAAAAAAAACACAAGGTGACATGGGAGAGAAGAAAGAAAGAAAAAGATTGAGGAAAATCTTATTGTGTGACAATTTTTACTTATATTTTTTCTTTGATATGTTTGCAGATGATGGCAGTACAGATACCCGAGTGATCATTTTCTCTCAGTACCGTAATAGCGTTTCAGACATAACCGAGATGCTAAAAAGACAGCAACCGTTGATCAAGGTGATAAGTTTCATGGGTCAAGCCGCGAAAAAAGAGAGCAAAGGTTTTACTCAAAAGGAACAACTCCGGGTAAGTCTGTTTTTCATCTAAGTTTGTCACCACCCCGCTATCCACAAACTACACTATCTCCCACCATAACATTAGTAAAAAGTAAGGGATAAGCTGTGGAAAAAAGAGAGCAAAGGTTTTACTCAGCAAGTTGTGGTTTCTGTTTGGAAGAGGAATTCTTTTGTTGCAGCACCGACTGAATCGAACAACAACAACCTTGGACCGGCACAACGAGTGAGACGATCACAGCCAGTGCATGTTCATACCTTACTCTTGATTGGTCTTAAAGTCAGGATCCATAGTTCAAAATAAAAAATTCAATGAGATGAGGTTGGATAAATTCAGAGAAAGTGGTAGGAGGGAGAAATTGAGGGGGCACTTTTGGGAGTTGTCAAATGAAATATTTGACAGAATTTGATCTGGATATCAATACTAAGAGTTTAATTTTTTTTTTTTAACAGTTGAATTGAGAAGATAGTTAAAGGGGAGATGCAAATAATAATAATAATAATGTTGTTGATTTGTTTATTATATACGTTGTTGTTTATTGCATATTTCAAACCGGTTTTTATGTTTGATGTTCATTTGTTTTGTTTCTGGCAGGTGATGAAAGCCTTCCGTGATGGCAACTACAATACATTGGTATCGACTTGCGTTGGTGAAGAAGGTCTTGACATCGGTGACGTCGATCTCATCGTTTGTTTCGACGCGAGTAAAAGTCCGATCCGGCTAGTGCAAAGGATGGGACGAACTGGGCGGAAAAGGGATGGGCGAATTATCATGTTGGTGACGGAGGGCAAAGAGGAGCAGGTAAATTTGCGTCATGGAGCGTAGCATAATATCGAAATTAGTTATAACGACTTCAAATCCGAGTTGTCAATCAATCATGTTCACTTGTACACAGGGATGTGAGTTCTCCGTTTTTATGGTTAAAATCAACTTCTTTTTGTTTTTAAATTTCTAACGCTAGCCTAAACCCTGACCCTAAAACCTTAACCCTAGAAAGTAGCATAATATGGAATTAGTTATAGTGACTTTCATCACAAATTTTTAAAAAAAACGTCGGACAGGAGATAAGAGACCAGCCTGGCGTACTCCTACAGTTACTTCAAACCGATTTGTGATAGGTTCGTTAATAACAACTGCACACATTCTGTCTTTGTATAAATTTTCAGTGTTTACGATTTTGCTTGTAATCGAATTCAAATATTTTTCTCTGCTCCTTCATGTTAAGAAATTGTGTTTGGAAATTTGTAGATCTACAAACAGAGTGAGTACAATAAGAACAGCATCAATAAGGCTTTGCAGAATGGCACGAAGACACTCCGCTATTATCAGGAGAGTCCAAGAATGCTGCCGGACTGTCTGCAGCCGCAGTGCCATAGGATGTACATCACAATTAAGAACGAGTTTGAGAATCTGGAGACGGAAAAGGCAAGGATCAAAAACGAGAAGAAAAACAAAAAAGTTGCTAAACGTGAGTGCCCATTTTTTTTTTTTTTTTTTGTCTTTTTTTTTCTGGAAATCGCTTCAGACAACGCATGAAGCCATTTGATGTAAGGAGATAAATAGAACGAAAGATGATTATCGCAAAGACAGGAGATGCCTATTGGCCTTAGTCTTGAAAAGACCAAGGCTACAGGTAGGAGGAAAACAGTCAGCAGGAAGAGAGTTCCACAAGAGAGTTAGGAGTGGATGGCGAAAACTTCTGTCATTACTAACCAGCAGAGCGTTATCACGGTTGGTCTTGGGCAGGGCCTATCAGTTAGTCTTTATTTCGACATTTTTTCTGATTTTTTTTCATAAAGTCTTTAATATTCTTTTTTTTTCTATTTTAGGCAAAATGAAAACAATTGTGGATTTATTGGCTGGTGAATCGTCTATGGATGGAAGATTGTCTTCCATGTCTAATTCCAACTCTCCAAATCCAAACACAGAACTTCTGGTAATTCTTGCAAATTCTCGAGCCCCTCTTAGGGTTCATGTAAATTTTAATAAATCTTTAGCTCCTTGTATAAGTTCTTGGAGATTCTATAGGAATCTTTTCGAATCCACGCAAATACTGAAAAGTCTTTTGCCCATTTTTGAGTGCATGCAAGTCTTGGAAAATCATTAGTTCCGTTTTAGGGTTTCTGCAAATTTGAGAAATTCTTTAATCTCTTTTTGGATTTTTTTTTTTTTTTTTTTCAAATCTTTGACATTTCGGGTTCGTACAACTTCATAAAATCTTTAGTAGTTTTTTTTTGGTCTTTGGACATTCCTTAACCCCTTTTTAGGGTCTTTATAAATCTTTACTCCTATTTATGGTTCTCGCAAATCTAAGAAATTCTTCGATCCTTTTAAGGTTGATGCAAATTTTGAAATTCTTGTTGCTCTTGACTATATGTAGAGTATTTCAAAAGATTATGTTGTATTATTGATTGAAGTAACGATGAGTTGTTTCGATGACAATGTACGTATGATAAATGATGAAAAAAAACCTTTCACAGTTATTCATTAAGAGTGGGGTCAACTTCTCTGAAAGATTGCTAATATCATAATGCCATTTTGATTTCAGGCTGTGGTTGAACATTCTGATGCTGAAGACAACCTCGGAAGGTCGAGCCCACCGACCTACATGATGCTGAGCGACGACGACGCCGCCGACGAACTCCCAGATCTATCATCGCAGAATGTGGTAGCAGAAGCGAACAACAAAAGAGAAAAGAGTTGTTCAAAAACCACCAAAAAGAAAAGATCTGTTCAAAAAGAAAACACGAAAAAGAAAAAAGTGCGGAAGAAAAGGGGAGAACCGTTTCTTATCATTCCTGACGACGACGATAATGCTTCCGATTTCATAGAAGAACGAGAACCTGGCAGTAATTTGCACGGTTTGAGTGGTAACGGCACCATTGAGTTTCTATTAAAATCCCAGTCCAAGCAAGAACCGCGAAAATATGTTAAAGCATCTGATTCCAAAGAACATCAAGACTCTGGCGTCTTGAAGAACAATCATGCAGAAACGAGTTTAGTTCCAGCAGCGCCGTCTTTGGAGAACATCTCGGAGATGCTTGACAACTTGGAAGCTCAAGGCCAGCAAAGAACTCCTCCAGATTTAAATTCTCTTGTGGACACGTGGGATAAAGAATTTAACGAAAGCATTAAACCTGCGGCAATTTTGTCGAGTTCTTCGAGACTGGAAGAGAAGGAAGAGATATCTACACATACGCATATCCAAACCATGTCTCCTGCGGAACTGTCTTCAGATTGTGTTACTGGAAATAACGAGGAAGAAGCATTCTCCTCGCATCCTAAAAGATTAGACCTGAAAGCGAACGACGACGACGACGAGATTTTGGACACGTCTTTAGCAATCTTAAATAAGCGTAAACGGAAACTTCCATTTGAGAGCGTTGATTGCGAAGAATCCAAGAAGTCTAAAAGTCTGAAATCTCCCGAAAGAGAGCGAGGCAGAAAAGGTGAGTCGGTTTGTTCAAATGTATCTTCGATTTCAATATCACCTCCACAAAACTGTCCATCGTCAGAGAGTTTTTCATTAGATGTTGATCGTCATAAAGAACAACTTTTATGCAATGAAGTTTATTCTTCAAAGTCGAAACAACAGTGTTCAAAATCACGAGAAAGAGAGAAGAACGCAGGGAGTGAATCGCCAAGAGAAAATTGCCTGTCTTCACCACATCTGAGTCCGTATAAGCAAACACTTCCGTTTACCGATATCGGTTCTCCAAAATCGGCTACGTTCCAAATTTTAGAAGCTTCCGAGAAAACAAGCAGCGAGAAGGTTCAGCCGATACCTTTTCGTATGGAATATCGAGACGGGGGGAAGCAAAAAACTTGTAAGGATATCTCCACTAGAGAGAATTCAAAATTGGTCGACAGTTGTGGAGATTTGTTTACGGATTTTTCCTCATCTTTAAACGATGCCACAGAAGCGGTTAACGAAAGATCTATAGACAAATTTCCGGAAGCCGAGAATCGGATAGCAGAACGTTCAGCAATTCATGACTCGGGAAATTCTGATAAGGTCGTAAACGAACGAGCGATCTCCTCCGACGATGATCATCCGATATTCGATCTGACGACAGATATGTTCTCTGATGACGAGCTTTTTGGAACTGAATCTGACCCCGCTCATGTTCGTGTCGATGATAATAGTTCTGTTCCGAAGGTTTTGTCGGAAATAAATACTCACGAAAGTATGGATTCCGGGGTTTGTGGTAAAAGTCGGAGCGTGCCGTCTAAACTGTCTTCTCTGATTGTTTCGTTTGTTAATAGCAGAGTTTCTATCGATCCCTCAAAAGGGGACACGACGACAACGACGACGACGACTGGAAATGGCGAAGATGAAGAGTTACCCCTCTTTGATTTAGGGCTCGATTTTGATGTTTTCCCACCAACCCCTGAGCTCAGATATACCCAACCTCTCTTCTCAAGAATCTCCCGATCGAATGTTGGATCGAGCACTTCAGCTTCTACACAAAACAACAAAGACGTATCTAAAACAGAATCTCATCCAAGAACGGAGAACGGATCCACAACAGTTGAAGAGGCGAATTTAATTTCGTCCGGAGAAGAAGATCTTGGCGGATTCCGCCTCGTCTTGCCGGCGGTGAACGTATCTGGGCATCTTCAATGCCATTCCACACCTTGCGCGACAAAGAGAAATAGCTCCGAGGAACTGTTCACACCCTGCTTAATAGGCAATGAAAAAACATCTCCCTCTCTGTCGTGCAAAAATGAAGAAGACAACGTCTCGCAGTCTTCGTTCGTATCACAAGGTTTCGATTTAAAATTCGATGAATTATTCGGTGATGATTCTCTTGCGGAAGATATGACAGCCGTTGAAACAAACAGTCAAAAAGGTAAGTTTAAAAACAGTTGTTTTTTTTTTCATTTTCATTCTAAATTCTGTTTAATTCATCTAACCTATCTCTGCCCAGGTCTTTATTTATCCCTTTTTCTCAAAAATATAGCCGAGGCAATAAGACCCAGCTCTTTTCCTTCAACAACTACAAGAAACCTTTTCAACCACCGATTGCCATGGCAAATAACACCCTACCTGAGAGTCCAAACGTTCAAACTCCTCAGCCTAACATTCACAGGTAACATGAATCGGAACAAATACATAGAAGACATTGCCAAGGCTACTGCAAAGAAAGTGGGCTCCCTCTACCGTGCTAGAAAACTTCTCACACCTGACAGTATCCTATATCTCTACGAAGCCATCATCTGCCAATGCATGGAGTATTGTTGTTGTCGCATCTGGGCTGGTGCACCATCCACGAGTCTCTCCCTTTTAAACAAAGTCCAAAAAAGAGTCTCTGATCTAATAAATCCCTCGCTATCCACCAAGCTCCAGCCCCTGTCCCATCGCCGCAATGTTGCATCCTTGTGCCTGTTTTACAAGTACTTCAATGGAATGTGCTCCGATGAACTTGCTGCTGGACATACACACACACAGACAACTGCCTTTTAAATAATAGACTAGCAGGGATACCCGGCGTTGCCCGGGGCCATAAAAAAAAACAAAAGAAGAAATTAAATAGTGTGTGTAACATCTTTATATTAAAACTTCTATCTCTTAGCTGGAGATTAGTTAGACGTTTCTTTTTTTGAAAACGTAACAATATAAAACCACAATCATCATATGAAATTCACCAATATTTCCACATTCAGGTAATTTATTCAAATTTGTCTTTTTTCTTTCACCAGCCAGTGACACAGTGGAAGACGAAGATAGTTTCTGTGTCCGTAAGAAGAAAAAGAAGTCCGCTGTCCTCACATCTCCATTACTATCAATTCAGAGTGATGGTAAGTGGATATGAAACCCCCTCCCCACACAAAACAAAAGAGCCGGAGAAACGTGCATAGAACGGTTTTTGCATTGTCCCAGGAAGTCGTTGACGATTTAAATTCAGCAAAGTTTCTCCGCCGTCTTTTTAAAATTCTCTTCTTCTTTCTCCAGCGTTTTTATACTTTTCCGTTTTATGTGTGATTGTCGATTCAATGTTACAATTTTCGGTTCGTTTTCTTCCAGATGATGATGTGCAAAACCGGTTTGCCACGAAACGAAGAAAAACCGGAGATGAGAATGGAAAAGTTCGGAAAAAATCACACCGTCCAGGAAGACGGGTAACTATTTTTTTTAACCAATGATCACCACTTCTGAAGGTTAAAAGCAGCTTAAGCGTTAATGGAATGGATAGATTGTCAGTTGAATGATGAAGAATATTATGAGAGGATTTTTTATACTAATGAGTCACCACTTATCAAGGCTAAAAGCCACTCGAGGATAAGGGTTAATGAGATGGATGGATTGTCAGTTGAATGATGAAGAATGTTATGAGAGGATTGAAGATGATAAGTGGACTGAATCAAATTTGTTTATTTTACAAGTACTTGTTGACAGTGTCTTTTTTTTTTCAGGCTGAACAATTAGAGGGCCGTGAGTTTTTGGATGAAGAAGCTGCGTTATCCGGCAGTGATGATGGCATCTCTGACGAGGAACTGGAAGATGGAGATGCGTATGATCATAGTTTCATCAATGATTTCTCCCAGGGTGAGCAGACACAAAGTAAGTCTAGATTAGCAGAACTAAATGAATGAAGCTATATAAATTGTCGTTGGTTTGTAGGGAACAGAGTTATTTCCCTTTGAGGAGAAATGATTTTATAGCTTAGAGTTTTATTGTAATGAATATTGCTTTAATGTGAAAGTAAATTAAATTAAAGTAATTATGTTTTTTATCAGTGTACTTGTTTTTCAGTTTTTTTGTTTTTTAATAAATGCGTGATTATCTGCCCTTGCAAATTATCTGCCCTTGACTTGTGTCCAACGAAACAAGTTGGACGCATAGTCATCGAAGTGACTTGTACGGAAAATGGAAAAACATTTGTAATTAAAGTTCTAGTGGATAATTTTTCCTACTTTTTTCATCATTGAACAATAAAATACCAATGAGTGAGTACATGATATTGTTTTCATAAATAATTTTTCCTTCTGCACGCAACACTGAACAAGCACCCTTGATTATCTTAACATCTTCAAGAGGGGATCATTGAGTGTATCTTAGCAAATATTATTCCGAAAAGCAACGGGTTGATAATAGTTTTCAACAAACTTTTGTAATTTTCAGATATGGTGGACATGAGAGCCGTGTATCTGCAGTCCGTCGTGAGTCCTGTTGTTAAGCATCATGGGTACAAAATGAGGTACCGCCCGAGTGCGAGAGACGTGTATTCTTGTGCTCCCGAGTCCGATGACGATTATGAACATGACAGCTTTTGTGTCGACAGTGCAGATTCCTGTAAGTACTTTCGTCGTTTTGCTGCATATCCATTTGTGCAACTGATATTTTGGGATAACATCTGCAGTTGGGGTCGTTTTGACTGGATTCGGCATTAAATAATCCAAAAAAGGGTTGATATGCCGTAAAACAAAACAACCAAACCAAACACGAATAAATATTTGAGATGCCGTAAAACAACGAAACGAAATCTGTTTTCTTTTTCCAGCTGTGAACGAAACGACCACTTTCATCGATTTAAGCTCATGCGAGGAAGAAACGCAGACGACGAATGTTCCGAAGAAAAGCAAAAAACAGCGTATAATCCGTCCGGAATCTTCCAGCGAAGGTGAACCTGTGGAAACGGAAGGAATTTTAGAAAACTCGAGCCATATGCACGGTACAAGAAAAATAAATGAAAATAAAGAACAGCCGACAGGAGTTGTTTTAGATGACAAGGTGAGATTTTCTTTTTACAATATCACTGACATGCCATCCCTGTTACGGTGTCAAAGGATCATCTCCGGTTGCATGTTTGCGATGCATGTGATTGAAAGTTGCTGCAAGTGAGAGGTATTTACCTAAGAAAAGAGAAATCGCCGAAGATATGGGAAATATCTCTGATTTTGGATTTGGCCACCCAGAATGTAATTTCTCTTTTAAAAGAAGTAGGTGTCTCTTTAAACGGTGGGGTGTTCAAGGTACTTGAGAACAATAAAGGCCAGAGAGCAATCAGTCCAGTATAGAAACCAAACATAGCAGAAGTGACGTTAGTCAAGGGATTTTAGAATTTGAGGTTCTCGCAGTCTGGACGGCGGCGGCGAATGCAGAGTGACTGGACATATTTTAAGATGTGCTAAAATCCTTTGACGGATCGATGCACTTCTGTCTTCTTCTCTCCTGATGGTTTCCATGTCTTTTTAGGGCAGCCCGCTTTCTTCTTTTTGCCGTCCAGCCTTAGGTGTCTGCAAGTGTCGATATACCCCTTGCTTCTTTCAACACGCCTCAATCAGCGAAGACGGTTTGCCCTTATTAGAACATCAGGATATCTGATCTCTATAAATTTCATTTCTATTATCGTAATCTCTTCTTTTTCTTATGTTTTAGAGAAACCAGCCAATTCAAATACTGGATTCACAATCCGAAGATGAGTGTGAGAATTCAGATCCTTTGGTGATTTTTGCCGCATCCAGAGAAATTAGCGGAGCTCAGGTATGCAAATTTTGATTAAAAACAAAAACAGTAAACATATGCCGGTCAGTGTTGTCAGCTATATTCTGCACAAGTGATGAGGATGGATTTAACACCTGGCCAGTTTGTAAAAGCCATCCAACACATGTACGCATATAAAACCTTGTAGTCGAACTCGGTAAACGGGATGGAAGTTTGAACCGAACTCGAATTCCGTACTTGAAAAGCCGAGTTGGACATAAAAAATTGCCGAGTTCAGAAAGATGCGTCTGAAGAAAGTTGGAGATTACATCGGTTGAAACGTTGCGAGTAATCCAAAATTGAGATGTAATAATAGACAATTTACTCGTTTTTTTGCTTTCTGTTTCATAGGATATCATATCGGACCTCCGACTGAAACATAAATTGAACGTGGTTGTGACAAAATTGGAAGCGTGTGATTATATGGTCAGCTTGAGAACAGCGGTTGACAGAAAAGTCATGTCTGGTAAGGAAAACCATTTTCTTCATATCATTGTTCCAATTCATTTTTAACATTTATTATTAGCATAGCATGAATAAAAAATAAAATACAAAAATTGTTGGGTTTTTTCTACCCTCGGACGTAATTTCAAAACATATCACTAGCAACACTAAGCAACATTTACTCAATCATCATCATCATCGGTTTAACATCTCTTTTACATGTTTAAGAAATTGACTTCCAAACGGACCTATCTCTGCCCAGGTATTTATTTATCCCTCTTATTTTCACCTCCGACCCTCCTATTTGATCTATTTGTTTTGTTTGTTTTCAGATTTTGTAAATGGTGCCAATAACAAAAAATTGGTTAAACGTCTCCAAGACATGTGTGACTATTATGAACGTCCTTGTCTGATTGTCGAGAAGAACCCACAGAAAGGATCCGAGAGTAAGAATGTCTCGAGACAAATGTGAGTCATTTTATTGGGATTACCTCGCATTCCTCACATTGTTGTCAATAACAGAAAATTCACGCGGCGTCCTTCCACTCTTTTGTTCCAAATTTTGATCTTCTTCTTCTTCTTCTTCTCCTTCTCGCAGGCCGCAGACGAAATACTTGGAAACTTTGTTAACCCAACTGAGCCTGGGTTCAATCAGATTGTTGTTTTCGGAAAATAAAAGTAAGTCTGCTTTTCTTGTTTAGCCCTCTGAAAAACCAACTGCTTGTGTCGTGCCGAGAGGCGGGCCGGCTCTCACTTCTCCCCTTCCCCTGTAATATTTTCACGCCTCACCGGAAATCTGGGTTTCTCGACTCTCAAGGGACTTTATCTGGAGCCATGACCGTCGGGTAGAAGTCTTAAGTAATTCGCAATTGTATTCTTAGTATCGCCCGCACTGAGGATTGAACCTTCAACCTCCAAAAGACCGTCGCTTACAACTGATTATTACTTTAGCACTTTATCCGTTACGCCACTGGCCCTTGTGAGAACAGTAGTTTGAATAATCCAAAAAAATCAGTCCTCATCTCAAAAATTCCGAAACTATGTGTTAATATATAAAATGTTTCTTTTTTTCTTTCTTCTAGATGAGACGTGTACGTTGCTGGCAAGCTTGTGCTGTCAAGAGAATGTCAAAGGTCAAGCCATCTGCAAAAATCACGTATTGAGTGACTCCCAACAGCAGGTGACTTATAACATTGTGGACATATTTTATTTTAGAATTAAAACTTAAAAAAAAAAAGTACCGACGCCAAGGGGATTTCAGCTTGGGTCCTAATCTGGAGAAGTGCCCACTTTATTATATAGATGGCATGTGAACAAACGCTTTTTAAAAAATTGCAATATTAATATAGAGGTAATAATACCCGGCAATACCTACCTAACTACCTACCTACCTATCTACGTAATTTAACTCTGTTAAACATTTTCAATATTTGTCTCGTTTTTCAAACAGAGGTTGAAGTTTTACGTGTCCCTTCCGAAAGTCAATTATGCGTTGGCGCTGAATTTGTGTCAGAATTTTAAGACGATAAAAGAATTTTTGGAAAGGTAAATCCAAAATATTTGTTTTTGTTTGATTTTTCCTCGTTTGATTTTGAATAAATTAATCTGCTTTCTTTTGTATCTTATTTTTTCAAACAAAAATTAAAATTTTTATATAGTAACACTGTTCTATTATTGTTAACGATCGACTATTTCAATCTTTTGTTAATAAAGAGAGTGACAGATATATTATAAAATAAAAGCATAATGTCAAATATGTTTGATGTATTTTTTGGATGATTGATGAATATTGTTTTTATATCTTCTTTCTTATCTAGTTCTGTTTCGTTGATTGTTACCCGTTCCAAGATGTCCTCCGAACGTGCCGGTTATATCCACAAGTTCATCCGACAAAAGTTTCAATGATTACATTTTTTTTGTAAAAAGCAGATAAATTATTTTTTTAATAAAAGAAAAAAAAAATCAAATTAAATCTGAGAGAATTTATTTTTTTATATTTTCATATTTTTCTAAAATATTGTTTGTATAATAAATCAAAAATTAAATCAAAATTGTCGTTTTTATTTTTTTATATTTTCATATTTTTCTAAAATATTGTTTGTATAATAAATCAAAAATTAAATCAAAATTGTCGTTTTTATTTTTTTATATTTTCATATTTTTCTAAAATATTGTTTGTATAATAAATCAAAAATTAAATCAAAATTGTCGTTTTTATTTTTTTATATTTTCATATTTTTCTAAAATATTGTTTGTATAATAAATCAAAAATTAAATCAAAATTGTCGTTTTTATTTTTTATTTTCATATTTTTCTAAAATATTGTTTGTATAATAAATCAAAAATTAAATCAAAATTGTCGTTTTTATATTTTCATATTTTTCTAAAATATTGTTTGTATAATAAATCAAAAATTAAATCAAAATTGTCGTTTTTATTTTCATATTTTTCTAAAAGGTGGCTGATCTGATCTTTTGGTCGGGATCAAAGTGTAGTATCTGTTTCGATGGATACTACACCCCATAGACCGATATTGTCTTGGCCTTCGGGGCTTGATTTACGCCGGTCTATTGGTTGTCTGTCCTGTGCAGTTCTAGGAGGTCCACCCTCCCAGGCTTTGCCTTCTCACCCTTTGAGAAGGGGTTAGTTTATTGCTAATCGCCTGAGGCGCCCCTACCGGGGAATGCTGACGGGGCTGCCCAGGCATTTTTTGATGGTCATAAGTGCTCTTCCTCTAGAGTGCTGACTTATCAAATCCCACTTTCCGACCTTGTGTCACATTTTACCTTGTGGGAGGTAGATAAATACCGGCTGATCTGATCTGAGAGCTCGGGGCGATCGGTGGCAATGTGCCGCCGCCGTCACCATTGAACAAACTGTTACATTGCCGAGGGAACTTCAACACTAAGAAGTTCGTTCGGAGTCACGAATCAACCCCTCAACGAAACGGCGTCAGTTGTACAACTTTGTTTCTTCCAGAGACTCCATTTTTTTTATCAGAATTGGCTGGAGAAGCAATTCTTTAGCAAAGCTATTCCCCTTTCCGACTACTGCCTCGGCCCCCTTCAGGGTACATCCGGGTTATACATGTAAAAAATTTCTTCAATACAAAAGCTAGGAGTATTGATTTTCTCCTCTCCAGGAGTTAGGCACAAGGCCAGTTTTTATCTTACTCCCACAAGTAAGATGTGACCCAAGGTCGGGTCGGGAAAGTGGGGTTTAAAAATTGTCTGGGCAGCCCCGTCGGTATTCCCCGGTAGGGGCACCTCAGGCAGTAAACTTACTCCTCCCCAAAGAGGGGAGGCAAAGCCTGGGAGGGTGGACCTCCTAGAACTGCACAGGACAGACCCATAGACAGGCGTAAATCAAGCCCCGAAGGCCAAGACAATAGCAGTCTATGGGGTGCAGTATCCATCGGAACTTTGATCTTAGCCAACTTTGATCTTAGCCAAGGCAAAATAGAACGCATTATTCTTAGCATCAGTCCATGTGAAAGAAAAAGAAACACCTGGACCAGACAGCAAACTGGAGTAACGACATCATCACTACGATACGAATGACAAAACATAGATGGGCAGGTCACCTTTCGAGATGCACAGACAACAGGTGGACACTTAGAGCGACAGAATGGTAGTGGAGGTAATGGATAAGACCAATAGGAAGGCCAAAAACCTGGTGGAGAGATATGTCGAAATATGTAAAATTATGACCAAGGTTTAAAACAAAAGAAGATTAAAAAAAAATTGGTTCCATGTCCTTAAAAACGCTATCTGATCTGGAAGTGGGTGATCCTTTTAAGTCAAATTTATATGCGAAAATGATCCCCCATTTCTAAAAAATATTGTTATTTTTTGTATTATTTCTATTTTCCACCAACCTTTTCAGGCTGTTTACATGCAATCGCCTAAAAAAGTAAAATCTAATTTACTAACTTTGTGTCGTTTTTTGTTGTTGCCTAATTGAATCAACGTTTCTCGTACCATTAAGTACCATTAAGTAAAATTTCTAAATATATTTTCGTATTAAAAAAAAAAATTTTTAATTTATAATATATCAAATATTTAATATATTTAATGGAAAATAAATATCATGAAATGTTAAAATTTAATAAATATTTCGTTCTTGTAAATAATAAATAATAAATAAATAAATAAAAATGTCTTGTTTTAGTTTCGTATCCGAGAAAGCTGTTCAACTTTGACCTTTGTAATGGCCGACTTGTGTGATAACAAATTTCCGGAGAACGAATAATAAATGTAAAGTTTATTTAACCAAACTATTTTGGGGAACTCAGGTGAATATATTTATTTATTTTTATTAATTAAGCTTTATTCTTCCATTTGGCGTCATTTTTAGTAACAAATTGCGACTCATTCTTTTTTAATTTGTAAAATTAATATAACTTGTGTTTTTGTTTTTGTACGAGATTTATTGTCACTCAAATATGTTTCCCTCTAATTCCGTGACTTCGCGGAAAATAACATATATATATATATATATATATATATATATATGTTATAGGTTCGTCGGGAATCTTTAACAATAGCCCTACAGCTCGCGAGTCGGGTTGAAAAAAAGTTGTAGAACGTAGTCAAAAAAATGAATATGCAACAAATAAATGCGACGTACGTAGAGACCAAAGATTTTCCTAGTTTTCTATTCCATTTGTTTGTATGTTTACGTATGGTAAATGGGTTTTTATTAGACATGAAAAAAGAAAAAAAAATTTTCAAGTCATTTATTTAAAAAACAAAATGGCGTCATTAGTTTTTGTTATCGGTGTCACGTGTGTGTGTTTTTTTTTACCGGGACTCATAATCAAAGTGGCGTTTTTTTTTGGGGGGGGGGTTGCATTTTTGAAATTTAATTTTATGAAACGAACATTTTAACGATCATTTTGATCACCGAATGAGCGCGCATGTCGTTACGTCATTGGAAGACCAGGGATGACTGTTGTTTTGCTTTGTTCTTTTGCTTGCCTGAAATATGAAAACTTGGGGTTTTGATTAGGGTTAGGGCTGGGTTTAGGTTAGGGTTAGGGCTGGGTTTAGGTTAGGGTTGGGTTTGGGTTAGGGTTTAGGTTAGGGTTAGGGTTAGGACTGGGTTTAGGTTAGGGTTAGGCATTTTTTTAAGAAACAGGAAAAATAAACATTACGGTGTGACGAATGAAAATAATATGTAAATAAAAGCACACTGACATGTAAATAAAAAGAAAATTATTTTATTCCTTTTGCTTAAAATGTAGTTTTGTTTTGTTCTTCTGCTTGGCTGAAAAATGCAAACATTGCGCTTTGACTATGAGTCCCAGTAAAAAACCAATTGAAACGAGACGAGAACGAGAGCGGCCATTAATTTTTTTTTTTTCATTTCACGTAAGCTAAAACTATTAACTTATAGAAAATAGCACTTTTAACGGATTATAATCATTAATAACTGTCACAGTTAACTTGGAAATTCAGTTTTATCGGCTACGGTAACTTTTATTTGTTGTATATTTGTTTTTTCAGCGTTTTCGTTGTTGGGCTATTATTAAAAATACCCGGTTCGTCTGTTTTGACCCGACATTAAAATGTTTAAAGAAATGTATAAACTTTGTTATCTACTTACGTGTTAGGTGAAAATAAGATTGCACAGAAAAATTTACGCAAATTCATCCAATATTTATTAAATTTATTTATTTTAGTTTTGTTAAAAAAAAAAAAACAACATTTTATTTATAAACATTTAATTACCAATGGTTCCTTTGACAACAAAAATGGTACTTATATCGATCTTGACCCAGTTTCCGTGAGTTTCTTGTCGGAAGCGTTCGGCTATCCTACGCAAACGCCCGAGAGATGACGAGCCGATTTGTACCAGACGACAATTTTGATACGGTGCTGCGTACTATGACGTCAGCACTTTTACCCGGCGCCCCCCCCCCCCCCGGCGCCAGCATTTTGGCTCACGTGACTCAATCGTAGTCACTTATAAACAGAATAGTCTTCCGTATTAACAATTAGCATATATCCCACCCCCAATACATTTTTTTTTGTTTATTAATTATTCACCATCAATCTTCCTTCTATTTCGTAAGGTAAATAATTAATAAACAAAAAAAAATGTATTGGGGGTGGGATATATGCTAATTGTTAATACGGAAGACTATTCTGTTTATAAGTGACTACGATTGAGTCACGTGAGCCAAAATTATTTTGCAAAAAAAAAAATTATTTTCATTAATAACAGTTGTTTCCTTATGTTTTCTTCATTTTATATAAAAAAAACTTTGACGAGTTGTTTACAAAAAACAAAAAACAAATAGTTTCATATAAATGAAACATACGGTGACACCAACGCTGCGCGTTTTGAATTTATCGTCCGACAGTGTTCACATCAGCTTTTTACGGCTGCTGCTTACGTAACCTGCCGGAAGATGCCGACGCCAAATTGCCGGAGATTGGGTTGTAAAATGGATAAGTAGCAATAAATTCAATTAAAAAAAGTGACACACAAAGTTATGGAGTCGGTAGGCCAAACTGCTGACACTCATTCTTCCCTCTTTGTCTACAACCGCATACTTAAAATAAACACTATATTCGCTTATAGAATGTCAACAATTTTTGTTTTGTTATTTTAGGTTTTGCAAATGGCAACAAAGAACCTTGTGGAGGGGGAGTGTGGCGTGTCGAATTCGCTGCTCAAGTTCTCGAGCCATTTCACTCAAGACAAGGCTTTCAAACAGGTGAGAAGAAGAACTGGATGGGCGTTTTATTGCATTCCTTGATTGAGGACATGCGTTGCATGGAGAGAAATGAGATGAGAATGGTACGATAGATGTGGAATGTGAGTGTTTAGACAGGCTTAGAGTTGATGATGATCAGAAGAAGATTAGATAAGGAGATGTGTGCAGAACAGGAGACTTTGTTGGTATGGTCACGTTGAAAGAATGGATGAGAGTGCTTGGGTTAGTAGATGTTGAACAGTTGAGTTAGCAGGGTCAGTTGACAGAGGAAGGCTAAAGGAAATATGGGAAGAAGTGATAAGGATGGATTTGAGAGAAAGACCTGGCCAGAAATAGGTTAGTTTGGAAGTCAATTTCTAAAAGCAGTCCAACACATGCCACCATGTAAAATCGATGTATAACTGAAGATGATGATTCTGAAGATGATGATTATTTTAATCATCTTCTATTTATGGAGAAGGAAAAAATGATGTCCGAAAGATATTTGCTGACGACACCACGCTCTACTCTCTCAAAACAGACGCGCACATATCCGAGTCAATGGCTGAATCCTTAGAAAATGACCTCCAGGCTGTAGTGGATTGGGGTTATAAATGGATGGTAACTTTTAATGCCGCAAAGACAAAGCTCCTTTCCTTCAATAACTACAAGAAACCTCTTCAACCACCGATTGTCATGGCAAGTAACACCCTACCTGAGAGTTCATCGTTCAAACTCCTCGGCCTAACATTCACAGATAACATGAATTGGAACAAACACATTGAAGTCACTGCCAAGGCTGCTGCAAAGAAGGTGGGCTCCCTCTAACATGTTAGTAAACTCCTCACACCTGACATTATCCTATATCTCTACAAAGCCACCATCCGCCCATGCATGGAGTATTGTTGCCACATCTGGGCTGGGACATCATCCACTAGTCTCTCCGTCTTAGACAAGATCCAAAAAAGAGTCTCTAATCTAATTAGGTCTCTCACTATCCACCAAGCTCCAGCCCCTGTCCCATCGCCGCGATGTTGCTTCCTTGTGCTTGTTTTACAAATACTTCAATGGATTGTTCTCTAATTAACTGGCTGCTCTAGTGCCCCTCGACGCAAGTTGACTAGAACAACCTGACAATCAGCTAGGCCCCATCCATTCACTGTGGAGGTCCCCAGATGCCGGAGAGCCTCCTATTCCGGTAGCTTCTTTCCTCGTGCTGCCGACCTCTGGAACTCCCCTGCTCGGAAGCGAGAATGATAGAAACTGTATAAAATAAGAGTGGGGAGTGAAACAACGTAGTGAGAGAGGGTGTGAATGATAGACAGAAACTTAGTAAGGGATGGGTTATTTGGTCAGTTAATTGCAAATTACGGATGATTAGAACAGTTAAAACAAAATTTGTTTTCAGACATAACTCAATCCGAAAACCGAGGAATATTTTAACATGTATTTTATGTGATTAAAATTGATAGGTGGAAACAAACATCGATAAAGTTTACTTGACTGTAACATTTTCACCCCTTTAAAGGGGTGTCTAATTTTTAAAATTTTTAATGGAAATCGCTCCAGACAAGGCATGAAGCCACTTGATGTAAGGAGCTAAAAAAAAAATACTACTTCAACATCAAAAACTAATCAACGATAAGTGCTAGATAGATAGATTCCGACCCAGAAAACAGCAATTCTTCCCCCTTTGTCAGAAAGTAAACTAAAGTTAGTCACTTTCTACTCTCTAAAAATATGAAAGTCTGTCATGTATTTTAGGGTCATCATTCTGAGGAAGGTTTTAAACTACAGGATGCGAGGGCTGTTTAAGGAGATTTTAATATGTCAAATAAACAACGATATTTTCACAAAAAATGTAAAATATATTTAAATCAAACTGACCCAAATATCCTTGATGATACCCCGATTTTCTATGTTTTGAGGCATTTCCGTCCGTCTGTACGGATTTTTCTCCGCAACCATCCATTGAATTTCTCTGAAATTTTGCATGAACTTGTATCTTTTGTCAGGTTACAAAGTGACATTCTCAGATTTTTGAAAAAAAATCTGGTTAGCCCCCCAGGGGGTCAATGGTAAAAAATGACATTTTTTGCCCCATAACTTTTCATCCATCCATTCAATTTCTCTGAAAATTGGTCAAAATATGGAGGCAATTGTTCCTAATAGAAAATTCGGGTTCGAAACCGTCCACAAGCTGAAATTAATTGGTCCCTAGTCATTTCGGACATAATCTGGACAATAGCGGCCTTTAGTGAAGCTATGGTACCATGAGGATATCGATTAGTTTCATTTTTAACAAAGCTCCACACATAATAGTTCATAAGGTTGAAATCTGGCGAGTTAGGGGGACACGTGTTGGAGGTCACATGATCGTAAAAATTCTCTGATAACAAGTCCTGGCTCACAATGGCGTTGTGAGAAGATGCATAGTCTTGTTGAAAGACATGGCCTTGCCTTTCATACGTTTTAAGAACATCAAGGTATCTAGCGGCATTGACCCGAACACCTAACGATTTGAGTGTGTACTGAACTTCAACCCTGCAAATAGCCCTCACACCATGTATATCCAACGAAGACTTCTTCTCTGTTCATTGATTTTGTTAAAAAAAATAAATTTTCTTTCTTTCAGGATGGCTTTCGAGATGTCATTCCGTTTCCTGGACAGAAGGTAAGTCGGGATAAATATAATCCGATCCGTCTTAGCCAAAAGAAAGATCCGGGTTGTTTTCGATGGCTGTACACCTAAACAACATGACATTAATGTGCATGTATCCCAGGGGTTGATCTTTATTATTCTTGATATTCATAAACGACCTCCCTGATGCAATTGCATCTGAGATGTGTATATTTGCTGATGACACCACGCTCAACTTTCGAGACGTGGGCAAAGCAGATGCGTACATATCCAGGGCAGTGGCTGAATCCCTAGAAAATGTCCTCCACAAATAGATGGTAACATTTAATGCCGCAAAGACAAATCACCTTTGCTTTAACAATTACAAGAAACCTCTTCAACCACCGATTGTCATGGCAAATAACACCCTACTCCTCAACCTAACATTTACAGGTAACATTAATTTGAACAAATACATAACAGACACTGCCAAGGCTGCTGCAAGGAGAGTTGTCTCCCCTTACCGTGCTAGAAAACTTCTCACACTTGCCAGTATCCTATATCTCTACAAAGCCACCATCCTCCCATGCATGATGTATTGTTGCCACATCTGGGCTGGTGCACCAACCACTAGCCTCTCTCTCTTAGACAAAGGTCCAACTTAATAGGTCTCACACTGTCTACCAAGCTCCAGCCCCTGTCCCATCAGCGCAATGTTGCATCCTTGTGCTTGTTTTACAAGCACTTCAATGGAATGTGCTCCGATGAACTTGCTGCACTCGTGACCCCATCAACGTAAATACGCTCGGCCAAACCGTCAATCAGCAAAATCTCACCCCTTCACTGTAGAGGTCCCCAGCTGCCGAAAAGCTCTATACTCTAATAGCTGCTTGCGTTTGGAATTCCCTCTTTGCTCTTTGTTTCCCCGACTGTACTGACATGCAGAAATTTAAATGTGATGCTGATGTGCAGAGATGAAGACGATCGAAGGAGATGGAATGAGTTCAAAAGTTCAGGATGAAAGAGACAATGGTGGCAAGTGGCACTGTTGGTCGAAAGCTTTGTTGAATTATCGACAAATAATGATTGACTTCTTCTGAATTACAGTCGGGCAGATTTCAGATAAGATCTGTTTGGTTATACATTTCTTCTTTTTTGTATTTCAGGTTGAAAAGCCGATGGTTTTGCCGAGAGATGTCGAGGTATGATTATTGCTTTTATGCTTTTAGAAATTTCAATAGAAAAATTATATTCGACACGTTTATGTAAGTAAAACCTTCTCAAAAAATAACCTGAACCGTTTTTATTTTCACACAGAACATATTTTGAAAAGCTAATAACAATCATGTACACACATATATATATATATATATATATATATATATATATATATTTTTTTTTTTAGAGATTACAGATGAGAATAAAAAATTGTGAAGATACAATATTTATTAGAACATCAAAAGTTCAGAGCAAGGAGCTTCATATCCTTAATCCATGGATTTTCAAAGATAAACTCTTCTCATCAGAGGATAGGGAAAAGCCGATAATGTAATTGTAAATATTATTGGTACCATTTAACTTTGAAAATTTTACACAAAATAAACCAAAATAAAGACCAAAAGGTAAAGAGTCTTATGTTGAGATGAGAGCGTAGAGTCAGAGTGGACGCTGTCCAAAAACACGTCAAAATAAAAACAGCAGAAATGAATGTTGGTTGTCATTTTAGAATCACGAGATTTTGTCAAATAAATGAAATATTTATTAAATTAATTTTTTTTTAAAATTTAGATGATTTAATATTTGACAAAATCTTGCGCCATGTTGGCTGATTCTAAAATTTTGAAGTTTATCATTTCAACGGCGTTTCTAAACTGCACTGACACTTAGATCTCATTATATCTATATATATATATATATATATATATATATATATAAGCTCCAATTATTTTGAGCGTAAATAAATTGATGATTCGTAGAAATTAATCTTGTTGTATGATTCTCTCCCTTGGACGATTGAATCCCCTTGAGAATACTTGTGTTTACAAGGCATTTTTCTAGCGTTAAAAGCGTGATCGGTGGCTGGATGGTTACAAAACAAGGGTCCATAATATGTGGATTCAGTCCGATTTCATACTTCATACTGACGAGCGTAAAATTAAACAAAATGCAAAACATATATGTTTATGGATATAAAAATATGTATTTATTTATTAATAATAAATATATATATATATATATATATATAAAGGAAATCTGTTTATGGATATAAAAATATGTATTTATTTATTAATAATAAATATAAATATATATATATATATAAGAAAATCTGTTTGTGCATATACTATGTATTTTTTAGCGTCCAAACTTTTCAAGATAAAAGCTCGATGATTGCTAACATTTAACAACAGAGCATATATAAATAAACAAAATTAAGCTAAATTCTAGTAACCAAGTTCTTTTTTTCCAAATCCCAAAACTTTGGTAAATTTTGACAGACCGTTTCGCCCATAAAAGAACAACCAAAATTAATATATCAATTCTGGATCTGTCGACGATGTGCTCTTCAGAAATCCAAAGTTCGCCTCCAGAAGAGTATAATATTATTAGGCAGCAAACAGAAAAAACCCCATAAAACACCAACTTACATTGAATCCAAGTTCCCTCGAGAAAAAATGTAGATGTTATATATATATATATATATATATGTAAAAATAAAAATGGAATAAAGGATAAGCAAATCAACAACTAGCAAAAATAAACTCAAAAACACATATTGAAAAGTTCTACCAAAATATTTTGATTGTTAAAATACAATCATCATCAGTTGGTAGCAGAACTTTAATTAAAACAGAAAAGTTTTCAAATTTATACAAAGAACGCAATTTGGAAAAAAATAGTCACGTGTAATAAACAGTAGAAAGGGAGAAAGAAAGAAATGTTAAAAAAGAAAAAGAAAGAAAGAAAAAATCAGCAGTTAGCATATAAACGTTGTGTATAAATAATTTTAATAAAACATATACACAACACTAAACTCCGTCATCTCATAGAATCATGTTTAATCCTACATCATCATAACACAATTATTCAGAGACCAAGATTCTATAATATCTTCTGCCAGATCGATTCTAATCGCAATGAACCTAAACCAATATAACGGATAACTTCTACAACTTTGAGTCCGTCTTCCTCCTCCTCCTCCTCCTTATTGGTTTAACAATTGAAATATTTTGTTAGAACTATTCAATATGTGTTTTTGAGTTTATTTTTGCTAGTTGTTTATTCCATTTTTATTTTTACATATCGACTGAAACATTGTTTCTTTTATTCCTCATATATATTGCGTGTATCACAGGTTAGTGAAAAAAAATAAAGTGCTCGATCGTAGGTTCTACAGGAACTAATATAAAGTAATCTTCACCTGCTGAAAGATGCTGAAGAGGCGATCTTTTTCTACTCCAGATCCGCCATGACCAGATCGATGAAACCCGGGTACACCCTACATACACTTCAATTCATAAATATAATGTGATAATATAAAAAAAACCAATTCTTTTACATAGTTCAGAGTGATTCCAAAGTAAATGATTCTCAATATTCAGTATTTAAACTTTTAAATAGTTATTTAAAAAATTGCAATAATATATATATATATATATATATATATATATGATAATTTTATTTACACAGACATGTACAAAATCTGCGACACTGGCATGTCGATGTTATCGATCAACAGTTACTATAAACTGAGATCTCATCAGGCAGAGTTAGAATCCGATCTTAACCTCAGATCATATTTGGAGATCTGAGGTTAAGATCGGATTCTAACTCTTCCTGATGAGATCTCAGT
>OY744549.1:1459478-1559478 GCA_963556195.1 Sepiola atlantica
TTTGTCACTTGAAGAACTTTAAAATAATAATTGCAATTTTATAAAATGCTGAAAAAATGTATTATTTTCAGATGCTACGATTTAGTTTGAAGAAATTAAATTGTAAAATTGAAATCATGTTTACAATACTTATGTGCGTGAACGTGTGTCTGTGTGTGTTTACCGTACAGGCCGTGATCGCTGTCTACTTGTTGTCTACGTCTGAATTCGGTGCTCAATTCCCACGCCGGTCACAGTGTCGATCACGTGGTGTTTGTCACTGCTGAAACAAAAGGATCCTCCCTCCAAACAAAACATCGATGTTTTTATTTTGACAGACGTTACAATGATACGCGTTTTCTTGTACCGAACAACAGGCCTGAAAATCAAGACAAACACCTCTCCCAACCGAACACAAACCAGGGCTCAAGGGCCGATCTGTTTTTGAGAACCACAGAAACCCAACTGACCTCCTCTGCTAGAAATATATATAGATATCATTTGGACCACACTGAGAGACCACTCAAGATTATCAGCTGTTTATCTATGGGCATAAAAAAACTGACTGACCATGAAATCAACCATCTGGTATGAACATTAATTTGGGAAAATCTCAAGTGGGTCATAATCACAGCATGGAACCTCGTATCCAAGAAGACATTACTATTTATCCCATTAAACCTGTTGCTTTGGTGGTCTCTCTTCTGTTCTGAGAGTTAGGGCTCCTGTACTACCAATCGACATGGCACTACAGTTACCCAATATTATACAGCTGTTGCTACCTGAGAGTTAGGGCTCCTGTACTACCAATCGACATGGCACTACAGTTATCCTGATATACAACTGTTGCCACCTAAGAGTTAGGGCTCCTGTACTACCAGTCGGAAACAGCAGCCAGACAAGCTGTCAAGCCTGTACCCTCAACCTGTCGGAACAAGAGCGACCCAGACTAGCCATGTGAGACATAGTGACAAGAAATGCAGGGTCCCTTCCATGTGCGACATGGCACTACAGTTACCCAATATTATACAGCTGTTGCTACCTGAGAGTTAGGGCTCCTGTACTACCAATCAAAAACAGCGGCCAGACAAGCATTCAAGCCTGTACCCTTAACCTGTCGGAACAAGAGCGGCCAAGACTAGTCATGTGGGACATAGTGATAAGAAAATTTCCACTGGGTGTCTTCAAACTTCTTTTTCTTTTTTGTTAGTTCTGAGCTACGGCGGAGTCTGCAAGAATTCGGTTTAAACAATGACCTATCTCGAACATACTTATCAAAATTAGCTTTCTCGCAATGGTCATTTATTGCAGAAAGATTTTTGTAATCTATCCTTTTTATTATTAAATCACTTTAATTACTGTTAACATTGCCGAAACTATTGCATATATATAGGTAAAAATAGTATAATAAAATTACAAATGAATAATACTGAACATTAATTTGTTATAGAGTGTTTAAAAAAAGTTATGCAAATGAGGCATTCAAATAACTGTCTTAGGATCATTCGTCTCTACTATATATAGAGTATTTCAAAATATTATATTGTGTTATTAATTTAAATAACAGTAGCCCGTTTTGATGGTAACATAGGAGTGATAAATGAAAAAGTTTTTTTCATTTATTCATTTAGATAACATGATACTACAATAACGTGAAAATTGGCTAGTCAGAATCAAATTTTGATTTGTCAGTTTAAATGCTATTTAAGTGCAACTTCCCTTAGTGTAACACATACATATAATATATGCATATATTGAAACAGAGAAACCTTGCGTATCATGATGGCTGATTATTTTTATAATTTAGAAAAAAATATTTCCCTTTTCCAGCACCAGCGATTGCCGATTTAGCCATTTCTTCAGAATGGGAAGATGAGTTTCTGAATTCTAATGCCAAGCGAGATGGCCCTTTTGGAGATCGGCCCATGCACAGGGCTGATGTTGTCCCTATAAAATGGGCCAGTGAATATTTAGAAACCAGTGATAAAAAACAGTGGTAAGCATTTAATTTTTTTCTTTATGTGACGGGTGGGGAAACGTTGTTCGCTTTTTGTTTTTTTGTTCTCGTAGCTGAAGCTGTTTTCTCCATTTTTTTTCTTCTCGGAGAGGTAGACTGTTTAACCCTAACACCAACCCCCAACCCCAAAGCCAACGTTAACCCCAACCCTGACCCCGATCCCCAACCCTAACTCCAAACACCAACACCTAACCCCAACCCTAACCCCAAAGCCAACCTTAACCCCAACACCAACCCTAACCCCAAACACCAACCCCTAACCCCAACCCTAACCCCTAACCTTAACCCCAAAGCCAACCTTAACACCAACCCCTAACCCCAACCCTAACCCCAAACGCCAACCCTAACCCCAAACGCCAACCCTAACCCCAAACGCCAACCCTAACCCCAAACACCAACCCTAACCCCAAACACCAACCCCCAACCTAACCCAACCTTAACCCCAACGCTAACCCTAACACCAACCCCCAACCTTAACCCCAACCCCAACACCAACCCTAAGCCCAAACACCAACCCCTAACCCCAACCCTAACCCCTAACCTTAACCCCAAAGCCAAACTAAACACCAACCCCTAACCCCAACCCTAACCCCAAAACCAACCTTAACCCCAAACGCCAGCCCTAACCCCAAACACCAACCCTAACCTCAAACGCCAACCCCCAACCTAACCCAATCTTAACCCCAACGCCAACCCTAACGCCAACCTTAACCCCAACCCTAACCCTAACCCCTAACCCATGACCGTTTAATTTTCAAAACATGCTTTATTAAACTCATCTATGGATCTCCTTTCTTTAACTGGGTGTCTTCTAGCAGGTTAGTTTGCTGAAATTTTCAAAAGACGATTATTTTCAATCAAACTTACATAGAAAACTAGTTCACCCTCAACACGCACACCTAACCCTAACCCTAACCTAATAAAAATTAAACCATTTTTTCAATTTAAACAGTTTTTATGCTTAATCTAAGATACAGCGGAAAAATCGGCTTTACTTTATATATAAAGTAACGACAATTTTTCCCCTGTATACATTTATAGTCATTCCAGTTTTTAGAGAATGCAATTAACGAACATAGTTTTTTGCAGTATTTCATTATTCAACATGGCGGCTACAATTTCTTCATCAACTCGATTTCAGAATTAAGTCAATATAAGCCATCATAAATTTTAAGTCAATATAAGCCATCATAAATTTTAAGTCAATATAAGCCATCATAAATTTTAAGTCAATATAAGCCATCATAAATTTTAAGTCAATATAAGCCATCATAAATTTTAAGTCAATATAAGCCATCATAAATTTTAAGTCAATATAAGCCATCATAAATTTTAAGTCAATATAAGCCATCATAAATTTTAAGTCAATATAAGCCATCATAAATTTTAAGTCAATATAAGCCATCATAAATTTTAAGTCAATATAAGCCATCATAAATTTTAAGTCAATATAAGCCATCATAAATTTTAAGTCAATATAAGCCATCATAAATTTTAAGTCAATATAAGCCATCATAAATTTTAAGTCAATATAAGCCATCATAAAGTGTACATTTTCTGATTCCTACACCTTTTCCTACACGCGCATAATATCCAAAAATTGGAAAAAACATCGATTTCTTCGTATAGAAATGACCCAAGATTGTACGATAACACGCATGCCAGCTCCTGACTGGCTTCGTTTAAATTTAATTTTTATTTTTCCGAAATGTTAGCAGCGTAGATCCAAGACAGAGAGTCTTCTGGTTCGATCCCAGTCGTCTCACAATTTTTTTTTAACATTGTTAAACTTCTGCTTACGAGGGAGGGGAGGGGGGAAGAGAGGACTATTTTTTTGGCCGGATTTTTTTAAAGAAAACAATGTACTATGTAGTACTTTAACTATTGTGAATATCATTGCGATGTGACCTGTTTGCGTTCGATCGGATTTTGACAAATTTTAATTCATTCTTTTCTATTTCTCCCGTGCAACGCCGGCGAACGGGCCCAGCTAGTCTATTATATAAAGGGCATTTGTCTCTGCGTGTATGTATCAAGCTAAAAGTTAAAAACAACTACAAAAGAATCACCCACACGCTGGGGTCACTGGAAGATCCGTCAATGAGCTCACCTGAAGTCACGACGCCCATTCTCGGAGCATGCCCACCAGCTCCTGCTTTCAACACCCGGTGACGTCACAAAACGAATCTGGCTGAAACGTCGCTGGCCGGAGGAATGGCAGGCAGCAGATAAATCAAGGTTGCACAGATTTGTGGAGGACCCGGATAACCTACCAGGCATGGACCTCCCTCGCCGGCAGTGGACAATGCTCAACCGCCTAAGGACAGGTGTTGGCCGTTTTGCCGCGACCATGAAAGGATGGGGACTCAGGGACTCGGCTGTCTGAGACTGTGGTCACTCTGAACAGACAGTAGACCACATCATCGAGTCGTGCCTCAAACATCAACCATCCAACGGTGAAGCCGGCATAGCTGCGCTAGACAACAAAACATTAGCATGGCTTTTCTCAACCGAGCTGGTGATCTAACAGTGAGATGCTGTGAAGCAAACGAAAGAAGACGAAGAATTACTCACAAAGTTGGTATATTCTTGACCAGCATTGTTCGGAATGAATAATATCTAAAACTTATAAAAATTATTCATTCTTTGGGGTTCAACTGACCCACATTTCGTTAGGGATGCTTGCTTTTTCAGTGATTTTGTTCAGCCATTTTACTTACTTAAGGGAAGTAACTCTGATTTTTTTATCCAAGAGTTAATTCCCTTTTATGCCGACTAATTTGTCGAGGAATCTAGGTAAAGAAGAGTTGTCCATAAAAAATTATTCATTGTTTAGGCTTCAACCTAAGTTTACATAGAGATTAAGAATGCTTCAAGCAAACTACACCACTAAACTTTTTTATTTTTTAACATAACTATTTGTCCCTCACCCCACAAATGATCTGAATTTTCTGCCAAAAATGTAATTTTTCATTCTCATTCGCGTCTTTGTAAAAATCATTTTTCTTTTTTTTTTTTAGGTTGCATGAATTTGAAAGTTCGCTGCAATCTGGCGGCGCAAAACTGCAAAACGATGTGCAAAGAGCTGCAGAGGAATTAGTGGACTCTTTGACTGACCCACAAGCCAAGAATAAAGAGGTGAGCCGGATTAGTGGCAAGACGCCCACCCTTACGATCATCTCTACATAATTGTAAGCGAACATTCTTCAATGTTGGCATTTTTCCCATTAGGACGAAGACTGTAGTCCGCTGGAAGAAAAGTTGGTGGCATATAAACGTGACGAGACAAGAACAGAGATAACAAACAACGTGGGTAGATAACGACTGGATATTAACAGATTTGTTAGAAAGTTTTTTGATCGAAATAAATGGTGGCTCAAATGTTTTTTGAAAATCACTTTTATCGCCTTCTCCAAATGGCAGATTATCTTTTTACATTTTTCAATGTAAATGATATTTGACTCTTGATATTTTGCTAAATCTGTTTTTTTATTTTTTAAATCTATATTAATATTGGAATGTTTATTTTTTAACCATTTAGTCTTGATAGTTAACTGTATATTAATAATCAGTTAATTTTATTGATTGTACAAACAGGTACATTTAGGTCAACATATATTTTTACACGTTTTTACAAATGTTCCATTTAGCATTGCTCATCGGTCTGCCAAACTTAAGTTGGAAATAGAATTTTTGTTAGTTACACATTAATGATTTTAAAAATTTCAATTGAACTGCGTTATTTTGAAGGTTTCAATTAAAATTTTTAAACTGCGTTAATTATTTTGAAAGTTTCAATCAAAATGTATTAATTATTTTGAAGGTATCAATTAAAATGCGTTAATTATTTTGAAGGTATCAATTAAAATGCGTTAATTATTTTGAAGGTATCAATTAAAATGCGTTAATTATTTTGAAGGTTTCAATTAAAATGCGTTAATTATTTTGAAGGTATCAATTAAAATGCGTTAATTATTTTGAAGGTTTCAATTAAAATGTGTTAATTATTTTGAAGGTTTCAATTAAAATGTGTTAATTATTTTGAAAGTTTCAATTAAACTGCGTTAATTATTTTGAAGGTGTCAATTAAAATGTGTTAATTATTTTAGAGGTTTCAATTAAACTGCATTAATTATTTTGAAGGTTTCAATTAAAATGTGTTAATTATTTTGAAAGTTTCAATTAAACTGCGTTAATTATTTTGAAGGTTTCAATTAAACTGCGTTAATTATTTTGAAGGTTTCAATTAAAATGTGTTAATTATTTTGAAGGTTTCAATTAAACTGCGTTAATTATTTTGAAAGTTTCAATTAAAATGTGTTAATTATTTTGAAGGTATCAATTAAAATGTGTTAATTATTTTGAAGGTTTCAATTAAACTGCGTTAATTATTTTGAAGGTTTCAATTAAAATGTGTTAATTATTTTGAAGGTTTCAATTAAAATGCGTTAATTATTTTGAAGGTTTCAATTAAAATGCGTTAATTATTTTGAAGGTTTCAATTAAAATGTGTTAATTATTTTGAAGGTTTCAATTAAACTGCGTTAATTATTTTGAAAGTTTCAATTAAAATGTGTTAATTATTTTGAAGGTTTCAATTAAACTGCGTTAATTATTTTGAAAGTTTCAATTAAAATGTGTTAATTATTTTGAAGGTATCAATTAAAATGTGTTAATTATTTTGAAGGTTTCAATTAAACTGCGTTAATTATTTTGAAAGTTTCAATTAAAATGTGTTAATTATTTTGAAGGTATCAATTAAAATGTGTTAATTATTTTGAAGGTTTCAATTAAAATGTGTTAATTATTTTGAAGGTTTCAATTAAAATGTGTTAATTATTTTGAAGGTTTCAATTAAAATGCGTTAATTATTTTGAAGGTTTCAATTAAAATGTGTTAATTATTTTGAAGGTTTTAATTAAAATGCGTTAATTATTTTGAAGGTTTCAATTAAAATGCGTTAATTATTTTGAAGGTTTCAATTAAAATGTGTTAATTATTTTGAAGGTTTTAATTAAAATGCGTTAATTATTTTGAAGGTTTCAATTAAAATGCGTTAATTATTTTGAAGGTTTCAATTAAAATGTGTTAATTATTTTGAAGGTTTTAATTAAAATGCGTTAATTATTTTGAAGGTTTCAATTAAAATGCGTTAATTATTTTGAAGGTTTCAATTAAAATGTGTTAATTATTTTGAAGGTTTCAATTAAAATGTGTTAATTATTTTGAAGGTTTCAATTAAAATGCGTTAATTATTTTGAAGGTTTTAATTAAAATGTTTTAATTATTTTGAAGGTTTTAATTAAATTATGTTAATAATTTTGGAGGTTTCGATTAAACTATGTTAATTATTTTGAGAGTCTCTATTAAATCCAATTAACTTTGTTTTTGTTTAGTATTTGTTTTAAATCTTACACGTGTAAAAACTTATTTATTTTTTTAATTGTTTTTCAGTTTATGAAATTGATTAAAGGTGATCCCATTCAAAAAAGTGGTCATGCGATCCTCGATACCGCTGATGAATGGGCTCAAGATTTTATGTCTGAACAGGTGAGAAACACTTCATTTGCTTAACAATTGATACAGCATTTTCATACAGGCTTACAGTAATAAAACTACTAATACAATACCAATACAATGCATCTAACATATAAAGTTATCTTGTGAGATTTGAAAAGTTGGACCTAAATAGCATTTAAGCTGACAAATCAAACTTTGATTCTGACTAGCCAATTTTCATTTGTTATTGTTGCACCATGTTATTGGCATCACATATAAAGTTATCTTGTGAGATTTTAAAAGTTGGACCTAAATAGCATTTAAGCTGACATATCAAACTTTGATTCTGACTAGCCAATTTTCATTTGTTATTGTTGTACCATGTTATTGGCATCACATATAAAGTTCTCTTGTGAGATTTTAAAAGTTGGACCTAAATAGCATTTAAGCTGACATATCAAACTTTGATTCTGACTAGCCAATTTTCATTTGTTATTGTTGCACCATGTTATTGGCATCACATATAAAGTTATCTTGTGAGATTTTAAAAGTTGGACCTAAATAGCATTTAAGCTGACATATCAAACTTTGATTCTGACTAGCCAATTTTCATTTGTTATTGTTGTACCATGTTATTGGCATCACATATAAAGTTATCTTGTGAGATTTTAAAAGTTGGACCTAAATAGCATTTAAGCTGACATATCAAACTTTGATTCTGACTAGCCAATTTTCATTTGTTATTGTTGCACCATGTTATTGGCCTCACATATAAAGTTATCTTGTGAGATTTTAAAAGTTGGACCTAAATAGCATTTAAGCTGACATATCAAACTTTGATTCTGACTAGCCAATTTTCATTTGTTATTGTTGCACCATGTTATTGGCATCACATATAAAGTTATCTTGTGAGATTTGAAAAGTTGGACCTAGATAGCATTTAAGCTGACATATCAAACTTTGATTCTGACTAGCCAATTTTCATTTGTTATTGTTGTACCATGTTATTGGCCTCACATATAAAGTTATCTTGTGAGATTTTAAAAGTTGGACCTAAATAGCATTTAAGCTGACATATCAAACTTTGATTCTGACTAGCCAATTTTCATTTGTTATTGTTGTACCATGTTATTGGCATCACATATAAAGTTATCTTGTGAGATTTTAAAAGTTGGACATAAATAGCATTTAAGCTGACATATCAAACTTTGATTTTGACTAGCCAATTTTCATTTGTTATTGTTGTACCATGTTATTGGCATCACATATAAAGTTATCTTGTGAGATTTTAAAAGTTGGACCTAAATAGCATTTAAGCTGACATATCAAACTTTGATTCTGACTAGCCAATTTTCATTTGTTATTGTTGTACCATGTTATTGGCATCACATATAAAGTTCTCTTGTGAGATTTTAAAAGTTGGACCTAAATAGCATTTAAGCTGACAAATCAAACTTTGATTCTGACTAGCCAATTTTCATTTGTTATTGTTGCACCATGTTATTGGCATCACATATAAAGTTATCTCGTGAGATTTTAAAAGTTGGACCTCAATAGCATTTAAGCTGACATATCAAACTTGGATTCTGACTAGCCAATTTTCATTTGTTATTGTTGTACCATGTTATTGGCATCACATATAAAGTTATCTTGTGAGATTTTAAAAGTTGGACATAAATAGCATTTAAGCTGACATATCAAACTTTGATTCTGACTAGCCAATTTTCATTTGTTATTGTTGCACCATGTTATTGGCATCACATATAAAGTTCGCTTGTGAGATTTGAAAAGTTGGACCTAAATAGCATTTAAGCTGACATATCAAACTTTGATTCTGACTAGCCAATTTTCATTTGTTATTGTTGCACCATGTTATTGGCATCACATATAAAGTTATCTTGTGAGATTTTAAAAGTTGGACCTAAATAGCATTTAAGCTGACATATCAAACTTTGATTCTGACTAGCCAATTTTCATTTGTTATTGTTGTACCATGTTATTGGCCTCACATATAAAGTTATCTTGTGAGATTTTAAAAGTTGGACCTAAATAGCATTTAAGCTGACATATCAAACTTTGATTCTGACTAGCCAATTTTCATTTGTTATTGTTGTACCATGTTATTGGCATCACATATAAAGTTATCTTGTGAGATTTTAAAAGTTGGACCTAACTAGCATTTAAGCTGACATATCAAACTTTGATTTTGACTAGCCAATTTTCATTTGTTATTGTTGCACCATGTTATTGGCATCACATATAAAGTTATCTTGTGAGATTTTAAAAGTTGGACCTAAATAGCATTTAAGCTGACATATCAAACTTTGATTCTGACTAGCCAATTTTCATTTGTTATTGTTGTACCATGTTATTGGCATCACATATAAAGTTCTCTTGTGAGATTTTAAAAGTTGGACCTAAATAGCATTTAAGCTGACAAATCAAACTTTGATTCTGACTAGCCAATTTTCATTTGTTATTGTTGCACCATGTTATTGGCATCACATATAAAGTTATCTCGTGAGATTTTAAAAGTTGGACCTCAATAGCATTTAAGCTGACATATCAAACTTGGATTCTGACTAGCCAATTTTCATTTGTTATTGTTGTACCATGTTATTGGCATCACATATAAAGTTATCTTGTGAGATTTTAAAAGTTGGACATAAATAGCATTTAAGCTGACATATCAAACTTTGATTCTGACTAGCCAATTTTCATTTGTTATTGTTGCACCATGTTATTGGCATCACATATAAAGTTCGCTTGTGAGATTTTAAAAGTTGGACCTAAATAGCATTTAAGCTGACATATCAAACTTTGATTCTGACTAGCCAATTTTCATTTGTTATTGTTGCACCATGTTATTGGCATCACATATAAAGTTATCTTGTGAGATTTGAAAAGTTGGACCTAAATAGCATTTAAGCTGACATATCAAACTTTGATTCTGACTAGCCAATTTTCATTTGTTATTGTTGTACCATGTTATTGGCCTCACATATAAAGTTATCTTGTGAGATTTTAAAAGTGGGACCTAAATAGCATTTAAGCTGACATATCAAACTTTGATTCTGACTAGCCAATTTTCATTTGTTATTGTTGTACCATGTTATTGGCATCACATATAAAGTTATCTTGTGAGATTTTAAAAGTTGGACCTAACTAGCATTTAAGCTGACATATCAAACTTTGATTTTGACTAGCCAATTTTCATTTGTTATTGTTGCACCATGTTATTGGCATCACATATAAAGTTATCTTGTGAGATTTTAAAAGTTGGACCTAAATAGCATTTAAGCTGACATATCAAACTTTGATTCTGACTAGCCAATTTTCATTTGTGATTGTTGCACCATGTTATTGGCATCACATATAAAGTTATCTTGTGAGATTTGAAAAGTTGGACCTAAATAGCATTTAAGCTGACATATCAAACTTTGATTCTGACTAGCCAATTTTCATTTGTTATTGTTGTACCATGTTATTGGCATCACATATAAAGTTATCTTGTGAGATTTAAAAAATTGGACCTAAATAGCATTTAAGCTGACATATCAAACTTGGATTCTGACTAGCCAATTTTCATTTGTTATTGTTGTACCATGTTATTGGCATCACATATAAAGTTATCTTATGAGATTTTAACAGTTGGACCTAAATAGCATTTAAGCTGACATATCAAACTTTGATTCTGACTAGCCAATTTTCATTTGTTATTGTTGCACCATGTTATTGGCATCACATATAAAGTTATCTTGTGAGATTTTAAAAGTTGGACCTAAATAGCATTTAAGCTGACATATCAAACTTTGATTCTGACTAGCCAATTTTCATTTGTTATTGTTGTACCATGTTATTGGCATCACATATAAAGTTATCTTGTGAGATTTTAAAAGTTGGACCTACATAGCATTTAAGCTGACATATCAAACTTTGATTCTGACTAGCCAATTTTCATTTGTTATTGTTGTACCATGTTATTGGCATCACATATAAAGTTATCTTGTGAGATTTTAAAAGTTGGACATAAATAGCATTTAAGCTGACATATCAAACTTTGATTCTGACTAGCCAATTTTCATTTGTTATTGTTGCACCATGTTATTGGCATCACATATAAAGTTCTCTTGTGAGATTTTAAAAGTTGGACCTAAATAGCATTTAAGCTGACATATCAAACTTTGATTCTGACTAGCCAATTTTCATTTGTTATTGTTGCACCATGTTATTGGCATCACATATAAAGTTATCTTGTGAGATTTTAAAAGTTGGACCTAAATAGCATTTAAGCTGACATATCAAACTTTGATTCTGACTAGCCAATTTTCATTTGTTATTGTTGTACCATGTTATTGGCATCACATATAAAGTTATCTTGTGAGATTTTAAAAGTTGGACCTAAATAGCATTTAAGCTGACATATCAAACTTTGATTCTGACTAGCCAATTTTCATTTGTTATTGTTGTACCATGTTATTGGCATCACATATAAAGTTATCTTGTGAGATTTTAAAAGTTGGACCTAAATAGCATTTAAGCTGACATATCAAACTTTGATTCTGACTAGCCAATTTTCATTTGTTATTGTTGCACCATGTTATTCGCATCACATATAAAGTTATCCTGTGAGATTTTAAAAGTTGGACCTAAATAGCATTTAAGCTGACATATCAAACTTTGATTCTGACTAGCCAATTTTCATTTGTTATTGTTGCACCATGTTATTGGCATCACATATAAAGTTATCTTGTGAGATTTGAAAAGTTGGACCTAAATAGCATTTAAGCTGACATATCAAACTTTGATTCTGACTAGCCAATTTTCATTTGTTATTGTTGTACCATGTTATTGGCATCACATATAAAGTTATCTTGTGAGATTTGAAAAGTTGGACCTAAATAGCATTTAAGCTGACAAATCAAACTTTGATTCTGACTAGCCAATTTTCATTTGTTATTGTTGCACCATGTTATTGGCATCACATATAAAGTTATCTTGTGAGATTTAAAAGTTGGACCTAAATAGCATTTAAGCTGACATATCAAACTTTGATTCTGACTAGCCAATTTTCATTTGTTATTGTTGCATCATGTTATTGGCATCACATATAAAGTCATCTTATGAGATTTGAAAAGTTGGACCTAAATAGCATTTAAGCTGACATATCAAACTTTGATTCTGACTAGCCAATTTTCATTTGTTATTGTTGCACCATGTTATTGGCATCACATATAAAGTTATCTTGTGAGATTTTAAAAGTTGGACCTAAATAGCATTTAAGCTGACAAATCAAACTTTGATTTTGACTAGCCAATTTTCATTTGTTATTGTTGCACCATGTTATTGGCATCACATATAAAGTTATCTTGTGAGATTTTAAAAGTTGGACCTAAATAGCATTTAAGCTGACATATCAAACTTTGATTCTGACTAGCCAATTTTCATTTGTGATTGTTGCACCATGTTATTGGCATCACATATAAAGTTATCTTGTGAGATTTGAAAAGTTGGACCTAAATAGCATTTAAGCTGACATATCAAACTTTGATTCTGACTAGCCAATTTTCATTTGTTATTGTTGTACCATGTTATTGGCATCACATATAAAGTTATCTTGTGAGATTTAAAAAATTGGACCTAAATAGCATTTAAGCTGACATATCAAACTTGGATTCTGACTAGCCAATTTTCATTTGTTATTGTTGTACCATGTTATTGGCATCACATATAAAGTTATCTTATGAGATTTTAACAGTTGGACCTAAATAGCATTTAAGCTGACATATCAAACTTTGATTCTGACTAGCCAATTTTCATTTGTTATTGTTGCACCATGTTATTGGCATCACATATAAAGTTATCTTGTGAGATTTTAAAAGTTGGACATAAATAGCATTTAAGCTGACATATCAAACTTTGATTCTGACTAGCCAATTTTCATTTGTTATTGTTGTACCATGTTATTGGCATCACATATAAAGTTATCTTGTGAGATTTTAAAAGTTGGACCTACATAGCATTTAAGCTGACATATCAAACTTTGATTCTGACTAGCCAATTTTCATTTGTTATTGTTGTACCATGTTATTGGCATCACATATAAAGTTATCTTGTGAGATTTTAAAAGTTGGACATAAATAGCATTTAAGCTGACATATCAAACTTTGATTCTGACTAGCCAATTTTCATTTGTTATTGTTGCACCATGTTATTGGCATCACATATAAAGTTCTCTTGTGAGATTTTAAAAGTTGGACCTAAATAGCATTTAAGCTGACATATCAAACTTTGATTCTGACTAGCCAATTTTCATTTGTTATTGTTGCACCATGTTATTGGCATCACATATAAAGTTATCTTGTGAGATTTTAAAAGTTGGACCTAAATAGCATTTAAGCTGACATATCAAACTTTGATTCTGACTAGCCAATTTTCATTTGTTATTGTTGTACCATGTTATTGGCATCACATATAAAGTTATCTTGTGAGATTTTAAAAGTTGGACCTAAATAGCATTTAAGCTGACATATCAAACTTTGATTCTGACTAGCCAATTTTCATTTGTTATTGTTGTACCATGTTATTGGCATCACATATAAAGTTATCTTGTGAGATTTTAAAAGTTGGACCTAAATAGCATTTAAGCTGACATATCAAACTTTGATTCTGACTAGCCAATTTTCATTTGTTATTGTTGCACCATGTTATTCGCATCACATATAAAGTTATCCTGTGAGATTTTAAAAGTTGGACCTAAATAGCATTTAAGCTGACATATCAAACTTTGATTCTGACTAGCCAATTTTCATTTGTTATTGTTGCACCATGTTATTGGCATCACATATAAAGTTATCTTGTGAGATTTGAAAAGTTGGACCTAAATAGCATTTAAGCTGACATATCAAACTTTGATTCTGACTAGCCAATTTTCATTTGTTATTGTTGTACCATGTTATTGGCATCACATATAAAGTTATCTTGTGAGATTTGAAAAGTTGGACCTAAATAGCATTTAAGCTGACAAATCAAACTTTGATTCTGACTAGCCAATTTTCATTTGTTATTGTTGCACCATGTTATTGGCATCACATATAAAGTTATCTTGTGAGA
The DNA here is from genome assembly GCA_963556195.1 of Sepiola atlantica. Lineage (NCBI taxonomy): Eukaryota > Metazoa > Mollusca > Cephalopoda > Sepiida > Sepiolidae > Sepiola > Sepiola atlantica. Next base: position 1,474,087 of record OY744549.1, read on the forward strand.
TTTAAAAGTTGGACCTAAATAGCATTTAAGCTGACATATCAAACTTTGATTCTGACTAGCCAATTTTCATTTGTTATTGTTGCATCATGTTATTGGCATCACATATAAAGTCATCTTATGAGATTTGAAAAGTTGGACCTAAATAGCATTTAAGCTGACATATCAAACTTTGATTCTGACTAGCCAATTTTCATTTGTTATTGTTGTACCATGTTATTGGCAATATAATAACGTACTTCGCTACAGTTTATTTTTTAAAAAAATATGTAATCCTGCCCGGACAACTGGTAATATAGAAACATATTTCAATTATGACTGAAAAATCAAAATCGTCAATGGGAATAACTCACATTTGTAATTAAAAAGCATTAAAAAAGGGTTTGATTATAAAGTATTAAAAAAAGTGTTACAACTAAAATTTTAATTTTTTCTGTATAAGTTTAAAAAATATTCAATCATCAAGGGGAATAACTCACATTTTTAATTAAAAAGCATTAAAAAAAGGGTTTGATTATAAAGTATTAAAAAAAGTGTTACAACTAAAATTTAAATTTTTTTTCTAAGTTTAAAAAATAATCAAGGGAATAACTCACATTTCTAATTAAAAAGCATTAAAAAAAGGGTTTTATTAAAAAGTATAAAAAAGTGTTAAAACTAAAATTTTAATTTTTTTTTCTGTATAAGTTTAAAAAATATTCAATCATCAAGGGGAATAACTCACATTTGTAATTAAAAAGCATTAAAAGAAAGAGTTTAATTAAAAAGTATGAAAAAAGGGTTAAAACTAAAATTTTAATTTTTTTTTCTGTATAAGTTTAAAACATATTCAATCATCAAGGGGAATAACTCACATTTGTAATTAAAAAGCATTAAAAAAAGAGTTTAATGAAAAAGTATGAAAAAAGGGTTAAAACTAAAACTTTGATAAAAAAATCTTTTTCTGTATAAGTTAAAAAAATAATCAATCATCAAGGGGAATAACTCACATTTGTAATTAAAAAGCTAAAAGTTACAAAAAATATTCACGCAAATAAAACTAAAAAACAAAAATTACTCTGAAAAGGATGCACATGCAGACGGCTTCTACTTCTATGCACTAAACGTGTATGCATGTATTGTTACCTAGCAACGGTCTGTCCAGTTAGTACATGTCTGTTATTGAACTAAACATCTTTCTATTGGATTTACTTCATTTTTGAACATTTTCAACGCTGCCTTCACGAAAACCCTTCTTTTCCATCTTTAAATCTCCATTCACCGGACACCTCATCAACGGACATTCACCAACTGGACAGACTCCATATTTTTTTATATGCATACTCTTACTCTCTATTACTTTATCTTTTTTTCAAATTTTTAATTTTGGCTTTTCCACTGCCAACTGATCCATCTATGTAATTCCTCCGATGATAAGATTTTAATCTTTGAAAAGCCTTGGCTTAAGGAAAGAATAATAAATATGTTTTTATCGAGTACACCTTGCATTGAACAATCGAAGTTGAAATAAATGTGTCATTCGTACAACTTTATCCCTCTTCTTTCATTTATCTTTATAATTGCTCTATCTCGTATATTGAGCTTAAACCATTTCACTATAGGTTCTAGCTACTAAAAGTATACTTTTAGGTTGATATTTTATTTTATATATATATTCTATCCTTTAAAAGTATACTTTTAGTTTCATATTATATATATATATTATATATATTATATTTCATATGATATATATATATATATATATATATATATATATATATATATATATTTCCTCGGCTGTTTTACTGATGGAATACTTCATTTTAGCCTCCAGACAATGGAGTCTAAAATGAAATTATTTTTTCCCCATGAAAAACGTGTATCTTGTAAGTTTCTCCACCTCTCCTAAACATTATCCTAGTTTAATAATGCTAAACTAAGTAAAAACAATTGTGCCCCGCCTGAGATTTGAACCCACAACCGCTTTCTCTAAGTACAGCATGGTAACCGATTGACCCATAGAGACAAGTATGAAATGTTGATGCTATCAAATGCATAAACCAGACGGTCTTTTTTTTCTTCTTTCGCTTTCTCTCTTTCTCTCTCTCTTTTTCTCTCTCTTTCTCTCGCTTTCTCACTCTCTTTCTCTCTTTATTTCTCTTTCTTATTCTCACTCTCTCTTTCTCTCTTCTCCCTCTCTTTCTCTCTCTTTTTCTTTCTTATTCTCACTCTCTTTCTCTCTCTATTTCTTTCTCTATTTCTCTCTCTTTTTTTCTCTATTTCTTTTTCTCTCTCTCTTTCTCTCTCTTTCTTTCTCTCTCTCTTTCCCTCTCTCTCTTCTCTCTCTCTCTCTTTCTTTCTCTCTCTCTTTCTCTCTTCTCTCTCTCTTTTTCTCTTTTTCTTTCTCTCTCTTTCTCTCTCTCTCTCTCTCTCCTTTTTTCTCTCTCTTTCTCTTTCGAATCGAATGTCAATGAGCCAAAGGCAGCAAAAGAAACTTTTGGTGCTTCTACAGAAAAGCGTGCGTATTAAATTATCAATACCACAAAAAAACAGGGCGTAACGGATAAAGTACTAAGTAAAAATTCAGTTCGAGGTGCCGTCTTTTGAAGGTTGAAGGTTCAATCCTCAGTGCGGCCGATACTAGGAATGAGAACATGAGAACTGACGGAACGAGAGCATGCAGCCCCCCCGTGGATTAAATAAAGGATTCCGTTCGAAATTCCATACAGATTCGCGATTTCCACAAGATACCTCTGAAGAAGGTCGGAAGTTACAACGGCCGAAACGTTGTGAGACTAACACTCAAGATGAGAACAGTAGTCCGAATGATCCAAATTATACAAAATTGCAAACATTTTGCGGGAATCAGATATTTTTTCTCCATGTACAGCTTGAATTTTGTAAGTTTCTCCACCTCTCCTAAATATTATCCTAGTTTAATAATGCTAAACTAGAAATAACAATTGCCTTTTACGTATGTTACTCTCGATGTCGTATTCTTTTTCACTTGTTCCTTTTCGTACAGTTTTTTTTTGTTTGTTGTTGTATTTCATTTCAGAGTGCTGAGTCTTTGGTCGACCAGTGGCAACAGGAATTTGCAAAAGTGAGCGGAACCGATAAAATTTCCGAAGAAACATTCTGGAACAAACTTCAAGAACATTGGGAAGATGTCGACAGGTCTGTGTAGAATTAGGGTTATTTTCTTTTTTAAATTAGTTAAATTTCACAATTTGTTTGAGGCAAAAGTATTTTTTAGTCAATGACATAATAAACACACACACACACACACATATATATATGAGAAAGGAAGGATGAAAGTAATCCGGCGCAATGGAAAATGAAAAAGGAAAAAACAAAAGATAGTTGTTTATGTATTCATCAACGTTTCGTCTTTATTGTACGACTTCCTCAGGATGATAGCTTGAAGAAAAATGTCATGCAAGTACATAGAGGTTAGGGGTTGACATGGTGGTGAGATGTAGCTACTATGACACCCAGAGAGTCCAGGATGTGAGAGTGAATGGATGAGAAAGATTCAACTGAATATGAAAAACTTAGGATTAGTTTCTTTTTAAAATTGGTTTAATTTCACAATTTGTTTGAGGCAAAAGTATTTTTTAGTCTATGACACACACCCACACACACACACACACACACACATATATATGAGAAAGGAAGGATGAAAGTAATCCAGCGTAATGGAAAATGAAAAAGGAAAACACAAAAGATAGTTGTTTATGTATTCATCAATGTTTCGTCTTTATTGTACGACTTCCTCAGGATGATAGCTTGAAGAAAAATGTCATGCAAGTACATAGAAGTTAGGGGTTTTATTTACTCCTCCCCAGGAGTTAGGCACAAGGCCAGTTTTATCTTACTCCCACAAGTAAGATGTGACCCAAGATCAGGTCGAGAAAAGCCAGCGCTCGAGAGGTGAGCACTCTGGCCATTTAAAAATTGCCTGGGCAGCCCCGTCGGCATTCCCCGGTAGGGGCGCCTCAGACAGTAAGCAATAAACTTACTCCTCCCCAAAGAGGGGAGGCAAAGCCTGGGAGGGTGGACCTCCTAGAACTGCACAGGACAGGCGTGCAGTATCCATCGGAACAGATACTACACTTTGATTGACATGGTGATGAGATGTAGGGATATAGCAGCCGTAGCTACTATGACACCCAGAGAGTCCAGGATGTGAGAGTGAATGGATGAGAAAGATTCAACTGAAAATGAAAAACTTAGGATTATTTTCTTTTTTTAAATTAATTTCACAATTTGTTTTGCTTATAGAATTCGACTGAGGCAAAAGTATTTTTAGTCTGTGACGTAAACACACACATATATCATCACCATCACGGTTTTATTTATTGGTGATGATATATATATATATATATATATATATATATGTCTCGGAAGTTTCTCAACCATTAAAACTATATTAAAAAAAAAAAAAAAAAAAAAAAAAACTTATGGTCCCAAGTCTCAGTGGAAAATCACTCATGTAAGTCAATTTATTTTTTACAGTTATTATATTAGTTTGTTTCTAACACTGTTATAAGGGATCATCAGTTGTTTACCATGAAAAACTGTTTCGGGAATTTAAAAACAAGACAGTATTTAATTTCATGGCTTCCCAGCAGAGTTGATCAGACCCCACTTCCCTTAAAAGACAAAAAACATAAACGTTCCTTATACTAAATCTACGTTTTGTTCCATATAAATGTTTTGCTAACTTATATTGGTTATTTAAAAAAAAAAATTTCTTTACCGTTGCTGTTCGTCTGTCTAATAAAATTTATCCGTTACTTACAAAAATGTTGCTGCATTTTAAAGTGTTTGGACGAATCCATTACACTATTATTTAGGTGATTAATGTATTATTTTTAGTTTTACATTATAAATATAAAAAATATCAACACATCAAAAAAATAATAAATAAATAAATAAATATGTATATATATATATATATATATACCTTTAGTCCCTCCTCCTTTGTTGTCCATCTCTCTGTTGTCGTCAACCTCAAATAAATATTAACCTTCTTTGTTCACTTACAGTTTTTCTAATCTGCGTTCACAACTGTCGATTTTTTTCCTTTTCTCAGTGTTTCAGTGTATATATATATATATATATATATATATATATATATATATATCATCACCATCAGGGTTTTTGATCACTCCTGGAGAAATTATAAACATGAGTTATCGCTTTTCCTTAGCTTGCCTCTTTCTTATTTTTTGTTCCATTACACGTCAACACGCTGGAAAGTAGTATTAAACACAGAAAGTTATAGCAAGTTTCATCATTCACATGAAACACCTAATTGAAAACTAGGCCGGAAAAATATAGTCGCTATCTTTATCAACAAGTCGGGCAAAGAGACTAGCTATGAAGAACGATGATGCAACTTTGTAACTCTAACTAGAATATTATGAACTTCCTTAGCTAGCCTCTTTTGTGACTTATTTATAAAGATGGCGACTATATTTTTTCACCATCAGGGTTTCTAATCACTCCTGGGGGAGGAACCCTTCCCTGGTTTCCGACCACCTTAATTCAGTGTTTTTGTCATCATCGCCACTCTAGACACTGCCCATAGCTAGGTGTCCACATACAACGCCTGCTATTCCCAAATCGTCACCCATCTAGTACTGACCAGGCTCAACGTCGCTTATCTTGCGGCAACCGGTGTGTCAACGTGATTATGGTGTATATATATATATATGTAAAATGAAAAAAGGAAAGCCGAAACCGATGTGATTTATGTATTCATCAACGTTTCGTCTATATTGAAAGACTTCCTCATGGTGAAGAAACAATGTAGAAAAATCATACGGAATATTAATTTTGATTGGTCAGAAAGTGTCCAGACTTCGGCATGGTTGTTGACGTGAACAAATGGAAAGCGGAAGACGTAAAATTCACTAGTTAGCCCTATAATAAATAGACGTTTAGCTTTATCGACAAACACCATGAACAACCCCATTTACACAAAAATAAATAAATTAGGTATTAACCCTAACCCAAATAACTTCATCTACTATTATACATATGGCTCGAAAATCTACTTAATTTGACACTTCACCCACAATCAAAACTGGCATATATTGTGATAGGGTCTACATTGGGGAGACCCAGCACAACCTAGACAAGAGAATTTACAGGCATAAAAAAGCCATCAAAACTAACAACACTCTCAACACTTTATATTCTCATACTATGGAATATGATCATTGTTTTGACTTTAAAAACGCTAACACTTTAATTAAACCCAAACAAAACAAATCTACGCGACGATTGATCGAATCGGCTCTCATAGATCTCTCAACAAATACAATTAAACAAAGAATGTGCTTCTTTTATGTCCCCCCCTCTCACCTATCTAAAGCTATTATCAATGAAAATAATATAAACTTTGACGCCGGGTGATTCCCCGTTTTTAAATGGATTCCCTTTTGTTTTCCGTTTTGCTAGTACAACATCTATGTATATTTTGTATATATATTTTCGAGTACATATATATATATATATGCATATATGTTTTTTCTTTCTTTCTCCTCGTTCTCCTCCTTTGTTGTTTAATTCCTTGTCATCAATTTTAAATAAATACTAATCTTCCTTGCCCACTCACAGCGTTCATAATCTTAACTGCCGATTTTTTTCTCTTCTTTTTCTTTTTTAACTCACAGCGTTTCCAATCGGCGTTCATAAGCTAACTATTTTTTCTTTTCTTCTTTTTTTGCATGGTCGACGTCTTACGGTGTAGCCGAAGATCTGGTGTTATAGAAGAGACTGTTTTACTGTAGGAACACTTATCTCATTATATATATATATATATATATATGAAGAGACAAAATGGTGCCACACTACAAAATGAATAATGAATTGTATGGGGAACACTTTATATAAGATGAAATAGAAAAAAAAAAAAAAAGAAAATAATTTTATATAAAACAAATAAAAAAAAACCCCGTTAAGTATGGTTTCGGAATTCACGAATAAAAAAATTCACGAATAAAAACAAAGTTCTCACATTAGCATATAAAAAAAAAAAACGGCTTAAAGTTCCCAAGGCAGCCTTTCGTCTGACTCTCGTCAGGGGAATCGTCGGTAGAGTGATTAAAATACACAAACAACCATAAACTGGTGTAGAATAAAGTTCCAAGCAGGTGGCATAAGGTGATACAAATGCGAAATAATATATATAAATAAAACGCAAGTATTTATTTATTTTTTTTTTTTCTTTCCCCGAAATCACCTTGCGGATGACCACGAATCGCCAAATAACTGTAGGGAATATTTCAATTGCCTTTGTCTACAGAGAGTAGGACGTCTTGAATTAATGATGATTGCTTCCAATATGTCTAGATGGAAGCGGTGTCGTGCTCTGTGCACAATGGTAAATGTATCATCAGAATATAGATCACGACAAATTCTTTTGTCCAAAAGGTGGTCACCTATGGCAGACTCCTGGGCTTGTGAACGACGATTCCCCTGACGAGAGTCGGACGAAAGGCTGCCTTGGGAACTTTAAGCTGTTTTTTTTTTTTTTTTTTATATGCTAATGTGAGAACTTTGTTTTTATTCGTGAATTTTTTTATTCGTGAATTCCGAAACCATACTTAACGGTTTTTTTTTTATTTGTTTTATATAAAATTATTTTCTTTTTTTTTTTTTTTTTTCTATTTCATCTTATATAAAGTGTTCCCCATACAATTCATTATATATATATATATATATATATATATATATATATATATATATATATATATATAATGTGATTTTTTGAAGGTTTACCAAAACATTCCGTTCATGAAATCATTCATCACCACAAAAGACTTTTTTTCCTTTCAAAGTTTATTTATTTATCATATTTATCCAAAATTAAAGAGTTTTTTCTTACACGTGTTTCTCTACCAAGCAGGTCCTTGCTTGGCAGATCATCATGGGGAATTAAGTACCGGGAGAAAGAGTTTCAACAACTGACAATACACAATGTGGTGTTGCCTTAATTGAGGTCACTTAAGAAGAGAACAGAAGAAAAAAATAAAAAATAAAAAACCTCTTCAAAAAATAAAACATAAAAAACCTCTTCAAAAAAAAGCTCGTAAGAATTTCGCAGTATTGTTGCTACTATGCAAACCAACAAAGAATTAGTCCTAAATGCACTCCAAAAGAAACAGGAACAATGTGCGAGAATACACCTTCTCGTCTGGCGGCACAATGATGAAAAGCATCCCCCCCCCCAAAAAAATAAAAATAAAACAGTCAAAACACAATTCACAGGTTATCGCTCCAAGCCACTGATAGTGTGGGCATTCCGCTCTGTACCCTGTAATCGAGTATCATCAAGCTCATTTTTATTGGCCTTATCCCGGTCTTCACTGAATATCTTCTAAGTGAAAAATGTATTTATTACTTTTATACGTACATAAAAGTAATCCATGGACACGTGTTGCATGGCTAACTTAGACAAGGATTGAACCTTCGATATTGATGTCTATAGTCTGGTGTTTTACCTCCGGACAATGACGCCTTGTCTGAAAATAAAAACAATTACATAAAATACATTAAAAATATTTGGGTGATAAAATCCGTACATATTTCCAGGCACGACGTCATGGTCCGAAGGAGAACTTAATTCTAATTAGAAAAGTTGGTTATAAATTATCATTTAACTTCTTTTGTTTTCCAGAAATTCCAATCCTACTCATCCATGGCTGACAGAATATTCAAACAGCGACGCCTACCAGGTAAAAGATGTAACAGGCATTTTCTTCGGTGAATTTCATCGTACAATTAAATTGAATTACTTTTTTCATATAGTGTGGTGTGGATTATTCGGACTACTATTCTCATCTTGGATGTTATTCTCAACGTTTTGGCCGATGACCTTGTTCAGGTGTTTCTTGTAAAACTCGGGAATATTTATGTCTTGCGAACAATTCTACTATAAATTATATGAGCCTTAAAACTATTCTTGTTTTAAATGTGCTGTACAGTACTTATTAAAACTTATTACTACCCATAGCGCCACGGATAAAAGTGCTGAGTGATATTCAGTTCTAAATGACAGTCTTAATTATGTTACAGATTTTTTAAATGAGGATTGTATTATTTGTATTATTAAGACTACTGTTCTCATCTTGGATGTTATTCTCACAACGTTTCGGCCGATGTTGCCTCCGACCTTCTTCAGGTGTTTCTTGTCAAACTCGGGATTTTTTGTCGAACTTTGGAATCTGTATGGAATTTCGAACTGAACCCTATACCGAAATGTTGTGAGAACAGTAGTCCAAATAATCCAACTTATTAATCTGAAACCTCCATTGTAGTCACCAAATATTCAATAGTTTTATTAGTATACTTTTTATTCAATAGTATACTATTCATATCAAATATTCATTAGTATACTATTCATATCAAATATTCATTAGTATACTATTCATATCAAATATTCATTAGTATACTATTCATATCAAATATTCAATAGTATACTATTCATACCAAATATTCAATAGTATACTATTCATACCAAATATTCATTAGTATACTATTCATACCAAATATTCATTAGTATACTATTCATACCAAATATTCATTAGTATACTATTCATACCAAATATTCATTAGTATACTATTCATACCAAATATTCATTAGTATACTATTCATACCAAATATTCATTAGTATACTATTCATACCAAATATTCATTAGTATACTATTCATACCAAATATTCAATAGTTTTATTAGTATACTAAAAAGGTGACCTAACATTTGTGACAAAGACGTGTAATTTAGCATATAATACTGACGTAGACTCGGTCAAAGAAATAAAAGTCAGAGAATTATTAAAACACAGTTGGTTAGGCATTTTGGAAATGCAATTTTGTGTCAGGATTTGAGTTATGACGTAAGTCAATGGACAATGGGCAATTAAAACATTCACAAAATATCCGAATCAGTATTATAATCTGGTAATGACTTTAAAGTAACTTCTCTTCGACGTCACCGCAACGAAGAATCTTAATATTCACTCTCTGCTGTCACTAACGCAACTGCTGTCTTCCCAATATGTTCTTTCTGTTGCTCTTTTCATATGCAAGTGAATGCCGCCGCCTATATAAAAAAATCGGTGTCACTGCAGTTTCACAATGACATGTTAGGCCTCTCCTTAAAAAAAAAATAGCTAAAGAAATGTATAAACTTTGTTATGTACTTACGTGGTAGCTTAAAAGAAGACTTGTACACAGAAAAATAAAGAAAAATTTTACTTGCTCTTTAAGTGCAAGCAATCACCTCGACATGGTGTGTCGATAAAAGCAATGGTCCCCATCACCCACTGGATTGGCGTCAGGAAATGACTTCCAGAGAGAACCTGTCACATTTCAGGTTATGTAGTTTAAATATTTATTATTATTATTATTATTATTATTATTATTACTAGCCCGGGGCAATATAAAAAACAAAGTAGTAGAAATTAAAGAGTGTGTGTAACATCTTTATATAAAAACTTCAATCTCTCTTCTTTCTCTAGCCGTCTCTCTTTCCCATGTCCTTATTATTTCCCTCCCTCCTTCAAACCTCTATTTCCCTTTTTTCCCATATGATTCTTCTCTTGTTCAAATGTGTTAAAAACTTATAATAATGTAATTATCGTAAATTCTTTTTACTAAATATGTATTTTATGTAACTGGATTTTCTCAAAGAAATATGCTATGTTAACAAACAAACATTTTGGATGAAAGTTATTAATTATTCTTACATTGTATTTTTGATCCCGAAATAAAATTATATTTTATTTTTTAAAGACTTTAAAATCGAACTTGAATGCAATGACTTAATCGCTGGCGGCCATGTTGCAATTTCCTATAATTCTCTTTCGTAAAATAGTAGCAATAATTTGATTAGCGTTTGTCGCTTATTTAAAAAACAATACCAAAGAACTAAAAATTTAGAGGCGCGTCCCTGGCGCTAAGAAACGTTAAATAAAATACTGTTCTTATATAAGATATTATAAAATGTACATGTACATGTATTTGTGCATGTACAGAGTGGCGGCTAGTGGCGGACCATCAATAGTTTCTTACCCCTCCTTCATGTAAATAGAATTGACGCTAAGAAACGTTCAATAAAATTAAAAGTTATCTCAAAGTATTACGTAATTAAATTACAATGTGACTCAGCAATTTAAAATTACTATAAAATATAATGAACAATAACTGAAAAGGGCCCCTCTCCCCTGATGAAATATTCCCAATGGACCCCTAAGGGATGGGTTTATAGATTCGGGAATACTCTCATCATCTTACTCTGTGAATTTTACATAAGAATACACTTTTATATGTTATGTATATTCTCTAACCTTGTTTTAAAAACCTAAATTGTGTTTTTAAATGAGAGTTATCGTTCTTCCTTAGCTATCCTCTAACAAATAAATTTAATTAAATACCATGAATTGTTTCATGAACTTGAGGTATTATGTAATTAAATTACAATATGATCAGTAATTTCAAATTACTATAAAATATAATGAAAAATAACTGAAAAGGGCCCCTCTCCCCTGATGAAATATTCCCAATGGACCCCTAAGGGATGGGGTTATAGATTCAGGAATACTCTCATCATCTTACTCTGTGAATTTTACATAAGAATACACTTTTATATGTTATGTATATTCTCTAACGTTGTTTTAAAGACTTAATTGTGTTTTTAAACGTGAGTTATAGTTCTTCCTTAGCTATCCTTAGCTTATGAAGTTGAGGTATTATTTGCAGGACAACACTGAATACTTTTCTTATATAAGATATTATAAAATGTACATGTATTTGTGTACGTACAGAGTGGCGGACCTTGGCGTAGTTTCTTACCTCCTCCATGTAAATAGAATTGACGCTAAGAAACATTAAATAAAATTATGTTATTTCAAATTATTACGTAATTAAATTACAATATGACTCAGCAATTTCAAATTACTATAAAATATAATGAAAAATAACTGAAAAAGAAACTTGAGGTATTATGTAATTAAAAAGCCAGCTAGTATATATATATATATATATATATATATATATATATATATATATATATATATCATCATCATCATCAACCGGTTTATTTGTTGAATCAGGCCACAATTAATCCTCTGATGAGGATGGGGCCTGAGTGTCTAGTCTCGAAATCTAAGTCTTCCTCTCCACTCCTGTCTTTGGCAAGGCTTGATGGAATCCATACCCATGGCCTTCCTATCACGTTTGACTACGTCCTCCCAAGTCAACTTGGGTCTGCCAGTGGTGATGTTCTCTGCTGGCACATTCAACTGTCGGACTTTAGCAATCCAGCCATTGCTACGCTCAATGTGACCCAACCAACGCAGTCTGTTCTTTCGCATGATGTCCGCAAGGCTTTTCAAGTCGACCTGTGAGAGCAGGGATTCAAAAGAAACGTACTGTTCAGGCCTCACCAAACAGATCCATCTGACCATTGCCCTGTCATTACAGCACAGCTTCTTTAGTATGCCAGCAGAGACAGCCCAAGTTTCTGAGCCATACAACAGCACACTTCTGACACATGAGGAGTATACACGCCCTCTCGTAGTTGTTGGCAGGTGTTTGTTTGTCAGGATTGGTAACAGCTCTCTAAACTTTTTCCAGGCACACTTGCAACGTGTAGCTGCCGCGAGTTCACAGCCTCCACCTGATGACAGCACATCTCCAAGATAACAAAAGTCTGTCACTACTTCCAGCTTGTTGTCACCAGTATCCATCTCCGTCAGTGGTCTGCCATCTATTGGTCTTGCCGTGCCGGTGCAACGAAAGCACTTAAAGTGAGGATCTGCTTTGAGAGAGCCCTTTATGCCACTGCACCTTTTGTGGACCCAACCTGAACAGTGAGTGCAGATGATTGAGTTGCTGCCAGTTCCTTTCAGACATACAGCACACGGGTATTTTCCTGTTTTCTGTAGTAAGCTGAGGTTTGGACCTGCGATCATGACCTTAGTTTTACCCACGTTGACTCTGAGACCTTTCTCCTCCATGCTACTCTTCCATCTATCCAGATGTTCCTTGAGTGACTGAAGTGAAGTATCAATGATCGCTAGGTCATCGGCATATAGCAGCTCCCACGGGCAGCCAGTATGGAATTCCAGTGATAGAGCCTCGAGTACAATGATGAATAGAAGGGGACTTAAGACAGATCCCTGATGGACGCCTACTCTAACCTCAAATTCGTCGCTGTAGCTTTTACCGACTCGTACCCGACTACGTACATTGGTGTACATAGACGTTATCACCTGAACCAACCACTCAGTAACACCCAGCTTTCGCAGGGCCCACCATGGTGTATGATGAAAATTGCATCTGTGGTGCTCCTATCGGGCATGAAGCCAAATTGCATATCAGCAATCTGTATTTGTTGTCTGATCAGCTGTTCAACAATTCTTTCCAGGACTTTCATGACCTGATCAATGAGCTTGAGTCCACGGTAGTTACCTCTGTTTAATGCATCGCCTTTACCTTTGTACAGACTTACTATAATGCTGTCTTCCCATTCCTTAGGTATGCATCCTTCTCTGATGATGGCTTCAATCAGTTCATGCACCAAACTGGCCCCTAGTTCACCGGTTGGTTTGAGCATCTCAGCAACTATACCAGATGGCCCAGCTGCTTTATCAGCTCCCATTTTACGGATTGCTTCAGTGATCATCTCCTGGGTAATGGGGGTATTAGGACCTTCTATAGGAGGTTCATAAGTCAGCTCATCGGGGTTCCATGGAAATTCAACGTTCAGCAAGCGTTCGTAGTGCTGTTTCCATGACTGTTTTTTCACTTCATCATCCAATGAGAGTTCACCAGAGTCGTTCCTTATAGGTTTTTCACCCAAGACATCTTGATTGTCACGGCGCATCTGTTTTGCAAGCTTGTAAATGTCAATCGGCCTCTGACTTAGCGTGGTGTACAGCAGCTTTAGCAGCACGCTTGGCTCCATTGTATGCTTCCCTACTACCTCCTGTTTTCCATGCTCTGTAGCATCGCCTCTTCTCTCTAACAGCTTGATCAACAATCTCATTCCACCACCAGGTTTGTTTCCTCCAATTGTGCTTGGATGACACTCTACACACCTCCGTCGCTGCATCATTCAATCCATCCTTGAGCCTCTTCCAGTGCTCTTCAACACTCACTGCCCGTGTATCCCGATGTGAAGAAACAAATCTCTCAGCAAATTTAGCCTGAATGATTGGATCCTTCAGCTTCCACAGTTTTATGCGTGGTGTAAACTTGTGTTTGCATTTGCGGGAAGCTTCTGCCTTGAGATCACATAATAGCAGATTGTGTTGAGATACACATTCTTCACCCAGGCTGACTCTGACATTTGTGACATGTCTACTGAAGCTGCGCCGGAATAGTATGTAGTTTATCTGGGTCATGATTCCTCCAGATTGGTATGTAACTAGGTGTTTAGGCCTCTTTTCGAACACCGAGTTGCCAATCACTAGATTATTAGCAACAGCAAACTTGAGTAGTCTTTCTCCTTCAGCATTCCTCATACCAATAGCATGTCCACCATGTACTTCTTCATAACCGCAAGGAGTGGAACCAATATGTCCATTCCAGTCACCACACACAAACAGTTCCTCAGTACTAGGTACAGTCGCCACTAGGCTCTGCAGCTGCTCGTAGAAGTTGTCCTTTGCTTCCTCGCTGAGTCCAACTTGTGGAGCGTAGATGCAAACAATGGCAAACACTAACTTTCCAACAACAAGACGAACAAATATTATCCTGTCGGATATTCGCTTCATCTCAAAAACTTTCTCCCACCACTTCTCTGCCACCAATATTCCCACTCCACCTGTCCCTTTATCATTCCCAGACCAGTAGAACTTGCAGTTGGTATCCCTCCCGACTATTTTTCTCACACCTTTATTTCTCCATCTCGTCTCTTGTAAACAACACAAGTCAATCTTCTTTCTGGATATTGTCTCCGCCACCTCATTTGCCTTTCCTCGCATGGTTCCAACATTCAGAGATCCAATGCGAAAAAGTTCTGGATGTTCGTATGATTTGCCATAGCCAGGCACTGAAGATCCACGCATCCTGGGATCTACGAAGCCCAAGACACTACCAGCAGCATTAGTGCTACTGGCACTGCCTTTCTTTTTTCCTGCTGTATTTCGACTAGACATTGTATTTAAGGCAATTTTACGGCTGGATGCCTATCCTTTACCAACTTGAACACTTTTGGCAGTCCAAGACCTCCACCGTTCCCATCTAACTAGGGCTGATGTCGTTTCCACTTAAGCATGTACAAATGTCATACATTACCAGTGAGTTGCTTATCAAGATGTTGTTTGTGAAGTATAAAACAAGAATTCCACTTGTATGAACAAAATAATGACACATAAGTGAAGTAGACGTGCCCGAAATGTCGTTAAATATTTTTTTTACCTGGCGAAAGAAGGAAAACAACGCTTCTGTTGAATTAATCAAAATAAAGAATCCTTTTGAAATTTACTTGTGCGATGGTCGCGAGTAAAAAAACAAACGTCCTTCTCTGCCGATCAGGTGTTTTTAAAAAATTGGCAGTTGCACGACGCTCTTTTTTTTATAGTTGAATTAATCAAAATAAAGAATCTTTTCTTGTGTGATGGTCGCGAGTAAAAAAAAAAAAAAAAAAAAATATATATATATATATATATATATGCTTTTATTTTATTTTTGTCTTGACATGTTTTTAGATATCATTCACCCTGACTTTACGCTCTTACCTCAACTCTTTACCTCACTGGGTTGGCGTCAAGAAGGGCATCCTGTCTCAACTAAGGAAATAACTTCCAAAGAAAATCTGTAGTTTAAATAATGACCTGGCCAGAGATAGGCTTGTTTGGACGTCAATTCCTTTAAGTCGTCCACCACATGCCAGCATGTAAAACAGATGTTAAACTGAATGATGATGATTTTGACACATTCCTTTTTCCTATTTCCAAACAAGAAATGCTAAATGTTTGTGCATCAAATTCTATCTCATGATCTGTCAAAACACATTCGAGTTCCAAAAACACATTCTGAATCAAATTCCAAACTTAACCTAAATTCGATCAGCCAACTTTTATAATAGTCATTACAACTTTTATAATAGTCATTACAAATTGTTGTTATTATTATATAAACATAAGATTTAGTAGCGTTTCCATAACTCTTCACGGATAATCTCATAACTTGACTTAGACTTAAGAACTCCTGCGTGAGACAAAGTGATCCATCGCATTTGGTCTGTCAAAACACATTTCAGTTTCAAAAATCTTCTTTTTTTTTATTTTAAAATTTTGTTCAGTTGTTTTTTTTTTGTTCAGTTTTATTTTTTGTTATTGTTGTTTTTTTGTTATTGTTGTTTTTTTTTGTTATTGTTGTTTTTTTGTTATTGTTGTTTTTTTTGTTATTGTTGTTTTTTTTGTTCAGTTGTTTTTTGTTATTGTTTTTTTTTGTTATTGTTTTTTTTTGTTATTGTTGTTTTTTTTTGTTCAGTTGTTTTTTGTTATTGTTTTTTTTTGTTATTGTTGTTTTTTTTGTTCAGTTGTTTTTTTGTTATTGTTTTTTTGTTCAGTTGTTTTTTGTTATTGTTTTTTTTTGTTATTGTTGTTTTTTTTTGTTCAGTTGTTTTTTGTTATTGGTTTTTTGTTCAGTTGTTTTTTGTTATTACCATTTGCCACCATGCCAATTAGGAGTAGACAAGAAAGACATTATTTCCATAGTCCATAAATATTTTCCTCGTTATAAATGAATGACTGTGGTCTGCATTTTGTTGTATTTTTTCCTTAATTGTTTTTTTCTTTTAGAATTACGAATTTGCCTCGGAAAATCCATTCCTATCCGAAGTGAATGCGTTTGAGACTGGGCTGACAAAATTAAAAGAAGGGGACATTCCAAATGCGGTCTTGTTTTTTGAGTCGGCCGTACAGAAGAACCCCGACCATATGGAAGTAAGTAGACATAGATGGTTTGAATTTAGTTGACCTCTGCTTGCGTCAAGCTGACCTTAAGAGTGCCCCCCCCCTTTTTTTTCTGGCGGGCTGAAGTGCAGGTTCTGTGCAGTTCTAGGCAGTTAACCCTCCCAGGCTTTACCTTCTCACCCTTTAAGAAGGGGTTTGTTTATTGCTAATCGCCTCAGTTGCCCTTGGACTGCTGAGGCATATTTTTTAGGCCAGAGTGCTCTGCCTCTTGGGTGCTGGCTTTTCGATCCCCACCTTCCGACCTTGTGTCACATCTTCCCGCGGTTAGCTGTATTACTAGTTGAGCTATAACTAAAAAGTAGCCAGAAAGTTGGTATATAAGCAGGCTGGGATGTTTAAAAAAAAATTTCTTTTTCTACTTTGATTCACTTTGACACTGAGCCTTAAGGTGTTGGGTTTACTTTTGGCAGTCGTTTAGCTCTTGCCTCCCCCTTCCTCTTTTGTCCTTTAATTCTCACATTCCATGACAAAGGGGGAAGAATTGCTGTTTTTTGGGTTTTTTTTTACTGACATGTCACCATTTATCAAGGCATGGAGGCCCACTTGAGGATAAGGGTTTTTAGTTGGAAGAACCTTTCAGAGTTTGTAGTTTGGGACCATATGAAGACTAAGGACCCTGGAAATTGAAAAGATGAAAAAAAACAAAAGTCAGTCTACACCGGTTGACCTAACCGTTTTTTTTGTAAACGAACAAATAATAACGCTGCGTTCTTTGAGGTTTTCGTCAAAAGCTCGCTTTTTAATATAGGGAAGTATTTATTTTAAGAAATATTTATTAAATATTTATTTTTAATGTAGGATGCGTGTTTTTTTTTTCATGTTGTGTATTTAAAAATTTAATATACCCCCCTTTTCTTAAAATGTACAACACGAAAAATAGAATCTCCTGTGTTTATTGTAAAAAAAAAAAATCCACCCTATAAGATCTTTTATTTTATTATGCATTCTGCCCTTGTGGGGAGGCAAGTAAATAGTGACACAAAACCATTTTAGAACGAGAATTCTGCAATGTTTCGTTTGATTATTAAAAAAGTTTTGTAAAAAAAACAAAAAACGCAGTAATAAATATTTCTTAAAATAATTTTTTTCCTAAATTAAAAAGCGAGTTTTTGACGAAAACCCCAAAAACAGCGTTATTATTTTGTTTGCTTACAAAAAAAAAAACGGTACGGTCAACTGGTGTAGACCAAATTTTGTCTCTTTTCATCTTTTCAATTTCCAGGGTCCTTATTTTTTATATGGTCCGCAGTTTAAATCAGGAAGAAAATCAGAATGACAAACTTACTTGGAAGAGTAATATGTCTGGCCTAATCTGACTGAAATAGAAATGTTACATCAGCAAAAAGGATCACCGTTCTTCCAAAAATAAATAATGGCTCCACAACTAAATATATATGAATCTTTTTATGCAGGGGAACACAGGACAAAGTAAACCAAAATAGGGATAGTACAATGGGCTGATTCATGCCGGTTAGACGAAATAATATTATCCCGGAGTTTGATATCTCACCTGCTCAGGGTTGAGTCAAGTAGAGAACGGAGGAAAAGGTATGTCCTGTCAGTTAGAGGAACATTTGCGAACTAAAGATTTATGTTGGCTCGTCTTCACGCTGAAATGATTCATCGCGTATGAATCTTGTTGCATGTGGGCATGTTACATAATCGTCAAGCCGAATTACATCTCACCACTGATCATGTAGACTGATACAAAATAGTCCGTTTATGCAACTGCTACACGTGAAAGAGATCGTCGCCTCTAATTGCCTCTGCAAGGGGATCGAAAACAAATGGGAATTTTTTTTAACATATGTCGGTATATCTTATATATATATATATATATATATATATAAATTTGATAAACATTGGTGATTGTCGATGTTTCAATGCATTTACGTCTTTTGTCTTAAAAAGACGTAAATGCATTGAAACGCAAATTAATTAGCGTCGACTGTCACCAATGTTTATTTAATTTTATAAAGGCTCTACTCTGTATTGAGCATTTTTGAAAGAATCTTGGTTTAGTGTTCAATATATTTGAACTTTATATATATATATATATATCATAATATCAAATGCAATAATAAAATAAGGTGCCAATCAAATTTTATTAGAATTCAAAGTTCAAGAAAAGTATCTTAACGTCCTTTACTCATGAGTTTTCAAAGATAATTCTTCTCCTCAGAGGACCATTACCGCAATGGTATTACTGCATGTAATAAAATTACACTTTGAAAATATATAAAAATATATACAAAAATACATAAAAGTATATAACATCAAATATATCAACCCAAAAACATACTTTTTTGTTAAATCTATACAATCCATCCAAGTCGTACAATTTAAAAACATATTGAGGAAAAATATCCAGGAGGTTGACTGAAGATTGATCCAGGTAATGAGTGACAGTCCAAAAATGAAAATATGAAAAAACAAAAGAAGTTATCCAGTCGTGAGATGCGTCCGCAATCGATGCAGTGAAAAATGCATCCAATGTTTATGTTAATTATTACAACGATAAATAAACCAAATCAAATACAAAGTTCAGTAAACTCACTATGTGTAGAAATCATACTGTTCAAAATTTAGGGTTCCAATGATTTGATCGGAGCAGTACAAACTAAAATTTGCTGGTTAAATGGAAAATCCGTTAAATCCGATTTGAATAAAATTAAAATTGAATTGAGCCGACAAACACGGTCATCTCTTCCCCCGGGTCCAACAAAGATAATTCCAATGAGTAAAGTTTGAAAGCATTCACTCTCCCGCGAGCCAAATAAACAAAACCTTTTCTCGACGCTCAGAAAAGAATACTAAAGGCGCTAGATGCGTTCTCAGAGCGGAAGTTAACACAGAAAGAAACGCCATCCTATATCGATAGATATGTCAAATCAATTCAACCCATACCGGATGTTACGTGTCTGGGTCAAATAATAAGTCTAGGTCAAAGGGAAAGGGATGTGCAAATTTATGTCAGAGCGTCTAATCACGCTCACATCCCCAAGTAGCTACTTAAATGTCTAGCTTACGCATAAAAAAATGGATTTCACAAATCTAGCCCTATCAAATAATATAGAAAATTTATGAAATTAAAAATTACGAAGTTATTAAAGTAATTAGAATTTAATAATTTGATAGTTTAATTTAAGATTTAATTTTATCCAACTAGGAATTTGAGATTTAATTTTTCCTAATTAAGAAGTTGTAAAGATATTTAGAGTTTAAAAATTTAGATATTTACACTTTTACAACTTCAGAGTCTAAACCTTTTAGGCAAGAAGGATTTAACGAACACATCTCCAGAAACTGGACACCTATATATATATATATATATGTATGTACTGAAAATCTTTACACAATATATTATATAACCTTATAATATTATGTGTATATACATGAAATAATAATAATAAATGATAATAAATTATATATATATATATATATATGAACTGCCAAGCAAGTTCCTTGCTCTGGTAGCGAAACACGTGTAGGGAACAATTTTAGAAAACAAATACATAAAACTTTTTTGTTGTGATAAATCCTTTCTTGAATGAAATGTCTTGGTAAACTCTTTAAATAAATATATATATACAGGGTGGGCAAAAATAAGCGTCCTATTTTTAAAAATTCATAACTTTTTTATTTATTGATTTTTTTTTTTTTTAGAATAAGTAAAGGACCCCTTCCGAAGCAAGCATGAGCCGTATTAGCCCAAAGGAACGTACCCTCATTAAGAAAATATTATTTTTGCTTAAAAAACTCAAAACAGTGTAAAAAACAATACTTTAGTTTTTGTAAGTTTTAAGAAGTGTTTTTCGGCTAAAATTTGTTTTGTTTATTTAAAAAAATCTCGGAAGGGTCAGTCTACACACACATAAAGTTTGGTGAGTTTAACTTTTATTTTGTGGAAGTTATTCAAATTCAAGTTATTCAAATTTAAAGATAGGACCTTTATTTTGGCCCACCCTGTATATATATATATATATATATATATATATATATATGATTATTTTCACAATCAGACAACGCCGCAGCCCACAACCTATGAAAGAAACAATCCTACTTGTGAGACATCGGCCTGGGTTCTAAGTAGTTGGACGACTACACCCCTTGTTTAAAAGTGTAGGTATATTCCACGATCGGACTTCGCCGTGGTTTGCTTAATCTGTGTTAGTTAATAGACGTTCTTGTATGTGACGAGGTGGCTCAGTGGCAGAGTACTCGCCTAACATGCAAGTGACTCGGGTTTCGAATCCTGAGTTCGGATGTGTTCTACTGATGAACCAAAAGGAGGGCGAAACTCGAGTCTAGGACTTCCGGTTTGTTGCTTTCATAGGTTGTGGGCTGCGGCGTTGTCTGATTGTGGAAATAATTTTATATATCATCTCATATTCAAAAATCTAATATATATATATATGGGGTAAGGTACACGATAAGTCATGAAAATGAAATGCCGTGGTAGACAAAATGTGTGAAAAAAGACAAACGGAAAACAGGTTAAAATGCAGGAGAAAAACAAAAACAAGAAATTTGACCGGTTTCGTTCGTATTAACGAATGTCTTCAGAAAAAAATGAAGATTTGGAAACAATTTTATTTTGAAGGCACACACATGGGAGAAGGAAAAGATGATCCGATTGGACCCTATGAGAAAACTTTTAGCGAAATCTTCACTTTTTCTGAAGACGTTCGTTAATGCGAACGAAACCGGTCAAATTTCTCGTTTTTGTTTTTCTCCTGCATTTTAACCTGTTTTCCGTTTGTCATTTTTCACACACACACACACACACACACACACACACACATACATATGTATATATATATATATATTTATTTATTTTTTTGTCCTTTTTTATCAGGCTTGGCAGTATTTGGGAACGACACAAGCTGAAAATGAACGAGAACCTGCTGCGATACAAGCCCTTAAAAGGTAATAACTTTACATTTAACATTTTTATTCGTCTCAAGTTGATTTTTATTTCTTCGTTAATACATCTAACATATAAAGTTATCTTGTTGGATTTTCAGAGTCATTTAAGCTTCTGATGAGTTAATTTGTTATTGTTGTACGATGTTATTGGCACAATAATAACGTACTTTGCTACAATTTATTTTTAAAAATTACTTAATCCAGACCAGACAACTGCTAATTTGAAACATTTTTAAATAATCACTTAAAAATAGTAATCAGCTCAGGGGATAACTCATTTTAAATTGAAGAATATAATAGGAGTTGTCTACTTAGTTTAAAAATAGCAGTTTTATTGCTCAATTTTAAAATTTTAGATTTCAAAGATGCTTCAAGGAACTATTTGATTTTTATTGACACTATATAGTCATTTATGGCGGACCCTATATATTGACGCAGAAAGTGAGTAAAATAGTAATACTAACTTTCAGGTGCCTCGAGCTTCAACCCGGGAACCTGACAGCATGGATGGCAATTGCTGTAAGTTACACGAACGAATATCAGCAGGCAATGGCATGCAACGCGCTCCAATCTTGGCTGGGGCATAATCCGCAATATTCCCACTTGGTCAAAGACTTTGGACGACAATCCGACGCCACAGTCAACGTTGCTACAATTGCTTCAAAGTAAGTTTTTATTTTCTATTTTCAAAACTTTCTACTCTAAAAGTAAGTTTTTATTTTCTATTTTCAAAATGTTCCAATAACAAGTAAGTTTTTATTTTCTATTTTCAAAATGTTCCTATAACAAGTACTTCCATGGAATGTGCTCCGATGAACTTACTTCTCTTATACCCCCTCAATTTAAATACCCCCCCCCCCCCCCCGGCAAACCCGACTAGTAGCAAAATTCCACCCCTTAACTGTAGAGACTCCCAGATGCTGGAAAACTTTCTATTCTAAAAGTAAGTTTTTATTTTCTATTTTCAAAATGTTCCTATAACAAGTACTTCCATGGAATGTGCTCCGATGAACTTGCTGCAGACGACCTCAGATGCCGGAAAACTTTCTACTCTAAAAGCTTCTTCTTTCCTCGAACTGCTGGCATTTAGAATTTCCTCCCGGCTCCGTGTCACCTCGACTGTACGAACACGCAGAAATTTAAATGTAATGCGAACAAATATCTTGAATAAAAAAAAAAAAAAATTAAATAAAAAAAAAAATTAAAATAAAAACAAATAAAAAAATTAAAAGATTTAATAAAAATAAATAAATAAAAAAATAAATAAATAAAAAAAATAAATAAAAAAAATAAATAAATAAAAAAAATAAATAAAAAAAATAAATAAATAAACAAAAAATTAAAATTAAAAATAAATGAATAAAAAATTAAAATTAAAAATAAATGAATAAAAAAAAATAAATAAAAAAATAAATGAATAAAAAATATAAATAAAAAAAAATTAAAATAAATAAATAAGAATAAAAGTAAATAAATGATGAATAGATTAAATATCTTCATGAAAAGTAAAGACTAAAACAATATAGAAACAAGAACATATTTCAGTCGTGAGGCGTTCCTACCGGGGAATGCCGACGGGGCTTCCAACAAATCCAACCTTCCCAACCTTGTGATACATCTTACTGCTGTGGGAGGAAGATATATCCAAAAATTAAAATTTAAAAATTAAAAAAAAATAAAGAACAAATAAAGAAAAAAATTTAAAAAAAAAATTTTTTAATTAAAAAAAAATAAAAAAATAAAAAAATAAAAAAAAAAATTTAAAAAAAAATAAAAAAATAAAATAAAATAAAAAATAAAATTAAATAAATAAAAAAAAAAAATAAATAAATAAATAAATAAAAAAAAAAAATAAAAAAAAAAAAAAAAATTAAAATTAAAAATAAATGAATAAAAAATTAAAATAAAAATAAATAAATAAAAAATTAAAATTAAAAATAAATAAATAAAAAAAATAAACAAAAAAATAAATAAATAAAAAATATAAATAAAAAAAAATTAAGACGTTTTGTATGAATTATTCACAAAGTTATGCAATGAAAATTATTTATCTTATCACACTGAGATTTTTAATTGTGAGTATTGCTATCAAAGGGTCAGGGGTTAGGGTATTGCTATCAAAGGGTCAGGGGTTAGGGTATTGCTATCAAGGGGTCAGGGGTTAGGGTATTGCTATCAAAGGGTCAGGGGTTAGGGTATTGCTATCAAAGGGTCAGGGGTTAGGGTATTGCTATCAAGGAGTCAGGGGTTAGGGTATTGCTATCAAAGGGTTAGGGTATTGCTATCAAAGGGTCAGGGGTTAGGGTATTGCTATCAAGGAGTCAGGGGTTAGGGTATTGCTATCAAAGGGTCAGGGGTTAGGGTATTGCTATCAAAGGGTCAGGGGTTAGGGTATTGCTATCAAAGGGTCAGGGGTTAGGGTATTGCTATCAAAGGGTCAGGGGTTAGGGTATTGCTATCAAAGGGTCAGGGGTTAGGGTATTGCTATCAAAGGGTCAGGGGTTAGGGTATTGCTATCAAAGGGTCAGGGTCAGGGCATTACTATCAAAGGGTTATGGTATTGCTATCAAAGGGTTAGAGTTAGGGTATTGCTATCAAATGGTTAGGGTATTGCTATCAAAAGGGTTAGTTTAAGGGTATTGCTATCAAAAGTGTCGGGGGGGGGGGGTAAGAAAAAGGAGATTGAAGGACAACATCCGAGAGGGGACAGGGCTAAAACTGACTAGCATGCTCAGGAAGGGAAAAAAACGGAAGGGGGGGGGGGACGGCTAGAGAAAGCTGTATGCAGATTGAAGCAGACCCGAGATGAGCTGACTTCAACAGGACAGCAATGATGATTCGACTAACAGTTATCAACGGACAACGTTAGGGGTCTCTTTTTCCACACGGACAGAACCTTAACCCTAATCCTAACCCTAACCCTAATCCTAATCCTAACCCTAACCCTAATCCTAACCCTAATCCTAACCCTAATCCTAATCCTAACCCTAATCCTAACCCTAACCCTAATCCTAACCCTAATCCTAACCCTAACCCTAACATACAAACTCAGAGCAGAACTGATTTCTACACAATATCAGAGTTTGATGAAGACGAACAGAAAACCATGGCACACATCGTTGGGGTCGGCGGTCAGCAAGGGGAAATGAGCAGATGGTTCTACATAAATAATGTAGACTTATTTTGTTGATGTTCTGGGAACGTATAGCTGCGACCAGTAAAGGGTAGACTTCTACCATAATATAAACAGAATCTGATGAGAAACGGCATCAGCGTCGTGAAACCAATGCTAGTCAGACTGTAATTTCTTGTTGGCTAGTATGATTCATGGGAGATAACTTGGATATGGTTAAAGGGAGATATCTCCTGATTATTTTGAGCCAACACCAATTTTAATTTTGAATACTTGTAAACTAGTGTTTGTGCCCTCGGCGATCGTCAGTGGGAGACAACAACACAACGAGAACGATGAGTGAATGAAAGATGAAGATGAACAGAAAACCACGGCACACGGGAAAGAGGTTGAATCTGGGGTGGAATAATGTTTTGGGTTTCTGGAAGTAGAGAATGTATTTTCTCGTTGGCTAGTATGCTTCATTGGAGATAACTTGGATATGGTTAAAGGCAGATATCTCGTGGTTATTCTGAGCCAACACCAATTTTTAACAAACAAAAAAGCTGATGAATAATAATATTTAGTTCCCATTTGTTTTTTGCAGACAAAAAATGATGGAAATCCGTGACGAATATATTGCGGCCGCTCGTCTCTCTCCAAACCAAATTGATCCCGATGTTCAAGTAAGTGTCATCCGTTGTGAAAACAAGGAATTTATGTGTTGACATTGAGTCATTTCGTACAATTTCTGACCGCCGCAAAAGTCAAACTTTTTTCTTCAAACTTAAGGGGACAGTTTCTTTTTCTTTTTTTTTTTTAAATTTTGACTGATATTTTTTTAATTTTTTTTATTACTATTGAACTCTTAGGCCTGAAAAGAATGTTTGTTTACTTTTTACGAATATTTGTTAATTATTGTTCTACTTATGTAGATTTGTTGTTGTGTTAAAAAATTCAAATTTGAAATAAAACCGTTATTTGTTTTTTTTTCAAATTTAGTCCGAACATTTTTGTAAGAAGTAAATAAACAATTTTTTTTCAAATTTAGTCCGAACATTTTTGTAAGAAGTAAATAAACAATTTTTTTTCAAATTTAGTCCGAACATTTTTGTAAGTAAATAAACAATTTTTTTTCAAATTTAGTCCGAACATTTTTGTAAGAAGTAAATAAACAATTTTTTTCAAATTTAGTCCGAACATTTTTGTAAAAAGTAAATAAACAATTTTTTTTCAAATTTAGTCCGAACATTTTTGTAAGAAGTAAATAAACAATTTTTTTTCAAATTTAGTCCGAACATTTTTGTAAGAAGTAAATAAACAATTTTTTTTCAAATTTAGTCCGAACATTTTTGTAAGAAGTAAATAAACAATTTTTTTTCAAATTTAGTCCGAACATTTTTGTAAGAAGTAAATAAACAATTTTTTTCAAATTTAGTCCGAACATTTTTGTAAAAAGTAAATAAACAATTTTTTTCAAATTTAGTCCGAACATTTTTGTAAGAAGTAAATAAACAATTTTTTTTCAAATTTAGTCCGAACATTTTTGTAAGAAGTAAATAAACAATTTTTTTTCAAATTTAGTCCGAACATTTTTGTAAGAAGTAAATAAACAATTTTTTTTCAAATTTAGTCCGAACATTTTTGTAAGAAGTAAATAAACAATTTTTTTTCAAATTTAGTCCGAACATTTTTGTAAGAAGTAAATAAACAATTTTTTTTCAAATTTAGTCCGAACATTTTTGTAAGAAGTAAATAAACAATTTTTTTTCAAATTTAGTCCGAACATTTTTGTAAGAAGTAAATAAACAATTTTTTTTCAAATTTAGTCCGAACATTTTTGTAAGAAGTAAATAAACAATTTTTTTCAAATTTAGTCCGAACATTTTTGTAAAAAGTAAATAAACAATTTTTTTTCAAATTTAGTCCGAACATTTTTGTAAGAAGTAAATAAACAATTTTTTTCAAATTTAGTCCGAACATTTTTGTAAGAAGTAAATAAACAATTTTTTTTCAAATTTAGTCCGAACATTTTTGTAAGAAGTAAATAAACAATTTTTTTTCAAATTTAGTCCGAACATTTTTGTAAGAAGTAAATAAACAATTTTTTTTCAAATTTAGTCCGAACATTTTTGTAAGAAGTAAATAAACAATTTTTTTCAAATTTAGTCCGAACATTTTTGTAAGAAGTAAATAAACAATTTTTTTTCAAATTTAGTCCGAACATTTTTGTAAGAAGTAAATAAACAATTTTTTTCAAATTTAGTCCGAACATTTTTGTAAGAAGTAAATAAACAATTTTTTTTCAAATTTAGTCCGAACATTTTTGTAAGAAGTAAATAAACAATTTTTTTCAAATTTAGTCCGAACATTTTTGTAAGAAGTAAATAAACAATTTTTTTTCAAATTTAGTCCGAACATTTTTGTAAGAAGTAAATAAACAATTTTTTTCAAATTTAGTCCGAACATTTTTGTAAGAAGTAAATAAACAATTTTTTTTCAAATTTAGTCCGAACATTTTTGTAAGAAGTAAATAAACAATTTTTTTCAAATTTAGTCCGAACATTTTTGTAAGAAGTAAATAAACAATTTTTTTTCAAATTTAGTCCGAACATTTTTGTAAGAAGTAAATAAACAATTTTTTTCAAATTTAGTCCGAACATTTTTGTAAGAAGTAAATAAACAATTTTTTTTCAAATTTAGTCCGAACATTTTTGTAAGAAGTAAATAAACAATTTTTTTTCAAATTTAGTCCGAACATTTTTGTAAGAAGTAAATAAACAATTTTTTTCAAATTTAGTCCGAACATTTTTGTAAGAAGTAAATAAACAATTTTTTTTCAAATTTAGTCCGAACATTTTTGTAAGAAGTAAATAAACAATTTTTTTTCAAATTTAGTCCGAACATTTTTGTAAAAAGTAAATAAACAACTTTTTTTTTAAGCTTAAGAAGAAATATTAAAACAAAAATCGAGAATTTACCAAAAATAAAGTTTTGATCTCATATAATCGTTATCGCTGAAAGTCGTGACTAAATCAGTTTCATTTTTTATTTAAAATAATACCGCAAGGCGATAGTTCAGTTCATTTCGATCTGACGGGCAGAGATTGCCTTGAATATAACAAAAAAAGGTTGCTCCGTTGACGTGCCTTGATTATTAGAAAAGCAGCAGCAGCAGCCCTAGTGTACGTGTTTTGGTCTTGCCTGATTTGGTCGTACACAAATAGTAAAACCCATTTGTTGACGTTGAGTCATTTCGTACAATTTCTGAACGATGTTACGATCCACCGTGAGAAAAATAGATAAATTAAAGTCAATTCAAAATCAAATAATTTTACCTGCAATTGAAGAATCGCGAGCATCGGTGGATATATGGATAGATCAGTAGATCTGAACAGGAACACGGCTTCTTGTTTGATCACCGAAGTTAAGCAACGTTGAGCCTGGTCAGTACCAGATGGGTGACCATTTGGGAATACTCGGCGCTGTATGTAGGAGGACGTCGATAACATTTCTTGAAATCTAAATATTTCGGCTTAAAAAGCCTTTTTCAGTAGTAAACCACCGATTGTCATGGCAAATAACATCCTACCTGAGAGTTCATCATTCAAACTCCTCGGCCTAACCATCACAGGTAACATGAATTGGAACAAATACATTGAAGACATTGCCAAGGCTGCCGCAAAGAAGGTTGGCTCCCTCTACCGTGCTAGTAAACTCCTCACACCTGACATTATCCTGTATCTCTACAAAGCTACCATCCGCCCATGTATGGAGTATTGTTGCCACATCTGGGTTGATGCATCATCTACTAGTCTCTTCCTCCTTGACAAGGTCCAAAAAAGAATCGCCAACCTAATAGGTCCCTCACTGTCAACCAAGCTTCAGCCTCTGTCCCATCGCCGCAATGTAGCATCCTTGTGCTTGTTTTACAAATGCTTTAATGGATTATGCTCCGATGAATTGGCTACTCTGGCGCCCCCTCGACGTAAATTCTCTAGACTAACTCGACAATCAACTAAATCTCATTCATTCACTGTGGAGGTCTCCAGATGCCGGAGAGCATTCTACTCAAATAGCTTCTTTCCTCGTGCTGCTGGCCTCTGGAACTCCCTCCCTGCCCCCTGTTTCCCCGACAGTACTGACATGCAGAAATTTAAAACTAATGTAAACAGACATCTCACTGCTCAGATCATGATTTAGGCTGAACCCCCCCCCCCCAAACCTTCTCCCCTTTTCTTTTTTCTCAGTAGCCCCTTACGTTTACAGTGGCGGCCTGCCTTGTTTGGGGTGAATTATGTTGTTGTTAAAAATTGTTTTCTTTTTCTCACTCTAATTGTTTTAAATAAATTATTTTTATACAAGTCATTAAAAGATTTTATTTCTTTTCGTTGGACCTAAGTTCGATTCCTGTTTTTAGTCTATCCAATGAAACGTTGTAATCTCGGAAATAATTTGATAATACTAGCATATTTAGTTATTTAGTAGAGAGCTGGGGGTCTATCTTGAAAATCCATTAGCACCTAGCTTAATCTCTTCATTAGGATGATAATAGATAGAAAGAAAAAAGAATTTTTGAAAAAAAGTCATTTTTGAGGTATAGGGGGCATTTTATGTGAGTTTTGCCGTTTTTCGGGCTAAAATATTCTTGGGGATAACCCTATTCACTCTCCAGGCTCAATGAAAATGTGGCATCAAGGTTAATTCCTTCAAATTCCCGGAGAAAAATGGATATTTGGGAGAAAAAACCCAATTTTAGCCCAACTTTGGCCTATTTTTGCCCCAATTTTGGGCCAATTTTCAGAATATTTGATGGAAATTTATCCATGCACTAAAAGTTAGCATTGGTGAAAATAGAAGCCTTTTTAGCCCACTTATTCAGAAGTTATTGACAATCATTGATTTTCACTTCCCTCTATATTTAGAAGTGTTTTTTTTTAATACTAAATTGATTTTAACTCCAATATTTTCAGCATGTCATAATCTTTAAAAAAATATATACAATAAAACGTAATCTTGGAAATAAATTGATTTTAACTCCAATATTTTCAGCAATTATTTTTATACAAGTCACTAAAAGAGTTTACTTTTTTTCATTAACTCCAATATTTTCAGCATGTCATAATCTAAAAGAAAATATATACAATTTTTTGAGCCGCTGCATATCGCCTTTCCAAAACACTTGTCACCTAAACTTCACGTTTACCAAATGTTTCAATTTCAGGGTTCAACTATGAACAATGTTCCGTTTGAATAATATTTCGACTTTGCTTACAGACAGTCAGTTTCCATGATAATCTGATATTTTGTTTCCCCCTATTTCTAGTGCGGCCTCGGTGTCCTCTTTAACTTGAGTGGTGAGCTCGACAAAGCCATCGACTGCTTTAACGCCGCTGTCCAAGTCCGTCCTCAGGTGAGCGTTTGAAAAGAACAAAATGTTGCTTTTTTTTTAATCTTCCTTCCACAGCGGAACTTTTGATAATTTGTAGAATTTGGTATATTCGGACTACTGTTCTCATCCTGGGTGTGTTTATCACAACGTTTCGGCCGATGTAACCTCCGACCTTGAACGTGAGAATCTTGATGTTGAACTTTAGAACCTATATGGAATTCTGAATTAAAACCCTTTATTTGAAAAAAAAAACAAAAAACGCTAAAAATTCACCTTCAGATCTAAATTAAGATTTTATAACAGCAACGTTTTATTTTTTATTTTTTTATTTAAAAAAATTTTTTTTTTATTTATTTATTTTTTATATTTATTTATTTTTTTTTTTATTTTAAATTTTTTAATGTTTTTTTAAAATTTTTTTATATATTTTCTTTATTATTTTTATTTTAAAAAAAATTTTTTTTTATCTTCCTCCCACAGCGGTAAAATGTGACACAAGGTCGGGAAAGTGGGATTTGAAAAGCCCACGCCCTCGAGAAGAGAGAGCACTCTGGTCTACAAAAAAATGCCTGGGCAGCCCCGTTGGCATTCCCCGGTAGGGGCGTCTCAGGCGATTATCAATAAACTAACCCCTTCTCAAAGGGTGAGAAGGCAAAGCCTGGGAGGGTGGACCTCCTAGAACGGCACAGGACAAACCCACAGACCGGCCGAATCAAGACCCGATGGCCAAGACGACACCGGTCTATAGGGTGTAGTATCCATCGGAACAGATACTACACTTTGATCTTAACCAAAAGGCTACTGTTCCTCAATTTATTAGTTTTAAATTTCTGCATGTCACTACCGTCAGGAAAACGGAGCGGGGAGGGAGTTCCAGAGTCCAGCAGCACGAGGAAAGAAGCTGTTGGAGTAGAAAGCTCTTCAGCATCTGGGGACCTCAACAGCGAATGGATGGGATTTGGCAGATTGTCGGGTTGGTCTAGTGAATTTACGTCGTGGGGGCACCAGAGCAGCAAGTTCATCAGAGCACAATCCATTGAAGTACTTGTAAAACAGGCACACGGAAGCAACATTGCGGCGATGGGACAGGGGCTGGAGCTTGGTGGATAGTGAGGGATTTATTAGATTAGCGACTCTTTTTTGGACCCTGTCTAAGAGGGAGAGACTAGTGGATGATGCACCATCCCAGATCTGGCAGCAATACTCCATGCATGGGCGGATGGTGGCTTTGTAGAGATATAGGATAATGTCAGGTGTGAGAAGTTTATTGGCATGGTAGAGGGAGCCCACTTTCTTTGCAGCAGCCCTGGCAATGTCTTCTATGTATTTATTCCAATTCATGTTATCTGTGAAAGTTAGGCCGAGGAGTTTAAATGATTAACTCTCAGGTAGGATATTATTTGCCATGACAATCGGTGGTTGAAGAGGTTTCTTGTAGTTATTGAAGGAAAGTGGCTTTGTCTTTGCAGCATTAAAAGTTACCAACAATTTATGACCCCAATCCACTACAGACTGGAGGTTATTTTCTAAGGATTCGGCTATTGCCTAAGATATGTGCATGTCGGTTTTGCCCACATGACGAGAGTAGAGTCGTCAACAAATATTCCCATCTCAGTCTCAATGAAATGAGACAACAGGAACAGTAGAGGTCCTAGGATTTATCCCTGGGGTACACTAGCATTATGTCATGTTGCTTAGAAGAACGACCCTCGAGTACAACCTGGATCTTTCGTTTTGTGAGGAAGGATTTAATTATATTAAATATTTGTCTAGTAATACCATATGAGTGCAGTTTTAGGAGGTCATTTTCTAAGGATTCAGCCATTGCCTCATATATGTGCGCGTCGGTTTTGCCCACATGACCAGAATAGAGCGTGGTGTCGTCAACAAATATTCCCATCTCAGTCTCAATGACATCAGGGAGGTCATTTATGAAAATCAGGAACAGTAGAGGGCCAAGGATAGATCCCTGGGGTACACCAGCATTTATGTCATGTTGCTTAGAAGAACGGCCATCGAGGACAACCTTTTTGGATAAGCGCTCGGCATTTTTCGGACGTCTATGTAAACATCTAGAAACTACCAACGCCAAGTCGATTTTCGCGGAAAATGTGTAAAACTTGTTATGTAAAACAGATCTTGGATACAATAGGCACCCTAACCCTAACCCTAACCCAACCCTAATCCTAACCCTAACCCTAATCCTAACCCTAACCCTAACCCTAACCTTAATCCTAACCCTAATCCTAACCCTAATCCTAACCCTAACCCTAACCCTAATCCTAACCCTAACCCTAACCTTAACCTTAACCCTAACCCTAACCCTAATCCTAACCCTAACCCTAACCCTAATCCTAACCCTAACCCTAATCCTAACCCTAATCCTAGAATAAAAACTAGATCCTCTTTGTGTTTACACAATTTTTTTGATGTCCCTGAATTTTTGAGATGAGGATAGATAATTTCTATTATTCGGATTACTATTCTCATCTTCGTTGTCATTTTCACATTCTTCGGGCACATCTTTTCGAACTTGGGAATCTTTATGCTGAAACCTGTTGGGAGTTTCGAACTCAACTCTTTCTGTAATCTTACGGACTTTTGCATGTTGCCCCGAGCGAAGAAGAATTGAACGGCCAACTTGTAAAATATTTAAAAAAAAATAATTTGGTGTTTCTGCTGTTTAACAATCACATTCAAGCCTCTTTGTTATGTAATTACGTGGTAGCTTAAGTGAAGAGTGTACACCAAAAATTGTCGAGGTCCCCAGATGCCGAAGTGCTTTCTACTCCAAAAGCTTCTTTCCTCGTGCTGCTGGACTCTGGAACTCCCTCCCTGCTTTCCTGACGTTACTGACATGCAGAAAATTAAAACTAATGTAAGCAGACATCTCGTTGCGCAGCTCCCAATTTAGGTTGACCCCCCCCCCCCCACCCCAAAAAAAAACTCACCCTTTTTTTCTGTAGCCCCTTATGTCTACAGTGGCGGTCTGCCTTGTTTGGGGTGAATTATGTTAAAAGAAAAGAAGAAAAAAAATCTTGGTGTACAGTTTTCTCTTAAGCTACCACGTAATTACATAACAAAGTTTGTACATTTCTTTAGCTATTTTTTTAAAAAGATAGGCCTAACATGTCATTGTGAAACGAAAGAAGCCCCGTTGTTTCTTTGGTGCTTCTGCAGTTTCACAATGACCTGTTAGGCATCTCTTAAATAATAAAAAAAATAGCTAAAGAAACGTATAAACTTTGTTATGTAATTACGTGGTAGCTTAAGAGAAGACTGTACACCAAAAGTTACGCAAATTCATCCAGTATTTATTAAATAAAAAATAAGAAAACGATTTTATCGATATGTCGCCATCTTTTCAATCGCCCGATTTTATCATGGGTTGCAAAGGGACAAGGGAGATAACTCATATTTCTTGAATTTTTTGGTTATAAAAAAAAGTTATCTCCCTTGTTACAAAATGTCTTAGAATACGTAAAATCGTTTTTCTTTTTTTTCTTATAATTTAATAAATACTGGATGAATTTGCGTAATTTTTTCTGTACAATCTTATTTTCAGCTAACAAGTAAGTACATAACAAAGTTTATACATTTCTTTAAATATTTTAATGTCATTGTGAAACAGCAGAAGCCCCCCCCCCTATTTTTGCCTGATACATGAGTATATGAAAGAGTTCATTTATTTGCGATTATTGCGATTTTCGGCACTTCTGCAGTCTTTATGAAGCAGCTGCCGATTAAGAAATCGAAATTGAAGAGTTCCGTTTTTTTTTCTCCAAGTACCATTCATTCATAATTCACCGGAAGTTGAATTTACCGGGAGTTGAAGTAGAATTTAGTTTTTAGAAAATGGAGTTAAATGAGCTGAATCTTCGCGACATTGGTAATTTAATGAACCAGACGCAAAAAACAATAGATTTTTTACAGGCACATCGCCTGATTTCTTGCAGTCGGACATGTCCGTCATGTCAAAGACAGATGGAAGTGATGGATTTATTTGGAAATGCTCACGGAGGAACCAGCCGCAAAAAACAATAGATGTTTTACAGGCCTAACCCTAAACCCTAACCCTAACATTAAGAAATCAGGCGGTGTGCCTGATTTCTTAATGTTAGGGTTAGGGTTTTTTATTTAAATTTTTTTTACTTCATATAATAAAAAAAAGAAATTGTTAATTGTTACCCAAAAACAAATCAGTCTTGCATTTTTTTTTTAGGTTGTAAATAAGTCACTTCCGGTTGAATTACTTCCCTTTATTTTCAGTAGAAGGACAGAAAATCCGCTGCTTCATAAAGACTGCAGAAGTGTCCGATTTTCACCTGTGCAACTGTTTTTCATATGTGCCCTCATCTATTAAAGCCATACTGGGGGGGGGGTCTACCTTTTTTAGTCGATTATGTACGGTTTTACGACTGTCACTCGGACTTAGGGTTAGTGGTAAAAAAATTTGTTTAACTGCCCTAAAAATTTAGAATGAACCGGAAATGAGGGATCACTCTACGTTAAATTTATATACGAAACTGATCCCCCACTCTAAATTCAAGTTTTTCAGAGTGTTCACGCGTAATCGCCTAAAAAAGTAGTACCTCATTTTTTTTAGGCAGGGACGGGAATCAGTGGAAGAAGTTAATCTATAAATTTAGCATGACATTAAAACACGCAAACCTGAGTTGCATCGTGTACGTGAAAATGGCCATCTTTATAAACAAGTCAAGAAAGAGGCTAGCTGAGAAAGGACGATAACTCAAATTGTGCTTATACGGATGAAGGCACATATGAAAAACGCATTTCTAAATAAAAACAATTGTTTATACTTATGTATCAGGCAAAAATAAGTATCCTCACCAAAAATTAGGAAAAATTATCGAGTAGAATTTTAATTCAAAATAAAAATCAATTTTATCGTATTTTGCCGACTGCCATTCATTTATTACTTGTTTATATGACAGACTTATTTTGGTGCTTCTGTTGTTTCACCATGAAATGTCTAAAAGAAATAGGTAAAGAAATGTATAAACTTTGTTATGTAATTACGTGGTAGCTTACCGTGCACCAAAGATGACGCAAATTCATCCAGTATTTATTAAATTAAAAAAAACAAACGATTTTATCGATATGTCGCCATTTTTGTTAACTCAGATTTCTTAGAAAAACTTTATCTCCCTTACCTAATCCGTAAACTGTACAAGTTCGTCGTCAGGTGAGTGTTTTAAAAATGTTGCTGTTTCTCAATCTATTATAAGGTTTTAATTTTTGGGCTGAAAATGTGTAAAACCCTATTACGTAAAATAGATCTGGGACCCCCAGAATGAAAACCTGAAAAAGAAGGTCGGCGGCGCTTATAAAAACACAGGTGAACATCGCAGTTCCAAATAAATTAACAGGAAAACTCTTTGATATACTTACGTATCAGGCGAACGTAGGTATCTACACCAAAAATTAGGGAAAATTATCGAGTACAATTTTAATTGAAAAATAGAAATAAATTTTATCATAGTTTTCTGATCTGCCATTGATAAGAGCGTAAATACCGTAAAGAAGGGGGAGATAAGTCGGTCAGTCATTTCACCGAGTAACAACGAATGGCGGATCGGCAAAATACGATAAAACTGATTTTTAGTTTTAATTAAAATTCTAACCGATAATTTTCCCTAATTTTTGGTGAGAATAACTGAAAAATGGTAAAAAAAAGGAAAAAAAAAAAAGTAAATTCTAACTTTGCGTTTTTCTTTTTTCGGTTATAGGATGCCCAGCTGTGGAATAAACTCGGCGCGTCATTGGCTAACAGCAACAAGAGTGAGGAAGCAGTTGAGGCCTACCATCAGGCGCTGAAATTGTCCCCTGGTTTCATACGCTCGAGGTATAACCTCGGGATAGCCTGTATAAATCTGGGAGCGCATAGGTAAAGACTGTTCTCATTTTACAGGACAATCCGGCTAAGAGCGAAGTGTAGTATCAGTTTGGTTGAGTTTGATATTTCAGTGGATTTAGACTCAAATTTGCTGACTTCAAAACGGCATTCAGTTTTCGGCTTTCACGTCAATCTGTTCTATTTTTAATATCAGTTTGCTTAGGGTTAGGCTATTTCATTGTCATTGTCATTGGTTTAATGTTCATTTTACATTCTACTTTTCTAAATGATACACACATATGTACACAACCTGATGAGGAAATTTGAATTTAAATAAGTAAATACTTTTCTAAACGATACACACATATGTACACAACCTGATGAGGAAATTTGAATTTAAATAAGTAAATACTTTTCTAAACGATACACACATATGTACACAACCTGATGAGGAAATTTGAATTTAAATAAATAAATACTTTTCTAAACGATACACACATATGTACACAACCTGATGAGGAAATTTGAATTTAAATAAGTAAATACTTTTCTAAACGATACACACATATGTACACAACCTGATGAGGAAATTTGAATTTAAATAAGTAAATACTTTTCTAAACGATACACACATATGTACACAACCTGATGAGGAAATTTGAATTTAAATAAGTAAATACTTTTCTAAACGATACACACATATGTACACAACCTGATGAGGAAATTTGAATTTAAATAAGTAAATACTTTTCTAAACGATACACACATATGTACACAACCTGATGAGGAAATTTGAATTTAAATAAATAAATACTTTTCTAAACGATACACACATATGTACACAACCTGATGAGGAAATTTGAATTTAAATAAGTAAATACTTTTCTAAACGATACACACATATGTACACAACCTGATGAGGAAATTTGAATTTAAATAAGTAAATACTTTTCTAAACGATACACACATATGTACACAACCTGATGAGGAAATTTGAATTTAAATAAGTAAATACTTTTCTAAACGATACACACATATGTACACAACCTGATGAGGAAATTTGAATTTAAATAAGTAAATACTTTTCTAAACGATACACACATATGTACACAACCTGATGAGGAAATTTGAATTTAAATAAGTAAATACTTTTCTAAACGATACACACATATGTACACAACCTGATGAGGAAATTTGAATTTAAATAAGTAAATACTTTTCTAAACGATACACACATATGTACACAACCTGATGAGGAAATTTGAATTTAAATAAGTAAATACTTTTCTAAACGATACACACATATGTACACAACCTGATGAGGAAATTTGAATTTAAATAAATAAATACTTTTCTAAACGATACACACATATGTACACAACCTGATGAGGAAATTTGAATTTAAATAAGTAAATACTTTTCTAAACGATACACACATATGTACACAACCTGATGAGGAAATTTGAATTTAAATAAGTAAATACTTTTCTAAACGATACACACATATGTACACAACCTGATGAGGAAATTTGAATTTAAATAAGTAAATACTTTTCTAAACGATACACACATATGTACACAACCTGATGAGGAAATTTGAATTTAAATAAGTAAATACTTTTCTAAACGATACACACATATGTACACAACCTGATGAGGAAATTTGAATTTAAATAAGTAAATACTTTTCTAAACGATACACACATATGTACACAACCTGATGAGGAAATTTGAATTTAAATAAGTAAATACTTTTCTAAACGATACACACATATGTACACAACCTGATGAGGAAATTTGAATTTAAATAAGTAAATACTTTTCTAAACGATACACACATATGTACACAACCTGATGAGGAAATTTGAATTTAAATAAGTAAATACTTTTCTAAACGATACACACATATGTACACAACCTGATGAGGAAATTTGAATTTAAATAAATAAATACTTTTCTAAACGATACACACATATGTACACAACCTGATGAGGAAATTTGAATTTAAATAAGTAAATACTTTTCTAAACGATACACACATATGTACACAACCTGATGAGGAAATTTGAATTTAAATAAGTAAATACTTTTCTAAACGATACACACATATGTACACAACCTGATGAGGAAATTTGAATTTAAATAAGTAAATACTTTTCTAAACGATACACACATATGTACACAACCTGATGAGGAAATTTGAATTTAAATAAGTAAATACTTTTCTAAACGATACACACATATGTACACAACCTGATGAGGAAATTTGAATTTAAATAAGTAAATACTTTTCTAAACGATACACACATATGTACACAACCTGATGAGGAAATTTGAATTTAAATAAGTAAATACTTTTCTAAACAATACACACATATGTACACAACCTGATGAAGAAATTTGAATTTAAATAAGTAAATACTTTTCTAAACGATACACACATATGTACACAACCTGATGAGGAAATTTGAATTTAAATAAGTAAATACTTTTCTAAACGATACACACATATGTACACAACCTGATGAGGAAATTTGAATTTAAATAAATAAATACTTTTCTAAACGATACACACATATGTACACAACCTGATGAGGATTCCTGTGTGAATCGAAAATTTGAATTTAAATAAATAATATGCTTATTCAAACAAAAAAATTCTCTGCATTTTACTGATTTCAAACTCGTTTCAAATTACAATGCATTCTATAGAGTTAAAAACATCTTACTAATACTTATAACGTGCGACCAGAGCACACACACAACTTGTAGACATTATTACACAACGAGCTTCGTTAACAACTGAAGCCGACGATCAATGTACGCTAGTCTTAACATTATTTAAGGGATCATCAGTTGTTTACCATGAAAAACTGTTTCGGGAATTTAAAAGCAAAACCGTATTTTATCCAGCAGAGTTGATCAGACACTCCACTTCCCTTAAAAAACAAAAACAAAAACAAAAACGTTCCGTATATTAGATCTAAGTGATCCTTGTGTCTTATGTTCACCCAAACCGCCGCACAGAATTGCTTGAAAATTGGCATGTGACCTCTAACTAAGTGCAAATTACAGAGAGAGAGAGAAACACAAACACAAAACAAGTGAGTAAAGAAAGAAAGTACAAAAGATATATATATATATATATATGATTAAAGTTCATTTTTTTTTTTTTGAAGCATCTAATTGAAATTTAATAAGGAATGAGGTAAAATAAAATACCTTCAAAGCATGTTAAAGATGCGATATTAATTTTAAAATTGGCTTTTTAAAAATTTAGAAAATTGGCTTTTTCAAAAAAACAAAAAACATCCAACTCACACGCCCGTTTTGCACCAGCAGCAGCGGGACAATCCCATAAGATCAGGATTGAAAAAGCCAATTTTATTTGGCGAAATATTTGTATTACTATAAACTAAAATGAAAGTTGATAAAAAAAAAAGTTTATGAAAAGAAAATCGGTTCCGATTTTTCTTTTTCTTTTAAAATTAATATCGCATCTTTAACATGCTTTGAAGGTATTTTATTTTACCTCATTCCTTATTATTATATATATATATATATATATATATATATATATATTTTATTTTACCTAACTCCTTATTATTATATATATTAAGTGCTTTTGTTGCACCAGCACGGCAAGACCAATAGATGGCAGACCACTGATGGAGATGGATACTGGTGACAACAAGCTGGAAGTAGTGACAGACTTTTGTTATCTTGGAGATGTGCTATCATCAGGTGGAGGCTGTGAACTCGCGGCAGCTACACGTTGCAAGTGTGCCTGGAAAAAGTTTAGAGAGCTGCTACCAATCCTGACAAACAAACACCTGCCAACAACTACGAGAGGGCGTGTATACTCCTCATGTGTCAGAAGTGTGTTGTTGTATGGCTCAGAAACTTGGGCTGTCTCTGCTGGCATACTAAAGAAGCTGCGCCGTAATGACAGGGCAATGGTCAGATGGATCTGTTTGGTGAGGCCTGAACAGTACGTTTCTTTTGAATCCCTGCTCTCACAGGTCGGCTTTGCGGACATCGTGCGGAAGAACAGACTGCGTTGGTTGGGTCACATTGAGCGTAGCGATGGCTGGATTGCTAAAGTCCGACAGTTGAATGTGCCAGCAGAGAACATCACCACTGGCAGACCCAAGTTGACTTGGGAGGACGTAGTCAAACGTGATAGGAAGGCCATGGGTATGGATTCCATCAAGCCTTGCCAAAGACAGGAGTGGAGAGGAAGACTTAGATTTCGAGACTAGACAATCAGGCCCCACCCTCATCAGAGGATTAATTGTGGCCTGATTCAACAAATAAACCGGTTGATTATGATGATGATGAAACCTTAACCGTAATCCTTTCCCATTGATTTCTTATAAGAATTCTATTTCAGTAACAACTTCGAAGTAGGGACGTTACTTTCCAATCCCCCTTTTTTATGCTTCGACTCCTGAATGACATATGTTGTTTTTTTCTTTCTGTTTTCTTCCCCTTTTTCAGTTCAGCCGTGGAGCATTTTCTCGGGGCATTGAATCTCCAGCAAAAGTCTGAAAGTCAAAATCCGACCCTAGTTGCGAGTCCTGGTCAGTCGATGTCGAAGAACATTTGGGGCACACTCCGTATGACACTCACCCTCATGAACCGTCTGGACCTGCACCCAGCTTGCGACACTTTCGACTTGGCTCATCTCAACAAGGAGTTTAACATGAATACGTGACAAGGGGCCAGAAGTGCTCCCCTCTGACGGAAGCCGATGGAAACGTTAAATGGTTCTCCAAACAACGGAACTCTCAACGTCTGCGTGCGTGCGTGTATGTAAGAATAAAGACGACAGATAATTGTAAACGTATGTCTATTTATAAAATACGATCGAATATTTTGAGTTTCCTTTTTTGGGCAGGGATGAGGAATCATTTTTACGTTCTGTACGTGTTTCTGGTGTCGTGTTTTTTTTTTTAATGAAAATCGCTCTAAACAAGGCATGAAGTAGGTAATTCAAACTCCCCTATATATATATATATATATATATATGTGTATGTATGTGTGTGTGTGTGTGTATATATGTGGAAATCGCGCCAGACAAGGCATGAAGCCACTTGATGTAAGGAGCTAACAAGAACAAATATGATCATTGCAAAGACAGAAGATGCCTATTGACCTTAGTCTTGAAAAGACCAAGATTATAGGTAG
Source organism: Sepiola atlantica (assembly GCA_963556195.1). NCBI lineage: Eukaryota > Metazoa > Mollusca > Cephalopoda > Sepiida > Sepiolidae > Sepiola > Sepiola atlantica. The sequence continues at coordinate 1,515,546 of OY744549.1, forward strand.
AAGGAAAACAGTCAGCAGGAAGAGAGTTCCACAAGCCTGTGGTTCTTGGAAAGAAGCTACTGGAATAGGAAGCTGTATTGTAATACGTATGAGGTATCAAAACAGCGAATTGATGGAGACCACTAGACCAACGAGTCAAACGAGCTGGAACAAAAGAAGCAGGGAATAGATCACGTAATTCTGAAGAATACATGTCATAATAGTATTTATAGAAAAGACTGAGACTAACAACATCACGTCTGTGAGAGAGGGGGTGTAGAGAAGAAGAAAGGGTGTAGCCAATCAAATTACAGATACATTTCTGCACCTTATCAAGAACTCTCAAATGGGACAGAGATTCACCAGCCCAAATATGACAACAGTACTCCATACATGGTATAATTGTAGATTTGTAGAGATAGAGAATAGAATGCCAAATTTTATCGACTAGTTTTGTCTGTTTTCCTAAATTTTACCGATTAACGCGGAAATACGGCCTCCATTACGGCTTATGAATTTCGGTTATCTCCCTTGAATAAGCCGCAATGGAGGCCGTATTTCCACGCTAATGGTTAAAATTTAATTTTCGCTTTTAAAATAAAAACTACTTGATTAATTTACGTGATTTTTGATATAGGATTTATTCAACCCGTGACAGGTACGTACATCAAACATATTCCTCAGTTTTTTTGTTTTTTTTATAATTAAAAAATTTTTTTTTTTTATCTTTTTGAATGTCTCCCTTAATCTGGATAAGCACCAGTTGTTATCTGATTTTTGCATTTTTAAAAAAAAATTTTTTTTTTTTTTTCCGATTTGTGTGGACTAGTCCACCGTGCTAATTATAAAAAATAAAAAATTATAAAAAATAAAAAATTATAAAAATAATTGAAATGAAAAGAAGGAAATCCATAAAAACCAGAAAACAAAACTCCATCGATTTCCAACTCTTGCAATCGCACCAGCTCCTCTCTGTGCTCCGATTGGTATCACCAAGCTTACAAAACTTCTGGCCAACCTGACTAGATCCGCTATCCAAATATACTTTCTCCGCATCTGACTTCTCATCCATCTTCATTGTCTTATGCTTAAAAACATGATTTTATGTCTTTATTGCGTGCGTTGTGTCGAATGAATCGAGGGAGAAGATTTGGAGTGTGCAAATAAGAATTGACGGAAGACGAATCTTCGGTTGGACCTCTAGCCTGTCTCTCCACAGATCAAGAATCGGTTAAATAACATTTTGAACATCTACATAACTTCACACAGCTACGCCTTTTCCGGCATGTCGCCTACGCAACTTAATGTGACCAAACCTCTTTCAGCTTACGTTTTAATTTTGCCGCCAGATCCATTTATAGTTAATGTTATTTTCAGTCCGATTCAAGCCAACCTCTCTTCTCAAGCGACATCCAACATCTTTATAGGTGTGAACGTGCATCACTGCACACGTCGTGATCGTTAACTCGTTGTGCCGGTCCAAAGTCGTTGCTCGATTCCGACACCGTTGACAGCATCAATTGCGTCGTCTCAGTCAGTGTTGAAACGGAAGAATTATCCCTTCAAATAAAATTCCAACTCCAGTTTAAAACAAGTAATAAAGTTTTACTTTGCGGGGCTACAATGACACGTGTTTTCTTCTACTTCTTCTTTCTTGTGCCAGCTCCCTCAAAGCTGCAGCTCGGTCTTGGCAAGCCAGGTTCTCGTCTCGTCATCAAGGTCCGCTATGCCCTGCTCGCCATTGGGTGGTTTGAACAGCGGGCATTCCTCTATGACGTGTGTAACTGTCTGTTCTGGGTGGCCACATTCACAGGCAGCACCCTCTCTCAGACCCCAGTCTCTCATTGTGGCAGAAAAACGGCCCACACCAGTTCTCAGGCGGTTCAGATTGGTCCATTGCCTTCGTGCCAGCTCAGCCCCTGGTATGACGTCTGGGTCAGTGATGAACATGTGCAGTCGGTGTTGGTCAGCTTGCTGCCAATCTTCCCTCCAGCGGTTCTTGGTCCACATCTGCTTTGAGGTGGTGTCTGGGACGGTTTCCAGAAGCTGATGCGCGTGCTGGGAGAGTGCGTAGCGTGATTTGAGGCGTACTGGTGGAGGAGGTTTGCTCATGATGTCATGGAGCAGATGTCTCTTGTCGATCTTGGCCTTGCGTGACAGTGCCAGGACAGTCGCTTCTCGTCGGATAGCGGGTGGGGCAATACCTGAACAGCAGACTTGCAAATGAGAATTCTTAGCTCGATCAAATAAAAACGCAAGTTTAACCAAACACAATCCATTAACAAAAAGCAGTCTTGCCTAATAACTTGCTTCTAAATTTTCCATGGCAGGTCAACATTCCTGCAATCAAAGACATCCATGCTTCTGCAATGGTTTATCAAGATCATTTTTTTTTTTTTAATAGAAATCGCTCCAGACACTGTTTTTTTTTTTATTTTCGTTGAGTTTCTTCTTTTTTTTAATATCATAAAGTAGTGGTTTTCCTTTGTCGCGAAAGATTTGTTGATTTTCATGGAATTTTTTTTCTCTTGTCTTTTTGTGACGAGGGATTTTTTTTTCATGCTGGCATGTGTTGGACAGCTTTCAGAAATTGACTTCCAAACTAACCTATCTCTGCCCAGGTCTTTATTTATCCCTCTTTCTCTAAAGTCCATCCTTATCACTTCCTCCCATGTGTTCCTTTGACCCTGCTACCTCAACTGTTCTACATCTACTGACCCAAGAAGTCTAATACCTTCTTTCAACGTGGCCATACCATCAAAGTCTCCTGGTCTGTACACACACTTCCCTATACTGTCCGGATTTAATCTTCCTCTGGAGTCATCAGATCTAATCTTGTCTTTAACAATAACATTACATATCCATCGTATCGTCCCTGGGTTTTATGTAGAACAGTTGAGGTAGCAGGGTCAGTTAGCAGGGAAAGACCAAGGGAAACATGGGAGGAAGTGATAAGGATTGCTTTGAGAGAAAGTGGCATTCTTTCAATGTGACCAAACCAAAGAGGTCTCCTGTTCTGCACACATCTCCCTATACTATCCAAATTTAAATTTCCTCTGAGATCTTTAAGACTCACATTACACACCCATTGTATCATTTCTATCCATGCAACGCATGTCCTCAACCCTCAGTGGCCAGGTTTCATTTCAATGGATTGTACTCTGATGAGTTTGCTGCTCTGGTACCCCCACGACGTAAATTCACTAGACCAACCCGACAATCTGCCAAATCCCATCCATACACTGTGGAGGTCCCCAGATGCCGAAGAGCTTTCTACTTCAAAAGCTTCTTTCCTCGTGCTGCTGGACTCAGGAACTCCCTCCCTGCTCCCTGTTTTCCTGACGGTACTGACATGCAGAAATTTAAAACTAATGTAAACAGACATCTCGCTGCGCAGCTCCCAATTTAGGTTGACCCCTCAAAAAAACTGTCACCCTTTTTCTCAGTAGCCCCTTTACGTCTACAGTGGCGGCCTGCCTTGTTTGGGATGAACTATGTTAAAAACTTTAAAAAAAAAATACATCATCACACTGCGTACACATGCCTGATAGACTCTTCTTCCCTTGATCGACAGTGGTAACGCTCTGCTGGTTAGTAATGGCAGAAGTCCCCTGAACTTACTCCATCCACTCCTAATTCTTGCAATCACACTAGCCCCTGCTCTTCCCTATACCCCAATCACCAAGGTAACAAAACTTCTGATCAACCTTAATAGCCTCGTCATCCAGATATACTTTCTCCACATCTGAGTTCTCATCCATTTCCATTGTCTTTCACTTCTTGCACACAAACTGCTAATCCTCTCTCAACCTTTCAGTGATTTAACTGCACGTCTTAAATTGTAAAAACTGCAATTTTGGCTGCTAATTGGAGTTCCGAGGCACAGTGCTCTCAATGATGTCGTTTGCCGAGCACTAGGCATCGCTGGCTTCCTGTCAATCCTCGAAACGGTTGGCCTTGACAGAGGGAATGGCAAACAACCTGATGGCCTGACAGTGTTTCCCTTTTCAAACGGTAAGGGATGCGACTTGTGTTGACACTTTTGCGCCCTTGTCAGTGATAGAATCGGCAACAAACCCTGAACATGCAGCAACGTCAGCAGAGAGCCGCAATCGGTCAAAATTTTCTGATCTTCGACAGATTTGTATTTCAATCGATCACTGTGGAGACGAGTGGAGTGATTGGCTCTGCCCCACGCGACTTCCTCGGCAGCCTTGGTCTATTAATGAAATCGCGAATTGTCTTGGCTTTACGAGCGCCTCTCTATCGCCATTATTCGTGGAAGCGCCTTGAGTCTGCTCTCGGCCTGCCAAGCCAGCCGGACATTCGAAGAAAACTATGGACTGTGATACAGTTATATATAAGGAATCAGGATTTTTCGATATTGCGTAAAAATAATTAACCGAGATTTATCTTTTTTGGAGCTTACAAATGATACTCATTTACTGAACGACAGACTTGCAGCTGATTTAAGACTTTTGCCCGACAAACTCAAAAAATTAAGCTTCGGAATTTTTTAGATGAGGGTTGATAATTTGTAGAATTTGATATATTCAGACTATTGTCCTCATCTTGGGTGTTTTTATCACAACGTTTCGGCCGATGTAACCTCCGACCTTCTTCCGGTGTACCTTGTCGAACTCGGGAATCTTTAAGTCGAACTCAGGAATCTGGACGGAATTTTGAATGGAACCCTTTATTAAATCCATCATCTGAAGGTTGAAGGTTCAATCCTCAGTGCGGGCGATACGAAGAATTGCGAATTACTGAAGACTTCTTCCCGTCGTGGCTGACGGAACAAGAGCATGACACCCCCGTGGATTAAATAAAGGGTTCCGTTCGAAATTTCAGTTCAGATTCCCGAGTTCGACAAAGTACACCTGAAGAAGGTCGGATGTTACATCGGCTGAAACGTTGTGATAAAAACACCCAAGATGAGAACAGTAGTCCGAATATACCAAATTCTACAAACTCAAAAAATTAACTTATTTTGCCCAAATTTGGAAATAAAGGAATTGTTAAATATACAGGGTGGGCCAAAATAAGGGTCCTATCTTTAAATTTGAATAACTTGAATTTGAATATCTTCCACAAAATAAAAGTTAAACTCACCAAACTTTATGTGTGTGTAGACTGACCCTTCCGAGATTTTTTGAATTAAACAAAACAAATTTTAGCCGAAAAACACTTCTTAAAACTTACAAAAACTAAAGTATTGTTTTTTACACTGTTTTGAGTTTTTTAAGCAAAAATAATGTTTTCTAAATGAGGGTACGTTCCTTAGGGCTAATACGGCTCATGCTTGCTTCGGAAGGGGTCCTTTACTTATTCTAAAAAAAAAATTTTTTTTAAAAATCAATAAATAAAAAAGTTATGAATTTTAAAAAATAGGACCCTTATTTTTGCCCACCCTGTATATAAAAAAAAAAAATTGATGAAATTTATGCGGACCACAAGCGTGCTTGCAAAGGGGATGAATGTGGCCTATGGGCCACGTTTGACATGCCTGTAGTATTCTGAAAAAATGAATAAAAAAAATTCTGTTACAAACATTTTAGAGGATGCATTGTTTACCTCCCCTGAAATCGAGACGTTAGGATATATTTGCTTTTTTTAAAAAACATTTTTATTGGTTTTTCAATTTTATGATTTTCGAAAAACAAAACAAAATTAAAAAAATTGTTGTTTTCGTTTCAGCTCACCCCCCCCCCCCCCATCCTCGACCTGATCACACGGTGCCTGGTAACCCTTCCCACATTCGGTTGTGGCAATAAAGGTCAAAGGCGATCAACGCAGGGGCCTTGCAGGTCTCAATGGTCGGGTTGCACATTCTAGGAAGTGAGAAAACGGCCGTTTCTTTCTGTAAGTTTTCCGTGAAGAATTCCAATAGATCTGGTTCCAGTCCACTGGTCGGCTGTTGGGGGAAGAAGAAAGAAAGAAAAATAAGGATATTTCGGAATTTTTCAGATGACGATTGAGAATTTGCATAATTTTGGTTATTCCGACTACATTTATCATCTTGAGTGTTATCATCACAACGTTTCGGCCGCTGTAACCTCCGACCTTCTCAGGTGTATCGCTTCGAACTCGGGAATCTGGACGGAATTTCGAACGAACAGTTACAATGTGAATTTTTTCTTTATATATATAAATATATATATATATATATTTAAATGTTGAATTAAATTAAAAGATAATTGAATTATCGTTTAATAATAATCTATCGTGATAATATAAAGCTCAATATATTGAATAGAGCAATCAATTTTAGAGATGAAAGATGAGAATAACAAATTGTAAAGATACAATATTTATTAGAACATCAAAAGTTGCTGAACATATCAGGATAGATGAAAAGAGTTTATCTTTGAAAATCCATGGATTAAGGATATGAAGCTCCTTGCTCTGAACTTTTGATGTTCCTAATAAATATTGTATCGTTACAATTTTTTATTCTCATCTAATATATATATATATATATAATAATTATAAATCTCACTCCAGGTCTTTACCTGTTTGTCATTATTCCACTGACGATGGACCCAGACGGGTCAGAAAGTACTCTGGACCAATATGTACACTATGGCAGTTTCATCAGCCAATTTTCTTCCGAGATTAAGATTTTAATCCGGAAAATTGAAGGGATCAACACTAAAATAGCCAGACAAAAATTGTCGGTTATTTTTAATAATACGTGTCTTAAAGAAAAAATGCTGCCTCGATACAAATATATATATATATATATATATATATATATATATGTGATTTTATGAAGGCTTACCAAAGCATTCCTTTCAAGACACCAATGATCACCATTAAAGATATTTTTTCTTACAAATACTATTTATTCAAATTAAATGTTTTTTCCTACACGTGTTTCACTACCAAGCAGTTACTTGCTTGGCAGATCATCAGGGAAATTAAATGTCTGGAATACTGGTTTCAACTGCCGACAAAACACAATGTGGCGTTGTAATAGTTGAGGTCACTTAAGAAGAGAAGAGGAAAAAAATAAAAATAAAAATAAAAATAAAAGTCAAACTTAAAAAGCAAGGAAGAACAACGATAAGAAAAGAAAGTCCTAGAAAAGTCTTAGAAAAGTAGCTTGTGCATTATTTCTTCCACCAAGCCAACAAGCAAGTAATCGGTCCCAAATACATTCAATAAAACCACAAAACCGGAACAATGTGCGATAATACACTTTCACGTTAGCCGGTACAATGATGAATAAATCCCCCCCCCCCCCCACAAGAAAACAAAAGAACTAAATCATTCAATATATATATATATACACTACTTCTTGAGCAACTTTGAAATATGGATAAAATATAAAAGTCATAAATACAATTTGCATAATTTGGGTTATTCATACTACCGTTATTATCTTGAATGTTATTCTCGCAACGTTTCGGCCGATGTAACCTCTAGACTTCTTCAGGTGTATCTTTTTTTCAAACTCGGGAATATTTCTGACAAACTCGGGAATCTGAACGAAATTTCGAACGGAACCCTTTATTTAATCCATGGGAGTAGCATGCTCTTGTTCCGCCAGCCATGACTGGTAGAAGTCTTCAGTAATTTGCAATTCTTCGTATCGCCCGCACTGAGGATTGAACCTTCCGATGACTGTCACTTAGAACTGAATTTAACTTAGTACCATATCCACTGCGTACAGTTCTAGTATCAATTTTAGGAGCCGTAAACCTATTATTCCGCATTAAGGACCCGTGGCTCAGTGGATATAGGGATATAGTACTAAGATAAATTGAATCCTGAATCAAATTGAATCCTTTCAGTCAGCCACGCTGATGAGCTGTAGTACGGTGAAACACGTGTCCGTGGATAACTATTTCATCTATACATAAATAAGTGATGTCTCTCTATATATTCTAAGCGAAACAGAAACAGATGTGGTGTTTGAGCTCAGCTGGCAAGTATGCTGTGGCTTCTGCTCGTCGGAATACACTACAGTCGGTCGCATAACAGAGTCGGCAATTTAAGCTTCAGCTGACAACAAGCGCATTGTTTTTGTAGGTTGCATTTTTTCAACGAGAGTAGAAAGTGACTAACTTGGGTTTACTTTCAGCAGCCTCGTAACTCTCGCTTCCCTTATTTTGTCCTTTACTTCTCACATTCCATGAGCGATGTTTCTGACAAAGGGGGAAGAATTGCTGTTTTCTGGGTCAGAATCTATCCATATAACACTTAGCGTTGACTAAATTTTGACCTTGAAGTGGTATTTTTTTTTTTTTTATCTCCTTACATCAAGTGGCTTCATGCCTTGTCTGGAGCGATTTCCATTACAAAAAAAAACAAATGATCGGCCAAGGTATTAAATTCCCTCCCACCGCAGGAATATGTGACACAAGGTCGGAAAGTGGGGGAAGAGTCAAGCCAGCGCCCCTAAAGAAGGAGAACTCTGGCCTAGCAAAAATAGCCTGAACAGCCCCGTCGGCATCCCCGGTCAGAGCGCCTCAGGCAGTAAGCGATAAACTTGCTCCTCTCCAAAGAGGGGAGGCAAGGCCTGGGAGGGTGCACCTCCCAGGACAGTATACCTCAGCCCGGCAGATAAAAGGCCACCGAAATGGCCCAGTTCTTGCTGGACTGATTGCCGAGAACGAATCCTCGACTGGTATTACCCGACGTCCTCAATCAACTTAATGAGAGACTGATCGGCTAGGGTTTGGCTCAACAATGATCGGACAATCACAGCGTGTGCAACAGAAGTTCAGAATTGCGAACCCCTAAAAGTTCCCACGTTGAGGCCTCATCAGCAAATGCACGTTAAGGTTCGACCCAAAACGAAACGAGGGGAAAATGGATTTGAAAAAGATTTTTAAGATTTAAACTGTTTTACTTACCTTTTTCTTGACGGGTTTCACTTTCGTCTGTCTTTCTACGATAGCGGCTTCTTCAAGTTCAAAGTTTGTCACGTCTAAACTGATGAGGCCAGAATAAAGGTCCTCATTCGGATGGAAGTCAACTTTACAAGCAGCCTTTTTTAAAAAATATTAAATAATAAAAAAATATTAAAATAATAATTAAAAAAATATAAAATATAAAAATATTGAAATAATAAAACATATAAAATAATAAAAAAGATTAAAATAAAAACATTAAAATAATAAAAAAATATAAAATAAAAAATATTAAAATAATAATTTAAAAAATATAAAATAAAAAAATATTAAAATAATAAAACATATAAAATAATAAAAAATATTAAATAAAAAAATATTAAAATAATAATTAAAAAAATATAAAATAAAAAAGATTAAAATAATAATTAAAAATATATTAAATAAAAAAGATTAAAATAATAATTAAAAAAAGATTAAATAAAAAAAGATTAAAATAATAATAAAAAAATATTAAATAAAAAAAAAATATTAAAATAATAATTAAAAAGATATTAAATAAAAAAAGATTAAAATAATAATTACAAAAATATTAAATAAAAAAAGATTAAAATAATAATTACAAAAATATTAAATAAAAAAAGATTAAAATAATAATTAAAAAAATATAAAATAAAAAAGATTAAAATAATAATTAAAAATAGATTCAATAAAAAAAGATTAAAATAATAAAAAAATATTAAATAAAAAAAAATATTAAAATAATAATTAAAAAAATATTAAATAAAAAAGATTAAAATTATAATTCAAAAAATATTAAATAAAAAAAGATTAAAATAATAATTAAAAAAATATTAAATAAAAAAAGATTAAAATAATAATAAAAAAAATATTAAATAAAAAAATATTAAAATAATAATTAAAAAAATAAAATAAAAAAAGATTAAAATAATAATTAAAAAAATAAAAAATAAAAAAAGATTAAAATAATAATCAAAAAAAAATTAAATAAAAAAGATTAAAATAATAATTAAAAAAATATTAAATAAAAAAAGATTAAAATAATAATTAAAAAAATATTTAATAAAAAAAGATTAAAATAATAATTTAAAAAATATAAAATAAAAAAATATTAAAATAATAGTTAAAAAAATATTAAATAAAAAAATATTAAAATAATAATTAAAAAAATATAAAATAAAAAAAGATTAAAATAATAATTAAAAAAATATTAAATAAAAAAATATTAAAATAATAATTAAAAAATATAAAATAAAAAAAGATTAAAATAATAATTAAAAAAATATTAAATAAAAAAATATTAAAATAATAATTAAAAAAATATTAAATAAAAAAAGATTAAAATAATAATTAAAAAAATATTAAATAAAAAAAGATTAAATTAATAATTAAAAAAATATTAAATAAAAAAATATTAAAATAATAATTAAAAATATATTAAATAAAAAAGATTAAAATAATAATTAAAAAAATATAAAATAAAAAAAGATTAAAATAATAATTAAAAAAATATTAAATAAAAAAATATTAAAATAATAATTAAAAAATATAAAATAAAAAAAGATTAAAATAATAATTAAAAAAATATTAAATAAAAAAATATTAAAATAATAATTAAAAAAATATAAAATAAAAAAAGATTAAAATAATAATTAAAAAAATATAAAATAATAAAAAAGATTAAAATAATTTAAAAAAAGATTAAAATAATTTTAAAAAAAGATTTAAATAATAATAAAAAAAAAAGATTAAAATAATTTTAAAAAATATTAAAATAATAATAAAAAAAGATTAAAATAATAAGTTTTAATTAAACTTTCCCCTGGTTAACTTATCGATGTGACCTGACATCCCCCCCCCCCCTCAAAAACTTTTTGCTCCCCAAAATATTAGTTTTCGGTTTATTCTTATCTAGCTGATGACCAGATGCCTCCTCTTTCACGTGGGGTCTGACCAGTGACCTTATCTAAGTATCACATACGCCATTTTGTGTTTGGAATTTTAATCGGCTAAATTTTCCTGGTTCAATCCGAGCTTTCTCCAGGATTTCTTTTTTTCCCTACTTTTGTTTTCGTAAACTATTTTAATTAAAACCTATCGACTTCCTAACAAAAACAAAGATCCAGGTTGTCCTCGATGGCCGTTCTTCTAAGCAACATGACATAAATGTTGGTGTACCCCAGGGATAAATCCTAGGACCTCTACTGTTCCTGATTTTCATAAATGACTTCCCTGATGTCATTGAGACTGAGATAGGAATATTTGCTGACGACACCACACTTTACTCTCGTCATGTGGGCAAAACCGACGCGATCATATCCGAGGCAATGGCTGAATCCTTAGAAAATGACCTCCAGTCTGTAGTGGATTGGGGTCAAAAATGAATGGTAACTTTTAATGCCGCAAAGACAAAGCTACTTTCCTTCAATAACTACAAGAAACCTATTCAACCACCGATTGTCATGGCAAATAACACCCTACCTGAGAGGCCAACGTTTAAACTCCTCGGCCTAACCTTCACAAATAACATGAATTGGAACAAATACATTGAAGATATTGCCAAGGCTGCCGAAAAGAAGGTTGGCTCCCTCTACCGTGCTAGTAAACTCCTCACACCTGACATTATCCTGTATCTCTACAAAGCCACCATCCGCCCATGTATGGAGTATTGTTGACACATCTGGGCTGCTGCATCATCCACTAGTCTCTCCCTCTTAGACAAGGTCCAAAAAAGAGTCACCAACTTAATAGGTATCTCACTATCCACGAAGCTCCAGTCCCTGTTCCATCGCCGCAATGTTGCTTCCTTGTGCTTGTTTTACAAGTACTTCAATAAATTGTGCTCTGATGAACTTGCTGCTCTGGTGACCCCACGACGTAAATTCACTAGACCAACCAGAAAATCTGCCAAATCCCATCCATTCACTGTGGAGGTCCCCAGATGCCGAAGAGCTTTCTACTTGAAAAGCTTCTTTCCTCGTGCTGCTGGACTCTTGAACTCCCTCCCTGCTCCCTGTTTTCCTGACGGTACTGACATACAGAAATTTAAAATTAATGTAAACAGACATCTAGCTGCACAGCTCCCAATTTATGTTGACCCCACCCCAAACTTTCACCCTTTTTCTCAGTAGCCCCTTACGTCTACAGTGGCGGCCTGCCTTGTTTGGGATGAACTATGTTAAAAAAAAAAGAAAAGAAATAAAGTGCCATAACTCTGCACTTAATCAGAGGATACACTTCTTTCCTCTTCACCATCTCACTCCCACTGCATAATAAAAAAGATTAAAATAATAATAAATAAAAGATTAAAATAATAATAAAAAAAGATTAAAATAATAATAAATAAAAGATTAAAATAATAATAAAAAAAGATTAAAATAATAATAAATAAAAGATTAAAATAATAATAAAAAAGATTTAAATAATAATAAAAAAGATTAAAATAATAATAAAAAAGATTAAAATAATAATAAAAAAGATTAAAATAATTAAAAAAAAGATTAAAATAATAATAAAAAAGATTAAAATAATAATAAAAAGATTAAAATAATAATAAAAAAGATTAAAATAATAATAAAAAAGATTAAAATAATAAATAAAAGATTAAAATAATAATAAAAAAGATTAAAATAATAAAAAAAAAGATTAAAATAATAATAAAAAAGATTAAAATAATAATAAAAAAAGATTAAAATAATAAATAAAAGATTAAAATAATAATAAAAAAGATTAAAATAATAATAAAAAAAGATTAAAATAATAATAAAAAAGATTAAAATAATAATAAATAAAGATTAAAATAATAATAAATACAAGATTAAAATAATAATAAAAAAAGATTAAAATAAAAAAAGATTAAAATAATAATAAAAAAAGATTAAAATAATAAAAAAAGATTAAAATAATAATAAATAAAAGATTAAAATAATAATAAAAAAAGATTAAAATAATAATAAAAAAAGATTAAAATAATAATAAATACAAGATTAAAATAATAATAAAAAAAGATTAAAATAAAAAAAATATTAAAATAATAATATAAAAAGATTAAAATAAAAAAAGATTAAAATAATAATAAATAAAAGATTAAAATAATAATAAATAAAAGATTAAAATAATAATAAATAAAAGATTAAAATAATAATAAAAAATTAAAATAATAAAAAAGATTAAAATAATAATAAATAAAAGATTAAAATAATAATAAAAAAGATTAAAATAATAAATAAAAGATTAAAATAATAATAAATAAAAGATTAAAATAATAAAAAAGATTAAAATAATAATAAATAAAAGATTAAAATAATAATAAATAAAAGATTAAAATAATAATAAATAAAAGATTAAAATAATAATAAAAAAAGATTAAAATAATAATAAAAAAGATTAAAATAATAATAAATAAAAGATTAAAATAATAATAAATAAAAGATTAAAATAATAATAAATAAAAGATTAAAATAATAATAAAAAAAGATTAAAATAATAATAAATAAAAGATTAAAATAATAATAAAAAAAGATTAAAATAATAATAAATAAAAGATTAAAATAATAAAAAAGATTAAAATAATAATAAAAAAGATTAAAATAATAATAAAAAAGATTAAAATAATAATAAAAAAGATTAAAATAATAATAAAAAAGATTAAAATAATAATAAATAAAAGATTAAAATAATAATAAATAAAAGATTAAAATAATAAAAAAGATTAAAATAATAATAAAATAAGATTAAAATAATAATAAAATAAGATTAAAATAATAATAAAAAAAGATTAAAATAATAATAAATAAAAGATTAAAATAATAATAAATAAAAGATTAAAATAATAATAAAAAAGATTAAAATAATAATAAATAAAAGATTAAAATAATAATAAAAAAGATTAAAATAATAATAAATAAAAGATTAAAATAATAATAAATAAAAGATTAAAATAATAATAAATAAAAGATTAAAATAATAATAAATAAAAGATAAAAATAATAATAAATAAAAGATTAAAATAATAATAAAAAAGATTAAAATAATAATAAATAAAAGATTAAAATAATAATAAATAAAAGATTAAAATAATAATAAATAAAAGATAAAAATAATAATAAATAAAAGATTAAAATAATAATAAAAAAGATTAAAATAATAATAAATAAAAGATTAAAATAATAATAAATAAAAGATTAAAATAATAATAAATAAAAGATTAAAATAATAATAAATAAAAGATTAAAATAATAATAAATAAAAGATTAAAATAATAATAAAAAAAGATTAAAATAATAATAAATAAAAGATTAAAATAATAATAAATAAAAGATTAAAATAATAATAAAAAAAAAGATTAAAATAATAATAAATAAAAGATTAAAATAATAATAAATAAAAGATTAAAATAATAATAAATAAAAGATTAAAATAATAATAAATAAAAGATTAAAATAATAATAAAAAAAGATTAAAATAATAATAAATAAAAGATTAAAATAATAATAAATAAAAGATAAAAATAATAATAAATAAAAGATTAAAATAATAATAAAAAAGATTAAAATAATAATAAATAAAAGATTAAAATAATAATAAATAAAAGATTAAAATAATAATAAATAAAAGATTAAAATAATAATAAATAAAAGATTAAAATAATAATAAATAAAAGATTAAAATAATAATAAAAAAGATTAAAATAATAATAAATAAAAGATTAAAATAATAAATAAAAGATTTTAAAAAATTAAAAAAATATTAATTTTTTGTAATTTTTAATAAACGAAAAAAAATTTTTTTTAACCTTTTCATTTATTTTTTTTCTCTGTTGCTCGTTTTCCAGATTTTTTTTTAACTCGTTCGTCAAATTTGGGCGTTTCCCTTGCAGATTCCTGATTCTTTGGGCAATTTGTAACGTGCTGTTTAACTTGGGTTCCGCAAACAGGCTCGTTGACTCTCTGTCGACAGCATCGACAGACAATGACGATGTCCTAGAAATGCCAGGGTCTGCTTCGGTGTCCATTGTTCCCGATTGAAAAAAATGGTTCTCTTTGCCAACGCTCACCTTTGGCGTCTTTCTCTTTTGCGTAGCACTATTTCTGTCCTTAGACAGGCTTTCAAAATAGACACCTTTCGGATCAACTGTCCTTGTTAGAATTTCAGGTGAGGGGATTCTAGTCTTGGAACTATTCGGAGAGCCCTTTTCGGATTCGCCGAAACTGCTATCCATTTGCAGATTGCCTTCAATAGGAAAATCCGAGATCAAAGTTGGAGACGACGATGACTGGCTTTGGTTCTTTTCTCGGATCACCTCAACCGATAAGAGTCGCGGAGAAAGTGAATCTAAACTGTCTTCCAGAAACATACAGTTGGACGAATTCGGATACGAAACATCCGGAAACATCTGCTCGGCGATGTTCAAGCTGTTATTATTTATATTCTGAAGTGCAATTTCACAATCCTCGGAGAAATCCTCAGGGAAATCCTCGGAGAAATCCTCAGCAATTGTTACCTTGGATATCGCATGGTCTATGGATTCTGACGGCATACCTCCAGATTCTTGGAAGCGGACTCGGTGTCGTACCTTGGGATTCACACCATGTGGACGCAGAACGCTCCTGGCTGGTTTGTTTTGTTTCAGCGGGGTCAGTTGAAGGTCAGGGTCTGGTTCTGAATGAATCGAGTTAAGCACAGTGGGTTTCGGGGGTTGCCTCAACAGGGGTTCCTCATCAGGGCTCCTATATTCAAAGGAAACAGGGGGTCTGCATTCAGTATTGAACATCTCCGGTTTGCTGACCGACCAGCCTCCGACATTGGAATCGGTCATTTCCAAAAATGAATGTTCCTCGTGATTGAAGTCTGAAAAAAAAAATAAAATAAAATTAAATAAAAAAATTTTTTTATGGCATATCAACCCTTTTCGGATAATTTATTGTTGAATCTAGTCATTTTGGGGAACGTGTTTGTGCTTCAGGTATTTAATATCAAATTGTTTTACTTATTAAGGCCAAAAGCCACTCGAGGACGAGGGTTAATGAGATGGATGGATTGACGGTCGAATGATGACGAATATTATGAGAGGATTGGAAACGAAAGGAATGAACAAAATTCACAGCTAACATGATCTGGAACAAATACATAGAAGACATTGCCAAGGCTGACGCAATGAAAAGTGGGCTCCCTCTACCGTGCTAGAAAACTTCTTACACCTGCCAGTATCTCCATATGGCCACATCCGCCCATGCATGGAGTATTATTGTCACATCTGGGCTGGTGCACCAACCACCAGTCTCTCAGAAAAAGAGTCGCTAATCTAATCCACCAAGTTTCAGCCCCTGTTCCATCGCCACAATGTTGTTTCCTTGTGCCTGTTTTACAAGTACTTCAATGGAATGTGCTCCGATGAACTTGCTGCTCTAGTGTCCCCTTGACCAACCCGACAATCAGCTAGATCCCATCCATTCACTGTGGAGGTCCCCAGATGCCGAAGGGCTTTCTACTCTAATAGCTTCTTTCCGCGAGCTGCAAGCCTTTGGAACTTTCTCCCTGCTCCCTGTTTCCCTGACTGTACCGACATGCAGAATTTTCAGTGTAATGTGAACACTATTTTTCTGCACAACACCTCACGTTAGATGACCACCGATAATTTCTGACCCCTAATCCACAGTAGCCCCTTACGTTTCAGTGGGAGCGTGTCCCCTTGTCTGGAGTGAAATAAAAAAATAAATAAATAAAAAAAATAAATAAAAAATAAATAAATAAATAAAATTAGAAAAAAAAAAAAAAATAAATAAATAAATAAATTAAAAAAAAAAAAAAAAATTAAAAAAATTAATAAAATAAAAAAAATAATAATAATAAATGCCGGTAATAGTAATGCTTACTCTTATTTGCTACGTGTCACACGGGACTTCCTGTCTACGACCCAACTTCCTGAATGCATCAGTTTAAATCCTTAATTTCTGGCCCCTAATCCACAGTAGCCCCTTACGTCTCAGTGGAAGTGGGCCTCATCTGGGGTGAAATAAAATAAAAAATAAAAAAAAAAATAAATAAATTAAAAAAATAAATAAATAAATTAAAAAAATTAATAAAATAAAAAAAATAATAATAATAAATGCCGGTAATAGTAATGCTTACTCTTATTTGCTACGTGTCACACGGGACTTCCTGTCTACGACCCAACTTCCTGAATGCATCAGTTTAAATTCCTACTCTTTAATTTCTGGCCCCTAATCCACAGTAGCCCCTTACGTCTCAGTGGGAGTGGGCCTTATCTGGGGTGAAATAAAAATAAATAAATAAAAAAAAAAATAAATAAAAAATAAATAAATAAAAAAGATTAATAAAATAAAAAAATAATAATAATTTATGCCGGTAATAGTAATGCTTACTCTTATTTGCTACGTGTCACACGGGACTTCCTGTCTACGACCCAACTTCCTGAATGCATCAGTTTAAATTCCTACTCTTTAATTTCTGGCCCCTAATCCACAGTAGCCCCTTACGTCTCAGTGGGAGTGGGTTTTATCTGGGATGAAATAAAAAAAATAAATAAATAAATAAATAAAAAAAAAATAATAAAAAATAAATAAATAAATAAAATTAGAAAAAAAAAAATAAAAAAAAATAAAAAAAAAATAAATAAATTAAAAAAAAAAATAAATTTAAAAAATTAATAAAATAAAAAAAATAATAATAAAAAATGCCGGTAATAGTAATGCTTACTCTTATTTGCTACGTGTCACACAGGACTTCCTGTCTACGACCCAACTTCCTGAATGCATCAGTTTAAATTCCTACTCTTTAATTTCTGGCCCCTAATCCACAGTAGCCCCTTACGTCTCAGTGGGAGTGGGCCTTATCTGGGATGAAATAAAAAAATAAATAAATAAATAAATAAAAAATAAATAAATAAATAAATAAAATTAGAAAAAAAAAAAAATTAAAAATTAAAAAAAAAAAAATAAATTAAAAAAAAAAAAATAAATTAAAAAAATTAATAAAATAAAAAAATAATAATAATTTATGCCGGTAATAGTAATGCTTACTCTTATTTGCTACGTGTCACACGGGACTTCCTGTCTATGACCCAACTTCCTGAATGCATCAGTTTAAATTCCTACTCTTTAATTTCTGGCCCCTAATCCACAGTAGCCCCTTACGTCTCAGTGGGAGTGGGCCTTATCTGGGGTGAAATTAAAATAAATAAATAAAAAAAATAAATAAAATTAAAAAAAAATAAATAAATAAATAAATTAAAAAAATAAATAAATAAATAAAAAAGATTAATAAAATAAAAAAAATAATAATAATTTATGCCGGTAATAGTAATGCTTACTCTTATTTGCTACGTGTCACACGGGACTTCCTGTCTACGACCCAACTTCCTGAATGCATCAGTTTAAATTCCTACTCTTTAATTTCTGGCCCCTAATCCACAGTAGCCCCTTACGTCTCAGTGGGAGTGGGCCTTATCTGGGGTGAAATAAAAAAAATAAATAAATAAAAAATAAATAAATAAATAAAAAAAAAATAAAATTAAAAAAAAAAAAAAATAAAATAAATTTAAAAAATTAATAAAATAAAAAAATAATAATAATTTATGCCGGTAATAGTAATGCTTACTCTTATTTGCTACGTGTCACACGGGACTTCCTGTCTATGACCCAACTTCCTGAATGCATCAGTTTAAATTCCTACTCTTTAATTTCTGGCCCCTAATCCACAGTATCCCCTTACGTCTCAGTGGCAACGTGACCCCTTGTTTGGGGAGAATTAAAGTTAAAAAAAAAAAATTTGAATACTTATGAGAACAGCTTACAAAAAGTATTTGTTCACATTGGATTTGAAGATGACTATGTTGTAGCTATCAGGGAAGCAATCCTGTGGTAAAAGTTCAAACATGACTTCATAATTTAGTGGGTGATGCTCTCTTCTGTTCTCTAGAGCTCCCCTATCTCTCAGAAGAGACGTTACTAGTCTTTCTCTACTCAATCGGTTAAAGCAAAATAAATTATTTTTTGACTAATATTTTTGTCGCCAATCGTAATGATTACTCGAAAATCTGGATCAAGAGAAGAATAGGGACCCCAGATCATTAACACAAGACGCGGGACATATTTTAGAATCACCGGTTGACCTCGCAATACACATGGTCTCTATTTACAAAACACTTGTAAATAGATCTTTTATAACATGTTAATATTTATTTTAAGGCAGAGAGTTCATAAATAAAACAAATAAATATTAACATGTTTTCTTTTAAAACATGTTTTTGTGTCACTATTTACAAAACAACTTTTCTTTTAACATGTATACGCTTTTTTAAAAATCGGCTGACTTGTAATCTGTCGTTTTGCAATAAACAAAACAATTTATCATTTTTTTTTTACTTTTATTTACTAAATAAAAAACAAATTTTAAACGCAATTCTATATTTCGTGTTGTGTATTTTAAGAAAAAGTGGATACTTTTTTTTCTTTTCCTAGGGAGGCGAGTAACTAGCGAAGTTTTATTTATTTGTTTATAATTGTTGCTTACAGAAAAAAAAGGAAAAAACTTCACGAGGGCAGAAATGGGGGGGGGGGGGGTATGAAATATTTATCACCGTACTTAAGTAATCTTTCGTTTTGTAGGGAAAAATCAAGCTTCCCAAAAAGGGGCACTCTGGATCTTACCTCAGTTTAGAAGGATTTTTCCATACTACACATTGCTCCTAGCCTGAGGAGGCAAAACGGATGATTACGCAAGTTATTTTAATAAATAAACGAAATATATACGCTTTTTAAAAAATCGGCTGACTTGTAATCTTTCGTTTTGCCTCCCCACGAGGGCGGAGTTAGACTTCAAAAATCAGTTTCTAAACGGAAGCAATTTAAAATTTATGAAGTTTTTTCCTTTTTTTTTTCTGTACGAAAAGAAAAAAAAGTATCCACTTTTTCTTAAAATACACAACACGAAATATAGAATTGCGTTTAAAATTTGTTTTTTATTTAGTAAATAAAAGTAAAAAAAAAATGATAAATTGTTTTGTTTATTGCAAAACGACAGATTACAAGTCAGCCGATTTTTAAAAAAGCGTATACATGTTAAAAGAAAAGTTGTTTTGTAAATAGTGACACAAAAACATGTTTTAAAAGAAAACATGTTAATATTTATTTGTTTTATTTATGAACTCTCTGCCTTAAAATAAATATTAACATGTTATAAAAGATCTATTTACAAGTGTTTTGTAAATAGAGACCACGTGTATTGCGAGGTCAACCGGTGATTCTAAAATATGTCCCGCGTCTTGTGTTAATGATCTGGGGTCCCTATTCTTCTCTTGATCCGAAAATCTTAAATAAAAAATAGAACAAAATTAGACTCACATTTACAGATTTATGTCAAGAAAGCACAAAAGATAGTAATTAAAAAATTTTTTTTTTTTTTATGATATTTCACCCCCAAACAAGGCAGGCCGCCACTGTAGACGTAAGGGGCTACTGAGAATTAGGGAGTAGGTTTAGGGTGTCATTCTAAGTTGGGAATTGTGCATCGAGATGTCTGTTTACATTAGTTTTAAACCTCAGCATGTTAATACTGTCGGGGAAACAGGGGGCAGAGAGAGAGTTCCAGAGTCCAGCAACACGAGGAAAGAAGCTTTTGGAGTAGAAAGCTCTTCGGCATCTGGGGACCTCCACAGTGAATGGATGGGATTTAGTCGATTGTCGAATTGGTCTAGTGTATTTACGTCAAGGAGGCACCAGAGCAGCCAATTCATCGGAGTACAATCCATTAAAGTATTTGTAAAACAAGCACAAGGATGCTACATTGCGGCGATGGGACAGAGACTGGAGCTTGGTAGACAGTGAGGAACCTATTAGGTTGGCGACTCTTTTTTGGACCTTATCTAAGAGGGAGAGATTAGTAGATGATGCACCAGCCCAGATGTGGCAACATGACTCCATGCATGGGCGGATGGTGGCTTTGTAGAGATACAGGATGTCAGGTGTGAGGAGTTTACTAGCACGGTAGAGGGAGCCAACCTTCTTTGCAGCAGCCTTGGCAATGTCTTCAGTGTATGTGTTCCAATAACGTTACCCTAACCCTTTTGGGGTTCATTTAATGCCAAATTCAATTAATCCAAAAGTCAATTTAGTCAAATTAAACTGTCAATAAATCGGGAAGTGTTTTTTCGTTTTCTCTTTTAGGAACCCGAGTTGCATTTTGAGTGGTCGCCTTTTGGCTGTTGTTGTAACCGAGTGAAAATATTGATTAAACAAAGCTTTATTCAATGATAACATCGTCAATTCAAGAAATTAATTTTTCTTTGGGTTATAGTGATTTTAGTAACACAGAATTTAGGGCACTTTTTTCGTAATATGAAATATTTAAAGACATTTTTTTTAATTGTTAACATCTACAGAGTTTTATTTTCATTAGAAAATAATTTTTAAAAATTCATGCATTTTTTTTTTATTAATACATACAAATATTTTGTATTTTGTTTTTTATTAATACATACAAATATTTTGTATTTTTTTTTTATTAATACATACAAATATTTTGTATTTTGTTTTTTATTAATACATACAAATATTTTGTATTTTGTTTTTTATTAATACATACAAATATTTTGTATTTTGTTTTTTATTAATACATACAAATATTTTGTATTTTGTTTTTTATTAATACATACAAATATTTTGTATTTTGTTTTTAACAAATAATACATACAAATATTTTGTATTTTGTTTTTTATTAATACATACAAATATTTTGTATTTTGTTTTTAACAAATAATACATACAAATATTTTGTATTTTGTTTTTAACAAATAATACATACAAATATTTTGTATTTTGTTTTTATTAATACATACAAATATTTTGTATTTTGTTTTTAACAAATAATACATACAAATATTTTGTATTTTGTTTTTTATTAATACATACAAATATTTTTTTTTATTTTTATTAATACATACAAATATTTTGTATTTTGTTTTTAACAAATAATACATACAAATATTTTGTATTTTGTTTTTAACAAATAATACATACAAATATTTTGTATTTTGTTTTTTATTAATACATACAAATATTTTTTTATTTTTTTATTAATACATACAAATATTTTGTATTTTGTTTTTAACAAATAATACATACAAATATTTTGTATTTCGTTTTTAACAAATAATACATACAAATATTTTGTATTTTGTTTTTTATTAATACATACAAATATTTTGTATTTTGTTTTTTATTAATACATACAAATATTTTGTATTTTGTTTTTAACAAATAATACATTTTAACTAAGATTTTAAGAAAAATAATGGTTTCATTATATTCCGTGATCGTTGCTTAATAAATACTAAAATTTTATGAAAATTGGTGAATTTTTAAGTGAAGGGAGGGGGGGGGGGGGGGTCAAAATGTTTTTACATTTTGGGAATCGGCCATTGATTTGGCACGTAAACTATGTAACTCGTAACTGGATTCTACAGAACCAATGCAGTCCGCCATCGGGGCTGATCTATATAAGCGCATGTTTCCATTTTTTTTTTTTATCAATAAAAAAGAAAAAAGTCGTACCATTCAAACTAACTTTAAAATATATTTAAATTAGATTTATTACTTTAACAGAAAAAAAGTAGAAAAAAATTGGTTATATTGAAGATTTAAGCTTTAAGATAGCTGCCGTTGAAACAATATTATCTGGTACATCGGAATATTTAGCGACTCAGTTTAGAAGTAAGTCAACAGCAGATTTGAGTCGGCGGTACTTTTCCATCCCGCAGCCAGGCATTTGGCTCACGTAACTCAATCGCAGTCATTTAAAAATAGAGAATCGTCTTCGTTATTAAAAATAAGCATATAATTGCCATTTTAATGCCCCCCCCCCCCCCCCTGCATACAATTTTTTGGGGGGTTTATTTTTATTTTGTTACTTTTAAAAATAGATCCGCCACCGGGCATTTGGCTCATGTGACTCAATCGCAGTCATTTAAAAATAGAGATTGGGTTCGCAATACATTTTAGAAATGGTTTAAATCGAGAGCACACTTAGTAATGTGCGGAAAATCCATCAATGTATATTTGTTTTTGTTTTTTTTAGCGTTTTCGTTTGAGGGCTATTGTAAAAGATACCCAGATATTTATTCATAAAGAAGACGATTCTCTATTTTTAAATGATTGCGATTGAGTCACGTGAGTCAAATGCCTAGCGGGCGGCCGGCCGGTGGAGGGGTGTGGCGGGGTGGAAAAGTGCTGCCCGATTTGAGTTCCTGTTATTAAACTTAATCCGTAATAGTTAATATTTAATATTAAGTTAGGCACATGTTCGTCTTTTACCACAGTCCGTTTTTCACAACTTTTTACTGACCAATTTTTTTTTCTTTTTTCGGTGTACACTTACCTATCAGGCTGCTAGAGAATTCCGGTGTTTTTGGAAAGAATTTTCAAATATTTTACATTTTAGGAGGGGGGATCAGTTTCCAATGTTAATTCAACGTAGACTGATCCCCCTCTTTTTGACCATCTCCATTTTTAAAAAAATCTTTTTCGGTGTACAATTACCTATCATGTCAATAGAGAATTCCGGTGTTTTCGGAAATAAATTTTTTTAAATTGAGATTTTAAGACAGGGGGATCAGTTTTCAATGTAAATTCAACGTAGATTGATTCCCCTCTTTTTGACCATCTCAAATTTTTAAAATTATTCTTCTGCTTACAATTACCTATCATGTTGCGAGAGAATTCCGGGGTTTTTGGAAATAAAATTTTAAAAATTGAGATTTTAAGACGGGGGATCAGTCTTGTTCGCCTTTTACCATAGTCCGTTTTTCACAACTTTTTACGTCTTAAAATCTCCATTTTTAATAATTTATTTCCAAAAACCCCGGAATTCTCTACTGACATGATAAGTAATTGTACACCAAAAAAAATTTTTTTTTTAAATTGAGATGGTCAAAAAGCGGGGGATCAGTCTACGTTGAATTAACATTGGAAACTGATCCCCCCTCCTAAAATGTAAAATATTTGAAAATTCTTTCCAAAAACACCGGAATTCTCTAGCAGCCTGATAGGTAAGTGTACAACCGAAAAAAGAAAAAAAACTGGTCAGTAAAAAGTTGTGAAAAACGGACTGTGAGAAAAGACGAACATGTGCCTTAAGTTATATTACTTTACTAATAGTAATATAACTTCTGACGAGAGTTTCAGTTTCCGAAATTTATTAATTCAATGGTACTTATATCGATCCTGAACCAGTTTTCGTGAGGTTCGACTCGGAAGCGTTCGGCTGTGCTACGCAAACGCCCGAGTGTTGACGAGCCGAATGGTACTAGACGACAATTTTGATACGGTGCTGCGTCCTGTGATTGTAATGTTTTGCTTGTTTTGTTTTTTTTGTTGTTGTTTTTGTTGTTAGGGTTAAGGTTAAAAATATTTATTTGATAACAGTAATTTCGCTCTGTTTTGCTTGTTTTATTTGTTTTGTTTAAAAAATTTCTTGCAACTATAACTAAAAATTATAGGACGCAGCAACGTATCAAAATAACAAAAAAAATATTTATTTGATAACAGTAACTTCGCTATGTTTTGCTTGTTTTTTTGTTTCTTTTAGAAAATTTCTTGAAAATATAACTTAAAATCATAGGACGCAGTACCGTATCAAAATTGTCGTCTGGTACAAATCGGCTCGTCAACACTCGGGCGTTTGCGTAGGACAGCCGAATGCTTCCGAGTCGAACCTCACGAAAACTGGGTCAGGATCGATATCAGTACCTACTTCTTTGTTTTATGTAAAAAAAAAAAAAAAAGAAAAAGTTGTCTAAATATCGTAAAAGAAATAGCATTTACATCTTTGATTTATGTAAAAAAAAAGACAAAATAAAATTAAACAATAATTAAAAAAAAGTTTATTCAGGTTTGTTCATTTTTTTTTTTTTTCATTTTTTTCAAATATATGTATTTTTTTTCTTTTGTATTCTTCATCTTATATTGTCGTCGGCCACTCTTCCATTTTACGACTTTCAGTTTTGCTTCAGCCTCGTTTTCATCTCGGCAACTCTCGGGCGTTTCCGTGACCTGCCCGATCGTTGCCGCCGAGCAGTGACGGAAATTAGGCGCTTCATCTGGAGTAGTACCATTTTGTCAATGTTTTTATAAGATAAAAGAAAGAAAAACTGATATTATTCCGTCAGCGTCCGGGCGCTTCCGCGACTTGTCCGATCGTTGTCGACGCGAAGTCACGGAAATCAAGCGCGTCAGCCGTAGTCGTAGAAATCAAATGACCTTATTTGATTACTTATATAATTACGTAAAATAAATTATTTTAAAACTTTTCCTGATTTTCTTTCTTTTTTTTTTTACCTAAAATACACAGGTCGTTATTTTTCGGCAATCACCGCCTGGCTCCGTAAGACTTCCCGTCTGGGCTCGGTTAATATTCCGATTTACCCATTAACTTAACCAAATTAGTTCTAGTTTGGTATTTTGTGACATTAGGATCCGCACAAACTTTGACCCTAATCCCCACTTTGACCCTGACCCTAACGACGGGGTCAAACTTAGCTCGGGTCCTAAAGTAACAAAGACCCCTAGTGTTATGACAATTTGATTTGATTACTAAACAATTAAAAAAATAATTCCGTTCTATTTTTACGGTATTGTTCGGCCATTAAATTATTAATTCAACCAAAATTGTTATAAAACTAGAACTAATTTGGTTGAGATAATGTTGTTTCAATGGCGGCCATCTTAAAGCTGAAAAGTTCAAGATAATCAAAAATTAAAAACAAAACTTTTCTAAAAAAAAAAAATGTTTATACTTACTTTTAAATTAAAAACAAATTTTCGGACATTTCTCTAGAAAAAAAACAAAACAAACCCAACAAAATTGTCCGGAAGGAACGAATTCTTCATCATCAGAAAATCATTAGTGAAAAAAATATTTGTTTTGAAAAAAAACAAAACGGTAAGAAATTGTCGTGAAGGAAGTTGGCGGTGCTCAACCGCATTTTTACCCGGTGTAAAACAAAAAATCGTTACCCGTTAATATTTGTTCCGGGTGAATTTCACAGATGAGATAGGACATAGATTCAGTGTTGCCAATTTAGCGGGTTTCCCGCTAGATCTGGCGGTAAAAACGTATTGTAGTATCCATATTTTGGGAGGCTTGCATGCTTGCGCACACAATTCAGTTTGTAGGAAAAAAAACGTGTTTCATTTTTTGTTTTAGATAAAAAAAAAAAAACACGTGTTTCTTTCGTGTTTGTTTTCATTTTCAGTTGTTTTTATTCGTTTTCTTCACTTTTAGCGTGTTTATTTTCAGCGATAGTAACTTAATTGTTAAAAATGCCCACTTTTTGTTTTAGCGTTTTTGTTCTCATTCTGTTTCCCCTGCGCATGCGCTGGTTTGAATCACTCACTTCTTGGCCTTTTGGCTAAGATCAAAGTGTAGTATCTGTTCCGATGGATACTGCACGCCTGTCCTGTGCAGTTCTAGGAGGTCCACCCTCCCAGGCTTTGCCTCCCCTCTTTGGGGAGGAGTAAGTTTATTGCTTACTGTCTGAGGCGCCCCTACCGGGGAATGCCGACGGGGCTGCCCAGGCAATTTTTAAATGCCCAGAGTGCTCACCTCTCGAGCGCTGGCTTTTCAAACCCCACTTTCTCGACCCGATCTTGGGTCACATCTTACTTGTGGGAGTAAGATAAAACTGGCCTTGTGCCTAACTCCTGGAGAGGAGTAAATAAAACTCACTACGACTTTTTTATGAATGAATCTGACGCATGCGCAGAGCCTCCCAGTCCCAAAATATGGATACTACAATACGTTTTTACCGAGAAAAAAAAACGTGTTTCATTTTTTGTTTTAGATAAAAAAAAAAACGTGTTTCTTTCCATTTTCAGTTGTTTTTTATTCTTAACACCTTTCGTTTTCTTTACTGTTTATTTTCAGCGATAGTAACTTAATTGTTAAAAAGGCGATTTTGATTTGAATCTGGCTAGTAAAATTTCCGGGTATCTTTCAGAATGATCAGTACAGTCGCGGACGGGGTCTAAAAAACTAACGAGAACGGGGTTATAAAAATAAATATGCAACAAGTGAGTTTAACCTACGTCGAGAAGAGATATTTGTCTACTTACCTATGATATTTGTTTGTATTTTTACGTACTATAAATGGGGTTTTATTAGATGTAAAAAAAATTTCTTGTTCATTTTTTACTCGTTTTCTTTAGACAATATGGCGTCTTACGAGCAAGCGCCATTTTTTTTTTTTTTGCAAGTTCGCGTGATAAAACTATTGATTTCTACTAAATAGCAGTTGGAACGGTTTAAAAATACAAACAAATATCACAGGTCAGTTTTAAATTAACTTTTATCGACGACAGTTACTTTTATTTGTTGTATATTTGTTTTTTTGAGCGTTTTCAGCGTACTGATCATTCTGAAAGATACCCTTACTTTGTTTTAACAGTTGCAACTTAAAATAAATCGTTCATAAATTACGTCCATTGTTTGTTTTTTCATATTTAAATTAAATATAAATAACATTAAATAACAAATTAAATAACATTGAAAAAAAAGAAGAAAATAAGGATGGGTATATTGATGCGGTTAGCCAAGGCCACCGTAACTCTCCAATGTTATCGAGTATTTTTGTCTTTTTTTTCAGCGGTGAACGAGAAAATTAATCCACTTAATTTGTTGCCCGATTTAAAAAAAAAAAAATATTGGTGCAATTTTAGTTAAAGGGCGATGCAGTTAATTATTTTCATGTAAAAGCATTATTTTGTACTTACTCAGTCATATTTTATTTCTCACGGCACGAAAAAGAATTTAAAAATATCAAGCAAAACTTTAATTAGAACGATTTTTCCATTTCCATAAGGGAGATATGAAACGTCGAGTCGCTGCAATTTTCGGAGTGGCCGGTTAGCTAACTAAGGGCAGATAAGTGTCGTGAAATTGGGTCCCCTAGGTAGGCACGTGTGACCTAATTAGTAAGTATCCCGGTGAACAAATTAAAAATAATTATTTAATTTTCTATTTTTTTATTTAATACATATATATTTTATTATCCATATTTGGTCGCTGTTACCATGTAAATATGAAAAAAAAACAAAAAACAAAAAAAAAAAAAACAAGAAAATTATACCGTGGAAAGTATCCCGGTGAACAAAGTATTTAATTTTCTATTTTTTTTATTTAATAAATATATATTTTATTACTATTGCTTATGTGTTTCTTTCTTTTTATAATCCTAACAATAAAAACGGAGTTAATGCCCTTGTCTATTCTATCGACCGCTCACAGCCAAAATGTCGGCTCGGGCGCAAATACAGGTTGTACATCGAAATGGAAAAATCGTTCTAATTAAAGTTCTGCTTGATATTTTTAAATTCTTTTTCGTGCCGTGAGAGATAAAATATGACTGAGTAAGTACAAAATAATGCTTTTACGTGAAAATAATTAACTGCATCGCCCTTTAACTAAAATTGCACCCATTATTATTTTCTAAATAATAATTTATTTTCAGATTTTTGTCGATTAAAAAAAATCATTTTGCAAATATTAATTTGTTTTCTCATTTTTGTGAATATTTTTTATAGCTTTTATTTTGAAAATATTAATTAATTTTCCGATTTTTGCGGATTATTTTGCAAATATTAATTTCATTTTTGTGGACAATTTATTCAGCAATATTCTATATTTAGATACGTCATTATTGTGATGTTAAATTTGTAATATATTTCAATTTTTAATAAACACTGTTTGATTTTATGATTTGTTTCTTACAAAACAAAATATACACTCCATTAAACCTCCAACTAACCCTAGGTCCAGGTGGCAACAAATTAATATTTATGAAAACAAATTAACTTTTATTTGCAAAATAATCCGCAAAAGTCAGACAACAAATTAATATTTGCAAAATAATTTTTTTAAGTAATAGACAAAAACAGACAAATTAATATTTGTACAGTGGATATATTTTTGCTGTCACAGCTTTGAAAAACAGACAAATGTAGTCGATAAAATTTGGCAGTCATTTTGATTATATATATAGTCTCGGAAGTTTCTCAACCATTAAAACTATATATAAAAATTTTTTTTTTAAATATATAAAAAAAAAAAGCTTATAGTCTCAAGTCTTCCAGTGGAAAATCACTCATGTAAGTCAATTTATTTTTTTACAGTTATATATAGTTATTATATTAGTTAGTTTCTAACACTATTTTAAGGGATCATCAGTTGTTTACCATGAAAAACTGTTTCGGGAATTTAAAAACAAGACAGTATTTAATTTCATGGCTTCCCAGCAGATTTGATCAGACCCCACTTCCCTTAAAAGACAAAAACATAAACGTTCCTTATACTAAATCTACGTTTTGTTCCATATAAATGTTTTGCTAACTTAAAAAAAAAAAATTCTTTACCTGTGCTGTTCGTCTGTCTAATAAAATTTATCCGTTACTTACAAAAATGTTGCTGCATTTTAAAGTGTTTGGACGAATCCATGACACTATTATTTAAGTGATTAATGTATTATTTTTAGTTTTATATTATAAATATAAAAAACATCAACACATCAAAAAATAAAAATAAATAAATAAATATGTATATATATATATATATATATATATATATATATATATATATATACATACATACATATATATACCTAGGGTACGAAGTTAAAATCTAGTGTTTCTTTTAGCGTTTTCGATCTAGCGTTTTTTAGTGTTTTCGATCTAGCGGGTTTTGAAAATCTCAGTTGCCAATAATGACGAAAAGTTAAAAAATCTAGCGATTTTCTGGCGATTTTCTGGCGATTTTGCTTTCTCAATTTAGCGGGTTTTGAAAATCTCAGTTGGCAATAATGACGAAAAGTTAAAAAATCTAGCGATTTTCTGGCGATTTTGCTTTCTCAATCTAGCGGGTTTTGAAAATCTCAGTTGGCAACACTGCATAGATTCCATTTATTTTTATGGACTCGCTTATAGGCACATCCGGCGTTGCCCCGGAATGGATGAGGAGACCTATGTAATCCTACTCCTAGCCCTGAACCCCATATTATCATTGTTTTTATTCAGTAACATCTTAATTATTGGTTACTTATTATTATTTCTTTATTTATTTACTTCGATTCACTAATAAATATTTCTTAAAATAAATATTTCCCTATATTAATATAGCGAAATATTTGGCGGTTGTGGAGTGTAAGACCGAAAAAAAAATTTTTTATCTTTAATTTCATGAGAGTCAAACAAGGGGGAGAGAACTCTAGTTTCATGTTTCAACCACGATGTATCTTAACATGGATTTTACTGTTTTAATTATTCTGAAATAAAGTTTAACAAAATGTATATTCCTAAATTATAATTTAGGAATAAAACAATCGCACCATATTCGGCACCAATGAAAAATTAAATAATTTTGAAAAATTAAATGATTTTGAAAAATAAAATGATTTTGAAAAATTAAATGATTTTGAAAAATAAAATGATTTTGAAAAATTAAATGATTTTGAAAAATTAAATAATTTTGAAAAATTAAATAATTTTGAAAAATAAAATGATTTTGAAAAATAAAATAATTTTGAAAAATAAAATGATTTTGAAAAATTAAATGATTTTGAAAAAGAAATTGATTTTGAAAATAAAATGATTTTGAAAAATAAAATGATTTTGAAAAAGAAATTGATTTTGAAAAATTAAATGATTTTGAAAAATAAAATGATTTTGAAAAATTAAATGATTTTGAAAAATAAAATGATTTTGAAAAAGAAATTGATTTTGAAAAATAAAATGATTTTGAAAAATTAAATGATTTTGAAAAATAAAATGATTTTGAAAAATAAAATGATTTTGAAAAATAAATTATCACAGAAGAAGAAGATAGAAAAAAATAGAAAAAATACGTAAATGGAAGGGGGACAAAAGCATGAAACACGGGAAATAAAGTTTTTGAAATAAATCACAATTTTACATTTGGTAAAATTCGGCAATTTGTTTGAAAACAGTTCCTTTTACGTATACAATTTTTAAAAACTTTATTTTAGAATAATTAAAATAGTAAACTCCATTTTCAGATAAATCGTGGTTGAAACTTGAAACTAGAGTTCTCTCCCCCTTATTTGACTCTCCTCAAATTAAAGATAACATATCAGTCCACAAGCATGAAATATTTATTTTAAGAAATATTGAGGAAAACCGACGAACACAGCTTTATTATCAAGGTCAACCTGTAAGGTCAACCTGTAAGGTCAACCCGTAAGGTCAACCTGTAAGGTCAACCTGTAAGGTCAACCCGTAATAAGGTCAACCCGTGTTTCAACCGAATTTCGTGTCTTTTTCGTCTTTCAATTTCCGGGGTCCTTATTCTTTCATTTTAGGGTCATCATTTTTTTATAAAGACCCCGAGGCCACTCGAGGATAATGGTTTATGAGTTTGAAAGGTAGACAACTGGTCAGAAATTGATTATTCAAGAGAACGACTCAACAAGAATTTGTTTACATTGGACTTGAAAACGACGATGTTGTAGCCAGTCGGAAAGCAGCCCCGTGATACTGTGTTCCACAGACGGGCAGTTCTAGGAAAGAAATGGGTAATGTGTACGAGTATGGTACCGATATGCGTCTGCTGCGGAGCGGAGATCACGTGATGTTGGTCGCACCGTTTTTGCGTCTCATCCAAAACGGTGATTATGCTGATGAGCGGCCATATTAAAAATCACTTTTTTATAAAAACAATATTATATACTTATTCAGTGTTATCTTCTTACTCACTGTACAAAAAAGTAGAAAAAATTATCCACTAGAACTTTAATTACAAGTATTTTTCCATTCTGCGTATCATAACAGCGACTCGTTCACTAAGCCTCCATCTTGTTTCTTAAGAAAATTTAAAGGGCAGATAACTGAAATCTTCTTATAAAAAAAGATGGAGGCTTAGTGAACGAGTCGCTGTAATGAGACGCAGAATGGAAAAATAGTTGTAATTAAATTTCTAGTGGATAATTTTTCTACTTTTTTTGTACAGTGAGTATGAAGATAACGCTGAATAAGTATATAATATTGTTTTTATAAAAAAATATTTTTTCATACGGCCGCTCATCAGCATAAGCACCTCCAAAACATACCGGGCGGTTCGTTTTTTTTTTTTTAATTTATATCGTTGAAATCCAAACGGACAAGCGATTGTAAAAAAAATTATTAAAGAAAATAAACAGAAAGTTGGCAGTTATGCAGAATAGGGACACGAGCGAATTTATTCTCGAAGAACTTCAATCATGTAAGGGGCAGACAACTCTCTTTATATAGTACGTAATTTCTCTGAAAATGGAAAATATTTTGGAAGAGGCTATTTTGCCGGTCCCGGCAGAATAACGAGCCCCTCGTTATTCTGCCGGCTTATGTTTTTTTTAACCTAACTGTTATGGCCTTGTGAAAGAAATGCTAATGAAATAAATAAGGACAAATAATATTTAATAACAATTTATTTTCATCGTCATCATCAGTTGTTATTCTGTCGGTTATTTTAATCGTTTGAATATAAAAGAAATATCTGCTTTTAATACAAAAAAAACATTAAAAGTAAAAATTAATTAAATGAACAAAAATATTACAGACAATTAGATTCTTTAGTCGGATTTAGAAGTAGTTTGCCTCGGATAAAAAATGTTTTAGATGTTTTAAATAATTTTAAAAAAAATAGTTTTAATTCATTGATATTAAAAATAAATAACTCTTGTTAAGAAATCTGATTATTAAAAATAATTAAAGATAAGTCGCTAAAGAAATTAAATCAGATATACTTTTTTTTCAACAGTTGTACGTTTATATAATTTCAGTTTTATAAACAGTCTAAACAGCAATTTTAAAACTGATTTTTTACTATCTTTTAAGATAAATGTTAGGACTATTTCTCATCATTTTACTAAATCAACCATTGAATTGAATGTTTTTCTTGCGATAAAATAACAACAGTAGTAATTGTCATTACTTTCAACTGCTACATGTAACAACGAATTTTAATGCAAAGTTGAATTGTTTTACAAACAAACATTGTGAGGTAATCCGGTAGAGAGTTATATAAAAAAAAAGTAGACATAAATGGGTTTCAAAGCGAATTATTTGTACTTAAAAACATAATTTGTATTTTTGTTACAAACATTGGCACATGTTCGTCTTTAACCACTGTCCGTTTTTCACAACTTTTTACTGACCATTTTTCTTTTCTTTTTACGGTGTACACTTATCTATCAGGCTGCTAGAGAATTCCGGCGTTTTTGGAATTTTTTTTCAAATATTTTACATTTTAGGAGGGGGGATCAGTTTCCAATGTTAATTCAACGTAGACTGATCCCCCTCTTTTTGACCATCTCAATTTTTTTAAAAATCTTTTTCGGTGTACGATTACCTATTATGTCAATAGAGAATTCCGGGGGTTTTGGAAAGAAATTTAAAAAAATTGTGATTTTAAGACGGGGGATCAGTTTTCAATGTAAATTCAACGTGGACTGATCCCCCTCTTTTTAACCATCTCAAATTTTAAAAATTATTCTTCTGCTTACAATTACCTATCATGTCACGAGAGAATTCCGGCGTTTTTGAAAAAAAAATTTTTTAAATTAAGATTTTAAGACGGGGATCAGTCTTGTTCGTCTTTTACCATAGTTCGTTTTTCACAACTTTTTATGTCTTAAAATCTCATTTTTTTTTAATTTCTTTCCAAAAACCTCGGAATTCTCTCGCGACATGATAGGTAATTGTAAGCAGAAGAATAATTTTTAAAATTTGAGATCGTTAAAAAGAGGGGGATCAGTCCACGTTGAATTTACATTGAAAACTGATCCCCCGTCTTAAAATCACAATTTTTAAAAATTTCTTTCCAAAAACCCCGGAATTCTCTATTGACATGATAGGTAATCGTACACCGAAAAAGATTTTTTTTTTAATTGAGATGGTCAAAAAGAGGGGGATCAGTCTACATTGAATTAACATTGGAAACTGATCCCCCCTCCTAAAATGTAAAATATTTGAAAAAAATTCCAAAAACGCCGGAATTCTCTAGCAGCCTGATAGATAAGTGTACACCGAAAAAAGAAAAGAAAAATCGTCAGTAAAACGTTGTGAAAAACGGACAGTGGTTAAAGACGAACATGTGCCCAAACATTGCCTACGCTATAGAACCGACCTTGTGTTATATTCAGGTTTTCCAGTTTAGAGGAAAGATAAATAGTTAATTTGTTGTTTCCCAGCGAAAATCGCCGTATGAATTATTTATTTAATCTAAAAAAAAATAGTCAGAAGTTTTAATAATTTCTTTTTTTTATTGGAAAAATGTTGAAATAAAAATAAACCGGCAGTTAAGTTGACTCGTGAAATCTTCACTGTAACTGTAACAGTTAGGTTAAATAAACATGAACCGGCAAAATAACAGCCCCATCGTTATTCTGCCGGTCCCGGCGAAATAGCCTATTCGGAATATTTTGATTTCTTCGATAATTTAATTTTTAAACTATAAAAAAAAAAAAATCTGTTAATCCAAACAAGAGGACTGTTCGCTTTGAAAAAAAATAAAAATAAATAAATAAATAAATAAACAAATAAATAAATAATAATAATAATAATAATAATAATAATAATAATAATAATAATAATAATGGAAGCAGACACAATCAAATATACAGAAATGAAAGAGAAGATTGGAAAAGAATATCTACGAAGAACAAGGAAACTCTTAGAAACTAAACTATATAGCAGAAATCTAGTAAAAGGGATAAACACATGGGCTGTATCACTAATAAGATACTCTGGACCATTCATAAGCTGGACCAAAGAAGAACTCAGGCACCTTGACCAAAGAACTAGAAAACTAATGACTATGCACAATGCACTGCACCCAAAAGACGACACGGACAGACTCTACGTGAAAAGAAATGAAGGAGGTAGAGGACTGGTAAGTATAGAAGACTGTGTGGAAGACACCAAAAAAGAGCTGGAGAAATATGTAACCCAGAACACGGAAAGACTGATCACCACAGCAAGAGACACCAGCCCAACAAACAACCCCGGAAGCACTGAACCCAGAAACAAAAAGACAAGAAAGGAAAAGTGGGAAGAAAAACAACTACATGGACGCTTTATAAGACTGACAAGCGATGAAGCCAATGAAAACAGCTGGGCATGGCTAAGAAAAGGAAACCTGAACAGAGAAACGGAATCTCTGCTGACGGCCGCTCAGAACAATGCGATTAGGACAAACTTTATTAAAGCAAAGATAGATAAAACCCAGGAAAACAGCAGATGCAGATTGTGTGGACAAAGAGACGAAACGATAAATCATATAATAAGTGAATGCAGCAAGCTAGCACAAAGGGAATACAAGAACAGACATGACAGCATGGGGAAAGAAGTACACCGGGAAATGTGCAAACAACTGAATTTCGAATATGCAAGAAAACGGTACAAACACAAACCAGAAACTGTACTAGAAAACGAAAAACACAAAATCATATGGGATATGAATGTACAAACAGACAAACCCATAACAGCAAGGAGACCGGATATGATAATAATCAACAAGAAAGAAAAATCCTGCAAAATCGTGGACTTTGCCGTTCCAGCAGACCACAGAGTGAAGATCAAAGAGACGGAAAAGAGAAGCAAATATACTGAACTTGCCAGAGAATTGAAAGGAATATGGAACATGAAGAAAGTCAGTATAACACCAATAATCATAGGAGCACTAGGAACAGTCCCCAAAAACATGGAGAAAAGACTAGGAGAAATAGGAATCAAAGGGATAACTGAGACAATACAAAGGACAGTAATGATCAAAACAGCTACAATCCTGAGAAATGTCCTCGAATGCGGAAACCAACCCACATAAGCAACGAATGGAGAACAAACACATGGAAGCACAAAACAACAGAACCGGGGAAAATACAACCGAACGAGAGAGGCGCAAGCATAGGCTGACGCCACGAAAATTATGGACAGAGGGTCGAGGAGGGAAAGCGCAAAACCAGACCTCCACTGGAAGAGCGCGGACAGCTCTGGGACCTTGGGAAGGCTTGTTGCCACTCGGGCCCCAGAGGAGACCAATGGCCATTATCAGCGAGAAATCGTTGGTAGGTGGCTGTTGCGATTACCGCAAGATCATCAGCGGTGATGAACGAAAAGAGGTGGAGCATACTGGAGGCCTGAGGAGACTTGTTGTCACTCAGACTCCAGGGAATACCACAGGTTGTCGGCAGTGGGTGACCACTGACGATGACCAGTGTGATAACTCCTAGTGAGTAAATAATAATAATAATAATAATAATAATAATAAGACTCACAAGAGAAGAAACCAACGTAAATAGCTGGACATGGCTAAGAAAAGGAAACTTGAACAGAGAAACGGAATCTTTACTGATGGCTGCACAGAACAATGTGATTAGGACAAACTACATTAAAGCTAAAATAGATAAAACCCAGGAAAACAATAAATGCAGACTGTGTGGACAAAGAGACGAAACAGTAAATCATATAATAAGTGAATGTAGCAAACTTGCTCAAAAAGAATACAAGAACAGACATGATTGTGTGGGGAAAGTAATACACAGGGAACTGTGTAAACAATTGAATTTCGAATATGCAGACAAATGTTACAAACATAAACCAGAAACAGTACTGGAAAACGAAAAACACAAAATCCTCTGAGATATGGATATACAAACAGATAAACTCATACAAGCAAGGAGACCTGATGTTATTATAATAGACAAAAAGGAAACATCTTGTAAAATCGTAGACTTCGCCGTTCCAGCAGGCCACAGAGTGAAGATCAAAGACATGGAAAAACGAAGTAAATACACAGAACTAGCCAGAGAACTGAAAGGAATATTGAGCATGAAGAAAGTTTGTATAATACCAATAATCGTAGGAGCACTAGGATTAATCCCAAAAAACCTGGAGAAAAGACTGGGAGAAATTGGAATCAAAGGGACTATCGAAACCATACAAAGGACGGCAATGATCAAAACAGCTGCAATCTTAAGGAAAATCTTCGAATGCGGAAACTAACACACATAAGCTACAAAGGCTAACCAGTCACAAGGAATTTACAATGGAGAAAACAAGACCACACGAAGAACACCACAACAAGAGCCAAGGAACATAAACTGCAAGAAACAGCACTTCATAATCTCCCCCCCCCCCCCCAATAAATTACACCGGCCTCAGCTATCACTACACAAAGATGAACCAAGAAACAGAAATTACAAGAAACACTATAAGCTCCTCCCTCTCCCCCCCACCCCCCCAAAGCACAAGTAATTACCTAAAAAAAGTAGAATCCCCCCCCCCCCTCTAAAAAAATAATAATGTTACTTTTTACCCCTCTGTCCATCCGTACATGCATTAGATTTTTTAAGTCAAAATTAGTTATGTCCCTTGGATTTTGAAAAAGTTACTTCCCTCTAATACTGCAACATCTTCTACATAAGCGCCAATGTTTTATTAATTAATTCAATTTGCA
The DNA here is from genome assembly GCA_963556195.1 of Sepiola atlantica. Taxonomy (NCBI): domain Eukaryota; kingdom Metazoa; phylum Mollusca; class Cephalopoda; order Sepiida; family Sepiolidae; genus Sepiola; species Sepiola atlantica. The sequence goes on from OY744549.1 coordinate 1,552,919, forward strand.
TTACTTCTTATTTAAAAAAATCATATTTTTCATTAAATTACATACTAAAAAAAGGAGAGTTGTCTGCCCCTTACACTATTGGAGCTCTTCGAAAATAACTTTCGGTTCGTGTTCCTATTCTGCAGAAGTGCCAACTTTCTGTTTATTTCCTTTAATAAATTTGGGGGGCAGAAAGTTTTTTGAAACGAAAAATTTAACAAATGTTATTTTTTCCTTTTTCCTTTTGAGTTTCAAAATTGAATAAATGTATTTACAAAAATACCCTGGTTGCGCGGTCCTTTTTATTTGTAAGGGACACGGAGGCGGTGCGATTTGATTCACGCTTTCAAAGGGAATTGATGGATATTTCCAAGATTGGGTGCAATTTTACTTATAGGCCGATGCAGTTAATTGTTTTCATGTAAAAGCATTATTTTGTACTTACTCAGTCATATTTTATCTCTCACGCCCCGAAAAAGAATTTAAAAATATCAAGCAGAACTTTAATTAGAACGATTTTTCCATTTTCATAAACAACCTGTATTTGTGAGCGAGCCGACATTTTGGGCTGTGAGCGGTCGGTAGAATAGACAAGGGCATTAACTCCGTTTTTATTTTTAGAATTATAAAAAGAAAGAAACACATAAGCAATAGTAATAAAATATATATTTATTAAATAAAAAAATAGAAAATTAAATAATTATTTTTACTTTGTTCACCGGGATACTTTCCACGATATAATTTTCTTGTTTTTTTTGTTTTTTTTTCATATTTACATGGTAACAGCGACCAAATATGGATAATAAAATATATATGTATTAAATAAAAAAAATAGAAAATTAAATAATTATTTTTAATTTGTTCAACGGGATACTTTCCACGACGTGCCTACCTAGGGGACCCAATTTCACGACACTTATCTGCCCTTAGTTCGCTAACCGGCCACTCCGAAAATGTCAGATTCGACATTTCATATTGCCCTTATACAAATGTAAAAATCGTTCTAATTAAAGTTCTGCTTGATATTTTTTAATTCTTTTTCGGGGCGTGAGAGATAAAATATGACTGAGTAAGTACAAAATAATGCTTTTACATGAAAATAATTAACTGCATCGGCCTATAAGTAAAATTGCACCCAATCTTGTTATGCTTTTTGTGGTTTCCTGTTTAGTCTCAGAACAAATACAACGTCACGTGACGTACGGATGATCAAGAATTAAAAATAAAACGTTTTTGTCAGCATTTCTTGTTTATGCGATTTTTAAAAAAATATTGTTTAATAATGGTTAAATCCAATATTTTATGTCTTTGTGAGTTCCTGTTTAATTGTGCGCGTAATCTGATGAAAAATAAACCCTTTTGTAAAAATTATTCTTGTTCCTTCGTACAAGAGGCTGGTGGCCAAAATTGAGAGCTATGGTATTAACGGCAAAGCTAAGACATGGATAAGCAGCTTCCTACAGAACCGCATCCAACGCGTATCTGTAAATGGCCACGTATCCGACTGGGCTGATGTCACCAGTGGGATTCCCCAGGGAAGCGTTCTCGGGCCAATACTCTTCGTTATATTTATCAATGACCTTCCAGATGCTATCAATAGTGTTGTGCGTATTTTTGCTGACGATACAAAAATGTACGACAAGGCTACCACACCAGAAGACACATCATCAATACAAAGTGATATGGACAAATTATCTAAGTGGTCGGAGGAGTGGCAATTACTGTTCAATGCAGGCAAGTGTAGTGTAATGCATTTCGGGCATGGTAACAACAGAACACCATACACAATGAAGGACAGTAATGGAGAAATAAAAGAACTAAAAGAATCCGAAAACGAAAAAGACCTCGGATTGCACATCGACAATAAACTCTCTTTTCACCAACATGTTGCTGATGCCGTCAAAAAAGCGAATCATATTTTAGGACTGATTAGAAGAACGTTTGTTAGTCGTGACAAGATCATCATGAAGAAATTATACACAACCATGGTCAGGCCAATATTGGAATATGGAAACGCCGCAAGAATCCACCAATATGCCGGAGATAACGACACAATCGAAAGAGTTCAGCGAAGAGCAACAAAGTTGTGTTCCTCAATCAAAGACCTACCATATGAGGAGAGGCTCAAAGAGATGAGACTACCGTCAATGCACTACCGACGTGAAAGAGGTGATATGATAGAAGTGTACAAGATATTAACAGGCAAGGTCAACATCAACCCAAAACAACTTCTACCACTCAATACCAATTCCAGGACAAGGGGAAACAACTTCAAACTGTCCAAGAAGCACAGCAGACTCAACACTAGGAAGCATTCGTTAGACTTCGAGTAGTGAACAACTGGAATGAGCTTCCCAATTCAGTTGTAAATGCAAAAGACACAATTGACTTTAAAAGCAAAATAGACAAGTACTGGTCCAGTAAGCAGTACACTGTTCGACCCGCGCATGCGTCTACTGAAACTATAAGACCAAGCATGGAGTAGGGGTTACAAGCTGAGTAGCCTTTTTCCTGAAGAAAAGTATCAAAGTATCAATAATAATAATACATTGATTTAATTTTTTTTAGTTTAATATAGTAATTAACAAATAATATTTACATTGAAAAAACAAACAAACACGCTTTATCATTAACTAGCAGGACCCGTGTCCCGGCGTTGCCCGGGGAAATATAACAGCCTGATTTTAATTTTTAAGTTAAATAAATAGATTCAGAAAATAAATCATTTCACTGGAAGTAATTTAAGTAATTAAAATAGGATTGATGTTTTACCTTCTGGTGCCAATATGTATAGACATTGTGGAGAGCCTACCCTTGAACATCCTACATAAAACTGCCCATGGCTAAAGCAAGGTGTAGTCAACTATTGCAGAATCCGACAGAATAATGGGTATTCTGGGAAGGAATGTCAGTTTGCTCCTTGCCACATCAGTTAGTATTACAGCTTCTATCACATGAGGTTTCATGCGTTTAACACACAGTCTCGTTCCATTACATAGCCTTGGAACATCAAGATTCCGGAGTAACATAATTGGGAATCCAGCTTTCAGCTTTAATTTGTGTGTTGGCATACCAAGCAATTCTAATGAATTTAAAAATTCTGTAGGGTATTGTACAGCCTGGTCGTCATCGAGAGTAGAATCCACAGAAGTGAAAGTTTGTTTATCACCTGGAATTTCATCAAGCAGTTGTTGATTGATGACATGTACCATGTCATTTTCAGTAGCTAGAATTGCTCTCTCCGTTAGCCATTCAGGATGCACATAGTTTTCGGCTATATTTGGATAAACTTTGCTACTAAGTTCTGTGAGTGATGAAACAATTGAGCCAATACTTGGAGTAATAACAATCTTGCCATTGTTGGTTGTTGCAAGCTTGCCATCACCTATTTTTAGGAGTAGGGAGGCAAACTCACCAGCCATTGGGTCACTATTGAGATGTACACGCATGTTTGTAAATAACGTTACAGTCTTAATGTACTTCCACAAATATGACAATTTAATACAAGCATTAAGCTCGTCAGCGGGACTTCCACGTGGAACAATAGGAAGCGTTTGTCGGAAGTCACCTGATAATAAAAGTGTTATCCCACCCATAACAACATCACGTTTCTTGAGATCACGCAATGTTTTATCTAGAGCATCGAACGCTTGTTTATGTGCCATTGTACATTCATCCCATACGAGCAAGTAACAATTCTGTAAAACTTTAGCTGGATCTGATCCTCTTTCTATTTGACAAATTGGATCAGCATCTTTTGTTAAGGATAATGGCAACTTAAATGTGGAGTGAGCTGTTATACCACCAGGAAGAAGAGTGGTTGCAATGGCAGATAATGTGACTGCCACAGCTATTTTGCCTTCTGACCTAACTTTAGCAAGAATTAACTTGGTAACAAATGTCTTTCCTGTACCTCTGGGTGCATCAAGGAATATCAGGCCACCTTGCTGATCTTCTACAGTATTAACTATAGTACGAAAAATATGAATTTGCTCATTATTTAGTTCGATTTAAATCGATTAGGTGAGGTAAGACCCAATTTTGTCAGTGTTTTACCATTCATCCTATAAGTCATAGCTTCTATATGTACTAAAGCCATATTGAAGATGTCGTCTGAAAGTGTTATATCAACTTCAGGCTGTTGATTGCATTTCCTAAGAAGGAAATCTTCAGTGAAAGCTTCTTCAAGTAGTCCATGTGCACTACATGCATCCCTGAATGTAGTCATAACTTGACCATTGATCGTTTTTAGGTCATTAAAGCTCTGTGTACCTCTAACATTGTGTAGAAGCAGTCTCAAACAGAAGCAGTGAAATTGATTTGGATGCACGGTGCATACCCTGCCCAAAACTTCTGTTTTTTTAACGCACAGATAGCCTGGAACTGGCTTACCCTGTAATCGTTGCTTGAAGACCTTAGTTTTTGTGTCCCAGGTATAATAAAGTGGAACTTCTGAGTACAAAAGTGTACATGCAAAAAAATGTGTTTGACACAATTTGAAGAAAGCTGTTAGAGTGGTTGAAGTTGGATTTGCAACTCTATCTGCCGCAGTACTTTCAGTAAAGTATATCCGCTGTCCATTTTCTAGATGAACTGATAGGTGAATAACTGGGGGATGATATACATGTATGTGAAAGTTAAGTATTCTCCAAATGGCTTCATTGGTTGATATGTAACGTCCCGTATCATATCTCTTAACTTCATCATGAGCATTACTTTCAAGTGTGAAGGTATCTTGATGACTACCTTTATTTACATATTTACAAATGTATTCTATTGATTTCACGCTGTTGCAATATTCAACATTGATATGTGCATCAAAAATCTTACAAAGCAGTTTATTATGTGGTTCAATGCATCGGTTGTCTACAGGAACTGTTATGTTGCCAGGTAGGGTAACTGTCGTCTCAAAACCTCCAGCTAAAGGAGATAGTCGTCGATATTGTGGGTAGCCATTTGTATCCGATTGAGTTTCACTCAAGAAGTGTCTGGGATATCTCTTACTGCAGTGTCCATCTTTGAGACAGAGTGAACATCTGTTTATGTTTCCACATGGTCCATGAATCATACGGTGCCTAATGATATCATGTAAAAGATGCCACTGGACCCGGAATTTCCACACTGATAACTGAATCTATGTCAGAGGATCACAATTTTTGTTGCACCTCCATTATGCTCCATCGCCATCTGAAATTGTTAGCATGCTTTGCAATGCAAGAACAATATCTAATTTAGTGTTTGAGAAAGAGTTATATCTAATCGGCCCATACATTTGCTCGCCAGAAGGTGAATCGTAACATAAAACAGGCAGCACTTTTCACGGCCACCATTGTCCGCCACCAGGCATTTGGCTCATGTGACTCAATCGCAGTCATTTAAAAATAGAGAATAGTCTTTATTATTATAAATAATCATATAATAGGCAATTTCCCCCCCCCCCCTCCCAATACATGTTTTTTTTATTTCGGTTTAGTTTTATTTGTTTTACTTTTCGAAATAGTAGAAGTAACGTTGATGGATTTTCCGCACATTCCTGAGTCTTCTGTCGATTTAAATATATTGTACAATTCGGTGTTTTATGCCCCCCTCTCTCGGATACAATATTTTTCTTTTCGTTTATTTATATTTTGTTACTTTTCAAAACAGATCCACCACATCAACCTATCAATCCCGCCACACCCCACTGCTAGGCATTTGACTCATGTCACTCAATCGCAGTCAATTAAAAAAATAGCGAATAGTCTTCCTTATTGAAAATAATCATATAATCGTCATTTTATTTCCCCCGACCATCCGAATACAATTTGTAATGCTCTGCAGGTTACATTAATTATGTGTGTGTTTCAGTGGTGCTCATTTTCCATTTGTCTTTTCAGCCAAAGAAAATGGAATTTCTATACAAAGATAATGTGGGGTGGGGTGATTTTAATAGGGCTCTGTAGGCCTCTTTAATTAATCGCTGAGATTTCAATTCCCCCCCCCCCCCCAACATTGGATTTTAAAAAAATGTATATATTCTGTTTGTGTATGTTTTGTTAATTTTCTGAAAGTATTTAACGTTGAGGGAACTTTTCACAAGGAAGCAATTGTTAGTGTAATGTATTTATTAATAATTTATAAAAATAATAATATTTATTTTTATTATATGAAATAAACTGTATCAAAATAGTGAACAGTTATTTTGAAAATAAAAAGTTATCATTTAAATGAATAGCCATTAAAAGAATGGGAAAATACGTGTGAAGGAAGAAGTAGGTAATGTCATTTGGCTAATCTATAACCTTTTTTTTTTCCGAACGTATTACGTTGGGTCAAATTCTGTAGAAGTAAAGTGTTTTGTTTTTCTTTTAGTAAGTAAAAACGTAATTGTGTTATCTTATTTTTTATAGTTGACATTTTTCATGTTTGTTATTATGTAACCGCTGTCCTTTAAGTGTAATAATGAGAAAAACGTAAACGAAAAATGGATCTTTTCGGTTTGTTTATGTTTTGTTTATTTTATCAAAGTATTTAACGGTTAGGGAAGTTTTCCCAAAGAAGCAATTGTTATTGTATTTTAGTTAGTAATAATTTATAAAAAT
>OY744549.1:1564478-1571978 GCA_963556195.1 Sepiola atlantica
ATATTATATACTTCTTTTCATTTTGAGTAATTCGTACAGGGGACAGCCTATGATAGAACGTTTTTTTAAATAGTTATTGCCATTTTGCTATCCCGGCGTAGAATAAATCCATTTTTTTTGTTTGTCCGAATGATGGCGTTTTGTCAATTGTATCAACATTTTTTAAAATTTTTTTTTTAATATAAATATAATCTTTATCAGCGAGGATTTAGCGTTCATTCTGGATGGATGAAGCTGAAGTTATATGGTTGTTCCAGCAAAATTAGCGTTCGCGGGCGAAATTTTAATTTTTGTGCACATTGGGATTTTCGCCGCGCGAAGCTGGTAATGTTTGTAGTATTTTTTTACATTGAAAAAATTGAATTTTATTGAATTAATTTTAACAAACAAAATATCAACCGAAAGTTTTTTTTTTACATTGAAAAAAATTGAATTTTATTGAATTAATTTTAACAAACAAAATATCGACCGAAAGTTATTTTTTTACATTGAAAAAAATTGAATTTTATTGAATTAATTTTAACAAACAAAATATCGACCGAAAGTTATTTTTTTACATTGAAAAAATTTAATTTTATTGAATTAATTTTAACAAACAAAATATCAACCGAAAGTTATTTTTTTACATTGAAAAAATTGAATTTTATTGAATTAATTTTAACAAAAAAAATATCGACCGAAAGTTATTTTTTTACATTGAAAAAATTTAATTTTATTGAATTAATTTTAACAAATTATTAACCGAAAGTTTTTTTTATAAATGTGAAGGAGTAAATATGATTTATTTTATTATTCAGAAATGCTAACAACAAGGTTTTATTTTTCATTTCTTTTTTTTTTTAACAAACTTCACCCCAAACAGGGCAGGCCCCCACTGTGGACGTAAGGGGCTACTGAAAAGAAGGGTGAAAGTTGTTGTTTTTTCTTTTTTTTTTGGGGGGGGGGGGTATCAACCTAAATTGGGAGCTGCGCAGGTAGATGTCTGTTTACATTAGTTTTAAATTTCTGCATGTCAGTACCGTCAGGAAAACAGGGAGCAGGGAGGGAGTTTCAGAGTCCAGCAGCACGAGGAAAGAAGCTTTTGGAGTAGAAAGATCTTCGGCATCTGGGAACCTCCACAGTGAATGGATGGGATTTGGCAGATTGTCGAGTTGGTCTAGTGACTTTACGTCGTAGGGGCACCAGAGCAGCCAGCTCATCAGAGCACAATCCATTGAAGTACGTGTAAAACAGGCACAAGGATGCAACATTGCGGCGATGGGACAGGGGCTGGAGCTTGGTGGATAGTGAGAGACCTATTAAGTTGGCGACTTTTTTTGGACCTTGTCTAAGAGGGAGAGACTAGTGGATGATGCACCAGCCCAGATGTGGCAACAATACTCCATGCATGGGCGGATGGTGGCTTTGTAGAGATATAGGATAATGTCAGATGTGAGGAGTTTACTGGCACGGTAGAGGGAGCCAACCTTCTTTGCAGCAGCCCTGGCAATGTCTTCTGTAGGGAACATGAACATGAAGGGGGCTTACTTGCGAAACGTCCTCGAGTTTGCCTGTCCTGTGCGCTGCGGGTGAGAGAAAGAAATCCAACATGGCGTCCATGAATGTTTATTACAAAAAGTCTCGTTGCACGTATGGAAATCAGGTGTGCCTCGATATAATAAAAGCGGGTCTCGTACCGTCTCAGAAAAAAAACTCGGTGTGAAGCAGGTGCACGTAACGAACGGTGAGAGCTGCTTTGAAAGTTAACAGAGTGATTTGCGACCTTCGTTATTACAACATCTTCAATGTATTTGTTCCAATTCATATTATCCATGAAAGTCATCCGTACGTCACGTGACGCAGTATTTGTTGCAAGATTCAACAGGAAGCCACAGGAGCATAAAAATCTTGGAAATAACCGAATTTATTCACAGTGGTTGTAGGTAGACGAGTTTTTGCTGTGAATGTTTTGCAGGGGGGGGGGGCACACAGCTTGAAGCCCAGTAAGAACCTGTTTTAAAGTCCGCACAGTGGGCGGCTTTTAAACTTACCGCAAATAAAATGTAGAAAAAGTTTTTAAAAACAGTATTTCACAATAAAAATGTAAACAAGGGAAGTAACTCGAACTCGAGTTTGTCCGGAGTTATTTCCCCATGACCACTATAACCCCTCCCCCTCCCCCCCAAAAAGCCGGTTTCAAATGCGTCGAGCATCTCTATCAAGAGGCCATATTTCCACGTTAATGGCTCGAATTTAATTTTCTTTTATATAAAAAAACAAACTACTTGATCAATTTCCGTGATTTTTTGGTATAGGATTTATTCAACCCGTGACAGGTAAGTCGTACATCAAACAGATATTCGTCAGTTTGTTTTATTTAAAGTATCCGCTAAAGTGTAAAAGCACCATTTATTTACAGTGGTTGTAGCTAGACGAGTTTTTGCTTTGAATGCTTTGCAGGATGGGGGAGGGGGGGTATTGATTCAAGCTCAGCCGAGCATCTGCCGTTGTAACAGCCTGTTTTAAAGTCCGCACAACTTTTAAACTTACCGCAAATAAAATGTAGAAAAACATTTTATGGGGGAAAAGGAAGAAAAAAACAAAAAAAAAAACCCTGATTTTTATTCCCCGAAAAAGTTTTTAAAAACAGTATTTCACAATGAAAATGTAAACAAGGGAAGTAACTCGAACTCGAGTTTGTCCTTAGTTATTTCCCCTTGCTTACTATACCCCCCCCCCTCCACCAAGCCAGTTTCAAATGCGTCGAAGCATCCCTATCAAGAGGTTTCGTCCATCGGTCACGGTCGGTTTGTTTGTCACGCTTTGAAAGAGCATTTTTAATCGCGCAGATTTCATGGACACTTCTATTGAAATTCAGCTTTAACGATCCTAAACAAAATGGCCGACCAACAACAACAAAAATGAAGAGATTTTAAAATTTATTTTTCATATTGCCACCCTGACTTAAGGTTAGTAGTAGAATTATAGGCGTGCCCCTTTTCTTCCTTGTGTTTTCATAGATGGCTCTGCTCTTGAGAGTAATCGACTCTTAAACTTCTTGGTCTTTCTTTCTCACCAAATCTTTTTTAGAGTTCATACATTAGATCCATTGCTCTTTCTGCTTCTCATAAAGTCGGTTCTCTCTATCGCTCCAAACAATTTCTCACACCTAAGGCTATTCCCTATCTCTACAAATCTACTATCAGACCATGTATGGAGTACTGTTGTCATATTTGGGCTGATGGATCTCTGTCCCATTTGAGGGTTCTTGATAAGGTGCAGAAACGTATCTGTAATTTGATTAGTCCTACCCTTTCTTCTTCTCTACACCCTCTCTCTCTCACAGACGTGATATTGCTAGTCTCAGTCTTTTCTATAAATACTATTATCGCATGTGTTCTTCAGAATTATGTGATCTATTCCCTGCTTCTTTTGTTTCAGCTCGTTTAACTCGTTGGTCTAGTGGTCTTCATCAATTCGCTGTTTTGTTACCTCATTGTAATACTGCTTCCTTTTCCAGTAGCTTCTTTCCAAGAACCACAGGCTTGTGGAACTCTCTTCCTGCTGACTGTTTTCCTTCTACCTATAATCTTGGTCTTTTCAAGACTAAAGTCAATAGGCATCTCCTGTGTTTGCGATAATCATATTTGTTTTTGTTAGCTCCATACATCAAGTGGCTTCATGCCTTGTCTGAAGCCATTAAAAAAATATATATAGGGATTGAAGAGACATTTGCAAGGGAGTACACGTCTGAAAGTTTTTAAAATTATAATTAAATTCAAGTCCATCACCTGATGGAATTGCCTAGTGCATGCGGTTTTGTCTGCTAATACACTACACTTGTCCCGAATGTGTGTTATTTCATTCACCGCATATCCTATTTTGGCTCTTAGAGGGAGGGCCGACTTGTAATTTATGCTAGTTGCCTTCCCGTATGAATGGATACCCCAACACAACCATCAGGCACCTTGAGAACCCTACAAAACGGATGAGACGCTTTACAGCCAACACCTGCTTCTTTAAACTGCCTCATCTCAGTGATAAAATCACAACAGCAATCCGCAAGGCCATTAGAAAAGAGGGCTTGAACATACAGCTTGCCCATTCGGGTCCATCACTAAGGAAGCAGCTAGCTACGCGCAAACACCAATATAACCCTAACACAGTGCACCCTAGCTAACTGTCCAATGAATACCACGGACATTTGTCACCTCATATTTACGGTGTACAGATTAGAATGCACCACCTGCAACAAATGTTACATAGGTAGTACCATGAGACCCCTACATATCAGGATTAAGGAACATACACAGACACATGCAAAAACACTTATCAAAGTTAACATCTTGGCCACGGAGAGGGACATTGGACATCTTCGAATTAAAGAAGCTCTATTCATCTCTAGGTTACGACCAGAACGTAATAGTAGGCTTAAACTGAATTTCTCATTCATGATATAATATATAGTATAGTATATCTCGTATTTAACCTCAGCCCACACACATCGCATTAACACAATTCTAAATAAACTTGAATCAGTTAAAAATATATAGATCAAAGAATCATCAGTACAACAAAACACTTGGAATATGGATTTACAATTACTCACTTTATGTTTGACTCCGCTGATGAGGTGTTATGTATTTATACTGCATGCCACATTCACATTCATTGTTATTGTTGTGAAGTTGTCCAACAGTAAATAATAAATAAAGGAAGTCAAGTCGAGGGTTGGTTTAACAAGTGTATTAACAAAGTAAGAAATTGACTAGCACTTGGCTAGACAGTTACAAGACTGTGCTTTGTCTTCTCTGTGTCTCTGGTGACTCGCACTATTTATAGTGACAACCGGTGCAGTTTCTCCTGTGTAAGAACGGCCGGTGTAACAGTTATATGCAATATTACAGCATTGCGGTTAAAATAGATAAATTATGTAATAAGTATATAAATACATTAAAATGAATAAGAATTAATATTCTTATATTAATAGAATAACACACCTAGTGTGTAGATACATATTTCATCTTGTTACTCTACAAAATATTAAAAGTACCCCCCCCAAATAAACTCTATAAGTAAAAAAGACAAAATAATAATCATAAATATATATATAGCATCAAATATAAGCCAAAGTAAAAACTTTTAGTAGATGGAACCTATTGTGAAGAGGATTAGCTCAATATACGAGATAGAGCAATTCCTTTAATAATAATTTTCATATTTTTCAAATATTTGAACTTTGGTTTTTTCGAAAGCCAACTTATCCATCTGTATTTCTCCTCTGATGATAAGATTTCGATCTTTGAAAAGCCTTGGCTTAAGGAAAGAATAATAAACACTAGTTTATTACTGAATACACCTTGCATTGAACAATTGAAATTTGAAATAAATTTGGACAATCGTCGCATATTTATCACTCTTTTTTCTTCTATCTCTTAAATATATATATATATATATATATATATAGTCTCGGAAGTTTCTCAACCATTAAAACTATATAAAAAAATAAATAAATAAATAAAAAAAAATAAAAAAATAAAAAAATAAAAAAACTAAAAAAAAACTTATAGTCTCAAGTCTTCCAGTGGAAAATCACTCATGTAAGTCAATTTATTTTTTACAGTTATTATATTAGTTAGTTTCTAACACTATTTTAAGGGATCATCAGTTGTTTACCATGAAAAACTGTTTCGGGAATTTAAATATATTATATATATATATATAATTATATATATATTAAGATTATTATTTTCTGTTTTATTTTATTTTCTCTTTATTTATATTATTTATATATTTATAAAAAAATAAATAAATAATAATAATAATAAAATACATGAAAAAAAAAAAAATTAGTAAATATATAAATTCAAAATAAATGTAATAATAAAAAATTGGAAAAGAATTACAAATTTCACTTTTACCTTTCTACAATTGAACGATATCCGAGAGTAATGTAATAGATTTAAAAGTTTCAAATAAGTGTTGAAAATCCCTTAAAAGAAATTATATATTAGAGATTTAAAATTTAGTGTTATACAGGGTGGGCCAAAATAAGGGTCCTATCTTTAAATTTGAATAACTTGAATTTGAATAACTTCCACAAAATAAAAGTTAAACTCACCAAACTTTATGTGTGTGTAGACTGACCCTTCCGAGATTTTTTGAAATAAACAAAACAAATTTTAGCCGAAAAACACTTCTTAAAACTTACAAAAACTAAAGTATTGTTTTTTACACCGTTTTGAGTTTTTAAAGCAAAAATAATGTTTTCTAAATGAGGGTACGTTCCTTAGGGCTAATACGGCTCATGCTTGCTTCGGAAGGGGTCCTTTACTTATTCTAAAAAAAAAAAAAAAAAAAACAATAAATAAAAAAGTTATGAATTTTTAAAAATAGGACCCTTATTTTTGCCCACCCTGTATTTGTATGTATAAGGGAGATAATTCATTACTATTTTGCAAGAGTTTTTCCCCTTTCTCGGAAGAAAAAAAAATTGAGGGAGGCGCGAGAGCGCTCTATCCCTTAATAGACAACACGAATGGCCTATGCTGGAAATCTGATTTCTGATTTCTTTGATCAATCATAATTCAAAAACTAATAAACCAAATTAGTTCAAACTTTGCACAAAATTTTTATTTGATAGGTTCTATAAGTGTGTAGAATTTCAGCATCATTAGTCAAGGCAACCCAGAGATCCAGAAAGTTCAATCATCAAATCATGTTATCTGTGTTATCCGTGTGTACATACGTACGTACGTATGTGCCACCCTGTATCTCATCAACTATTTGATGGATTCAGCTGATTTTTGGCAGAGATAGAGGTTCTAGGGTCTAGTTGATGGCATTTTAATTTCAGTTTACCATATACCTTAGTTTTCCAGACAATTCCAAAAAACCTTATGAGAAAGCATTGTATTGAGGCATAGCCTTTACAAAAGTAGTGACATTCCATGAAAAATGCCAGTATACTGAAATCATATGCCCTTAATAGGGTTGAGATGAAAATTCATATACACTAAATGTACAAAAGCAAGGAAATTCCCAAATGTTTACACTTTTATTGTCATTAAGGGTATGACTACATATCAACCAAACCATTTCATTATCACATCACTACAGTATAAATCTCTATGCATGAGTGGATGAAGTGTGTGAGGTGCGCTGAAGAAAAATTCCTACCAGTAAAATACATAGCCCTGTTGTGCTCGCATACCCTTAATGACAATAAAAGTGTACACATTTTACACTTATTTTTATTTTTTAAAATTTTTAATTTCAGATCATCCGTACGTCAGATGACGCGCACGATTAAATAGGAAGTCACAAAGACATATAAATCTTGGATTTAACCGCTTAATAATAATAGATCTGTTTAAATATATTTTTTTTTTTAGTTTAAACAAATAATATTTACATTGAAAAAAATACATTTTATTATAAATGTGTTTGAAATAAATAAAAACATATGCTATAATAATAAAACATTTTATTGAATTAATTTTAACAAACAAATTATCAACC
>OY744549.1:1576978-1579478 GCA_963556195.1 Sepiola atlantica
ACGGATGGTAGAATGTGTTGGATGGGAGTTAGGATAGTGTAAGTAGAGAGAGAAGAGAATAGGGGGTAACAATGAAATTATATGGATAAGTAGAGAAACTATATAGGAAAAACTTATGTGCCAACGATTAATCGGATTTAAAGCTGGGGGTATGGGGGACTACTAAGAAGGTAAAGTCTACTATGTCGGCAATTGATGGAAGTCTCCTGTTTTCTGTTTAAAAGTTTATTGTTGTCCTTGAAACGGATAATTTCTAAGTTTTCGTTTAAGCATAGATGGCATCGTGTGTTGAGTGACTTGCAGGTACTAGTTTTTTTTAAAGATTTTCCATTTAACTATAGGAGTTTAATTTTTTAATTTTAAGTTCATGATTATGTAAGGATAGTCCGGTTTGGCCAGGGTGGTTAGGGTTGTTGAAAGAGAGGTTGTGATTATAAAATCGTTCTTTGAAATTATTTCCTGCTATTCCAATATAAAATTTGGTTTGGGATGGGTTTTGAGTTGAAGAGATAGATGCCTCATAAACTACTTGGGTTGACAAGCATTTTTGGTTTAGGGGGCAGTTAGGTTTATTTATGCAGTTACAAGTTCTACTAGGGTTAGGGGGTGTTAATGTACTTAATATTTTATTATTGTGTTTTTAAATAATTTTTTCTAGGTTATCTCCACAGCTGTAACTTAGTTTGAGTGTATTTTTTATTGAAGATTTTGTGGAGGACATTGCTAGTGTTGAAATGAGTGTTAATTAGATTACGGAATTTTTGGCCTAATTTAGTCTTAATCATATTATTTTAATCTTTCTCAAATGGTGGGTGTTTCAAATCTCAAAAACAAGTGCGGAATGGCAATATTGCTTATAACGCAGTAACTATTAATATCCGTAAATATTAATATCCTGATTGTTATTTTTTTTGTTTTTATTATTTTAATTACTTATTTATTTTATTTTTTATGAATATTTTATATTTGACACCACTGATAAAGTGTTATATATTTATAAAAAAAATACATATATATTTTTGTGGGGGGGGGGAAGTAGGGATAACAGCCAAGAGCTGTGTTCAATTAAAAAAAAATTTTTTCTAATATTATTTATTTAATATTTTTTATGTATACTATTGATATCTTATTTTATTCTAACTTCTGTGCTTTTCTGATTTTTTTCAAATTTACTTTTATGATTAACGGCTTCATATGTTTTGATTTATACCCTGGCCAGATTGTTTGGTTGTTTGGTTGTTTTGTTTTACGGCATATCAACCCTTTTCAGGTTATTTAATGCCGAATGCAGTCATTTTGGTGAAAGTGTTTATGCTTCAAGTTCTTTATATCTTCAAGCATTTAT
The DNA here is from genome assembly GCA_963556195.1 of Sepiola atlantica. Lineage (NCBI taxonomy): Eukaryota > Metazoa > Mollusca > Cephalopoda > Sepiida > Sepiolidae > Sepiola > Sepiola atlantica. The sequence continues at coordinate 1,578,324 of OY744549.1, forward strand.
TGATGGTGTTTGGTTTGGTTGTTTTGTTTTACGGCACACCAACCCTTTTCGGGTTATTAAATGCCGAATGCAGTCATTTTGGTGAAAGTTTTTATGCTTCAAGTTGTTTATATCTTCAAATATTTATTCATGGTGCCTAGTTTGGTTGTCCCGCTTTACGGCACATCAACCCCTTTCAGGCCACTCAATGCCGAATGCAGTCATCCTGGTGAAAGTTTTTATGCTTCAAGTTCCTCACACGTTCAAATATTTATTGATGGTGTTTGGTTTGGTTGTTAAAGTATATTTGTTTTCTTCTCTTTTTTGTTTCTTTCCCCTTTTAATATCTGTTTCTATTTAACCCATAGTTGGGACCCTAACAGATACTACCACTCCGGGTCAGGGTGGACCTGGGAGCAATGGTAATTAAGAGGAGGCTCCACATTCCCCAAAGTCCGTAAGCCGGATCTCACCATCGGATGTAGTTTAAGGTCATATCCAGGACCGGGAGTAGGGTAGGAAAAATAAAATAAAAAAGGGGAGGGAGAAAGGGAGAAGGGCTGTTGTTTTTGTTTTTGGTTTTGTAGAACATAATTAAGTTTTACAAAAAAAAAGAAAACAAAAAACGTCAATGTAGGTGAATTTCGTCTCAGGGAGCTACAGGGCAGCCTGATCTGGTATCACCAGACTGGGTAGATTGTGTGTAGCACGATGTAAGTATAGTAAACGGAACAAATACCTAAATTCTTGCTTTATTTATGTTTAATATTATCATTATCCACTGAATCTGAAACTATTTAATGCTGTTATGATTTTAGTAAAATGTTATTAGAATCCAGAGTTTAATTCACTAACGACTTTTTTTTATTTAAATTTTTTTATTTTCTTCCGAGAAAGGGAACAACTTGTAAAATAGTCATTAATTATCTCCCTTATAACAATGTGCACCAACAGATACAAACATACATGTACACAAACATACACACTATATATATATATATATATATATATATATATATATATATATATATATATATATATATATATATATATATATGAAGCAATCCAACAAAAGATATAAGCGTCAACTAATATCTTATAATTAGTTAAAACATCCGGATAAAAATTGAAGCTCAATATACTGGATAGAGCGTTAATATTATAATATAAAATGAA
>OY744549.1:1591978-1699478 GCA_963556195.1 Sepiola atlantica
GGTTAGGGTTAGGGCTAGGGCTAGGGCTAGGGTTAGGGCTAGGGCTAGGGCTAGGGATAGGGTTAGGGTTAGGGTTAGGGCTAGGGTTAGGGTTATTTAAGGGAAATAGTCTAGCCTCACTCTTATCGAACATTACCGGATTGTTCTTGCTTTGAGCCATTTTTTCCTATTTATTGTGCCATTTTACCGTGTCATTTTTATCAGTGCCGTTTTACCGTGTCATTTTTTCTTGTGCAATTTTTACCTCTGCAATTTTAGCCTCTGCCCTTTTACCTGTGCCATTTCTGCATCTGCCGTTTTTACCAGTGCTATTTTTACCTGTGCCATTTCACATCTGCATTTTACCTGTGCCATTTTTACCAGTGTCATTTTTACCTCTGTGCCATTTCTGCATCTGTCGTTTTTACCAGTCTTATTTTTACTTATGTCATTTTTACATCTGCCATTTTACCTGTTCCATTTTAACCTCTGCCAGTTTTACCAGTGCTATTTTTACATCTGCCATTTTACCGGTGTCATTTTCACATCTGCCATTTTAACTGTGCCAATTTTACCTGTGCCATTTTTACCTATGCCATTTTTACCGATCACCGTTTTTAGCTAAACACCGGTTGATATGCCGTAAAACTCAACCCCCAATCAAAAGTTGATTCGTTGAACGGTTAGAAAATGCTAGCTTTTGCAAAATCCTTATTAAGGAATAAACTATATTCGCATAAAATGTAAACCTAATGACACGTCGGTTAATAGCCACGGAGCGCTCCAATACGCTGGCCTTGTGTCAGGAGGGAGTGAACTTCACGACTAAACTAATGCAGAATCCCCTGGAGGAATAACCGATTGTCCGAAGCGTTCCACTCCGGTTCAGTTAACCCGCCTCCGTCGTCGGCTACACACACGCTTGATTAACTCACCAGTGTACACCGTACACGGCTCTTGTTACACAGCTCAGAAACCTGTGATCTTTGAACTCTACCCGGGGTGAAAGTGCCGTTCAAATGTTTTTAGTGCTGACGGCAACTTCGATTCGACGCACTAAACATTTTTATTTCTTTTGGTTTGGGGTTGGAGGAGGATTTTTTTTTTCTTTGGTGGTGGTAAAAAAATAAAGACATTTTGTTTTTCTTCCTGTTAATCTTTCTTTTTTTTTCCCTACCTTTCTTTCTTTCTTTTTTTTCCTTCCTTTTTCCTTTTTTCTTTCTTTCTTATTCGTTTGCTTTTCCTTCTTTCTTTCTTTTTTCTTTCTTTTTTCTTTCTTTTCCTCCCTTTCTTTTTTCAGCACCTGTATCGCTCGGGTACACGAACCGAACTTTTGGCCAAGATCAAAGTGTAGTATCTGTTCCGATGGATACTGCACCCCATAAACTGGTATCGTCTTGGCCTTCGGGGCTTGATTCTGCCGGTCTATGGGTCTGTCCTGTGCATTTCTAGGAGGTCCACCCTCCCAGATTTTGCCTCCCCTCTTTGGGGAGGAGTAAGTTTATTGTTTACTGCCTGAGGTGTCCCTACCGGGGAATGCCGACGGGGCTGCCCAGGCAATTTTTAATGGCCAGTGCTCACCTTTCTCGAGCACTGGCTTTTCAAGTCCCACTTTCCCGACCCGACCTTGGGTCACATCTTACCTTGTGGGAGTAAGATAAAACTGGCCTTGTGCCTAACCTCCTGGAGAGGAGGTAAATAAATACACGAACCGAAATTTATTTTAGAAAAGTTCCAATGGTGTAAGAAGGGGCGGAAAACTCTCTTTTTTTTTTTTAAGTACATAATTTCTACCGGCCGTATTCCACGACAACCTTGGGTTTTTGGTGGCTATGAAAAGGACACTAAATCGGGTTTTAATTATAATTTTGTCGATCCTTCGACAGGTGCGACAACCAATCATGTGGAAAGCATGTGGCAACAAGCCAAGAGGAGGAACAAATTAGAATGTGGGACCCACACACAAATGGTGGAATCCTATTTATCAGAATTTATGTGGCGGCAGAAATTTTCCGCCCCCCCCCCCCCCACAGAGTCTTTTTGAACAAATTTCTGAATTCTATCCCGTTTAAAAAAACAAAATCTAGAAAGAAAAAAAATCCAGAAAAATTTATTTTTTAAAAAATAATTTTTTTTAGGGGTTTTAATAAAAAAAATGTTTTAAACCAGAACCGATGGCGGCACATGTTCGTCTTTGTCCACTGTCCGTTTTTCACAACTTTTTACTGACCATTTTTTTTTCTTTTTTCGGTGTACACTTATCTATCAGGCTGCTAGAGAATTCTGGGGGTTTTGGAAAAAAAATTCAAATATTTTACATTTTAGGAGGGGGGATCAGTTTCCAATGTTAATTCAACGTAGACTGATCCCCCTCTTTTTGACCATCTCAATTTAAAAAAAAATCTTTTTCGGTGTACAATTACCTATCATGTCAGTAGAGAATTTCGGGGTTTTTGGAAAGAAATTTTTAAAAATTGAGATTTTAAGACGGGGGATCAGTTTTCAATGTAAATTCAACGTAGACTGATCCCCCTCTTTTTGACCATCTCAAATTTTTACAATTATTCAAGAGAAAAAAAAACTGTTTTAAACCAGAACCGATGGCTGTTCGTTTTGAAATGAAAAAATATACTGTTGATTTTCCCAAATTTTAGTTTCTTCAATAAATGTTCTATCAATATTGATTTTCACAAATTGTTATTTCTTCGAAAAATGTTCTATTAATTGAATTTGCATGACTTCTTATGCATATTTTCAATTTTCGGAAAAATTGCGTACTAAAAAAAGAGTTATCTGCCCCTTACATCATTGGAATTCTTCTAAAATAAATTTCGGCTCGTGTACCCGATCTATACAAGTGCCCTTTTTTCTTTCTTTCTTTCGTTTATTCTTTTTTCCTTTCTTTCATTTCTCTCATTTCTTTTTTCGTTTGCTTCCTTCTATTTATTTCGTTTTTTCTTTCTTATTCTGTTTCTCTCGTCAGCACTCCAGAAAAAACATTCGATTCTGAGTCCGCGTGCCGCTATTCCGAATTCACAACAGCAAGTCACAATCAATAGACTGTCTCTCCGGTCGTAATTTTTCAAAAGTCAAAATCTTTTTCATGTAAAAATTTATAATTAAAACTTGCTAACAAGAAAAAGTTTTGTATTTTTATTTCAAATAATTTCTTTAAAAAAAAAAGTAATCAAATAAGTGTTTTTTGTTTTGTTTTCGAAACATTGAAATATGAATTTGGTGCTTCTGCTGTTTCGCCACGACATTAAAATATTTACAGAAATGTATAAACTTTGTTATGTACTTACGTATTAGCTGAAAAATACGCAAATCAAGGGATAGGCGAGAGCGCTCTAGCCCTTAATAGACTGCACGAATGGTCTATGCTGGAAATCTCATTTCTTTGATCAATCATAACTCAAAAACCAATAATTCAAATTAATTAAAACTTTGCACAAAATTTTTATTTGATAGGTTCTATAAGTATGTAGAATTTCAGCATCATTAGTCAAGGCAACCCAGAGATCCAGAAAGTTCAATCATGAAATCATGTTATCTGTGTGTACGTACGTACGTATGTACCACCCTATATTTCACCAACTATTTGATGGATTCAGCTGATTTTTGGCAGAAATAGAGGTTCTAGGGTCTAGTTGATGACATTTTAATTTCAGTTTACCATATACCTTAGTTTTCCAGAAAATTCCAAAAAACCTTATGAGAAGGCATTGTATTGAGGCATAGCCTTTACAAAAGTAGTGACATTCCATGAAAAATGCCAGTATACTGAAATCATGTGCCCTTAATAGGGTTAAGACGAACATTCATAGACACAAATGTACAAAAGCAAGGAAATTCCCAAATTTTTACATTTTTATTGTCATTAAGGGTATGCGAGCACAACAGGGCTATGCATTTTACTGGTAGGAATTTTTCTTCAGCGCACCTCACACACTTCATTCAGATAGAATAATTTTAAATCTGTCTGATATGCAGCTCTCCTCTTGTCTCTACTGATAATTGTCTTTTTATTCTTTCATTGAAGGTATATCATTTTGCTTGTTTTTTTTTAAATGTTATTTGACTAAATCTATATGTATTCCATGAAAAATGCCAGTATACTGAAATCATATGCCCTTAATAGGGTTAAGATGAAAATTCATATACACTAAATGTACAAAAGCAAGGAAATTCCCAAATGTTTACACTTTTATTGTCATTAATTAAGGTTATGACTACATATCAACCAAACAATTTCATTATCATATCACTACAGTATAAATCTCTATGCATGAGTGGATGAAGTGTGTGAAGTGCGCTGAAGAAAAATTCCTACCAGTAAAATACATAGCCCTGTTGTGCTCGCATACCCTTAATGACAATAAAAGTGTAAAAATTTGGGAATTTCCTTGCTTTTGTACATTTAGTGTATATGAATTTTCATCTTAACCCTATTAAGGGCATATGATTTCGGTATACTGGCATTTTTCATGGAATTCATCCAGTATTTAAGAAAAAGAAAAATTATATAGAGAAAGGAGATAATTTAAATTTTGTTTACTGGTTTTAAAAAAAAAATGGCGGCGCTTTTTCGTGATACTCCATCACCCGTTTTTCTCAACTTTTTTACTGACCATTTTTAATTTTTTTTTTCGGTGTAAAATTAGCTATCAGGTCGCTAGATAATTCCGTGCTTTTTGGAATTTTTTTTCAAATATCTTATATTTGAGGATTGGGGATCAGTTTCCAATATAAATTTAACGTAAAATGATCACTCACTTCTGGACCATGTTAGATGGTGTTTGTTCGTTGTTTTTTTCACTGTTTTTACGGACCAATTTTTTTCGTTTTTCTGTGTAAAATTATCTATCATGTCGCTAGAGCATTCCGGGTTGCCTGGAAATTTTGGGAAAAATTTGTGATGGTCTAAAAGTGAGGGATCAGTTTACACTAAAATTTAAAATAGTTGGAAAAAGATTCCAAAAACCCGGAATAATTTCGCAACATGACAGGTAATTGTACACAGAAAAAAGAATTTTTTAAATTTGTGATGGGGGATCAGTTTACGTAAAATTTATATAGGAAACTGATCCCCCCACTAAAATTTTTAAAAGTTGGAAAAAAATTCCCAAATTCCGAGTATATATGTATGTATGAATTATTAAAAATAAGAAAATTTTCGAAGATATACTTCATCACCAGAATTTAAAAAAAAAGAGTTATATAAAAATACCTTCTTTTTTTCTCTTTTTTTCTCATCATTTTTTGGGTTTTCAATTCGTCTGTTGGTGAAGCGCAAACAAATAAACTCATACAAGAGACCGAAAAAGAGACAAGAAGGAAAAATCTTGCAAAATCGTAGACTTCGCCGTTCCAGCAGAGTGAAAATCAAAGAGACGGAAAAATGAAGCAAATACTAGCCAATAATAATAATAATAATAAAAAATATGGAAAAATCTTGTAAAATCGTAGACTTCGCCGTTCCAGCAGACCACAGAGTGAAGATCAAAGACACGGAAAAACGAAGTAAATACACAGAACTAGCCAGAGAACTAAAAGGAACCTGGAGCATGAAGAAAGTCAGTATAATACCAATAATCGTAGGAGCACTAGGAACAATCCCAAAAACCGAGAGAAAAACTGGGAGAAATTGGAATCAAAGGGATCATCGAAACCAGACAAAAGACGGCAATGATCAAAACAGCTGCAATCTTAAATGCGGAAACCAACCCACATAAGCTACGTAGGGTAACTAGTCACAATGAATTTACAACAGGAAGAAAACAAAACCACACGAAGAACACCACATCACGAACCAAGGAACAGAAACTGCAAGAAACATCGCTTCATAAGCTCCCCACCAATGTGGGTTTTTTAAGTCAAGAACGTGGCACGTGGCGGTGCAAATTGAATCAGAAATGGTGTTCTTGTGTAGAAAGCATTGTTTTTATGGTAATATGAATTATTAAAAATAAGAACGCCATACAATGCATTTTTTTAAAAATTCTGATGAAGTATATCTTCGAAAATCTAATTGAAATAAAATAATTGGAAAGAAAAATTAATAAATTTAAAATGCATTGTATGGCGTTCTTATTTTTAATAATTCATATTACCATAAAAACAATGCTTTCTAAACAAAAACACCATTTCTTGTATGTATATATGTATGTATGTATGTATGTATAATGTGTGTGGAGTTGAAATAGTTCATATGATTGAAACGCACATGGGAAAATATGTTCAATAAAAAAAATTGTGTACGTGAAAATAAAATGTTCTAAAGAAGAAATTGTCTCTGTAGGAATATGAATGCGTATGTGAAGAAAAATTCTCTTACCGAGAAAAACGTGTTTATGAATTTGAACATTTGTGATTTTGTGGGTCAGACAAGGAGACGAGCAGCGTCACCGATGACTACCGTCTGCCGGGGCCGGAGCTGGAAATAATGCCTGTCTGACGTTGTGCACCGGTTTATATAATCAAGAAGGGCAGATAACTCTGTGGTCGACCTCCAGCGCCATCTGACGGTGAAAAGCGACGCCTACTGGCAAACCGGTGCAATTATGTTTGAGGGGTGGGGGGGATAACTGCTACAATTCCGATCCAGAAAACATTCACAGCAAGAACTCGTATGTAAAAATAATGGAAGAAAGTGTTTCTGTTTCTCTATCCATTTACCAAACGTCATGCGGGATTTTCATGGTGAGGACTTCTTTGCAACGGCTTATAATCTGTGCAACACATTACCGCAGGACTGCTTCTCTACTGGCTACAACCTGGTCGTCTTCAAATCCAATGCCAACAGATTCTTGTTGTGGGCCACCCCTAAAATTCTTGTCGTGGACCACCCCTAAAATTCTTGTTGTGGACCACCCCTAAAATTCTTGTTGTGGACCACCCCTAAAATTCTTGTTGTGGACCACCCCTAAAATTCTTGTTGTGGGCCACCCCTAAAATTCTTGTTGTGGGCCACCCCTAAAATTCTTGTTGTGGACCACCCCTAAAATTCTTGTTGTGGACCACCCCTAAAATTCTTGTTGTGGACCACCCCTAAAATTCTTGTTGTGGACCACCCCTAAAATTCTTGTTGTGGACCACCCCTAAAATTCTTGTTGTGGGCCACCCCTAAAATTCTTGTCGTGGACCACCCCTAAAATTCTTGTCGTGGACCACCCCTAAAATTCTTGTTGTGGACCACCCCTAAAATTCTTGTTGTGGACCACCCCTAAAATTCTTGTTGTGGACCACCCCTAAAATTCTTGTTGTGGACCACCCCTAAAATTCTTGTTGTGGACCACCCCTAAAATAATGAAACACATTTCACACCATTGATTAATGTTAGTACTCCCATAGTGTTCCTTATCTGGCAATCATTCCCATTGACCATTATCTTCGAATATGTCTTGGCAAGTGTGAGTAGGTATTAGTATGATGTTGCATCAGCACACCCGTTAAATACGTAATCACTATCTGTTGGTTTGGTTGTTGTTTTGTTTTACGGCCTATCAACCCTTTTCGAGGTATTTAATGTCGAATACGGTCATTGGTAAAAGTTTTTTTTTTAGCTTCAAGTTTTATATATCTACAAATATTTATTCATGGTGTTTTGTTTAGTTTTTTTGTTTTACGGCCTATCAACCCTTTTCGGGTTATTTAATGTCGAATACGGTCATTGGTAAAAGTTTTTTTTTAGCTTCAAGTTTTATATATCTACAAATATTTATTCATGGTGTTTTGTTTAGTTTTTTTGTTTTACGGCCTATCAACCCTTTTCGGGTTATTTAATGCCGAATACGGTCATTGGTAAAAGTTTTTTTTTAGCTTCAAGTTTTATATATCTACAAATATTTATTCATGGTGTTTTGTTTAGTTTTTTTGTTTTACTGCCTATCAACCCTTTTCGGGTTATTTAATGTCGAATACGGTCATTGGTAAAAGTTTTTTTTTAGCTTCAAGTTTTATATATCTACAAATATTTATTCATGGTGTTTTGTTTAGTTTTTTTTTGTTTTACGGCCTATCAACCCTTTTCGGGTTATTTAATGCCGAATACGGTCATTTTGGTAAAAGTTTTTTTAGCTTCAAGTTTTATATATCTACAAATATTTATTAATGGTGTTTTGTTTAGTTTTTTTGTTTTACGGCCTATCAACCCTTTTCGGGTTATTTAATGCCGAATACGGTCATTTTGGTAAAAGTTTTTTTAGCTTCAAGTTTTATATATCTACAAATATTTATTCATGGTGTTTTGTTTACTTTTTTTGTTTTACGGCCTATCAACCCTTTTCGGGTTATTTAATGTCGAATACGGTCATTTTGGTAAAAGTTTTTTTTTAGCTTCAAGTTTTATATATCTACAAATATTTATTCATGGTGTTTTGTTTAGTTTTTTTGTTTTACGGCCTATCAACCCTTTTCGGGTTATTTAATGCCGAATACGGTCATTTTGGTAAAAGTTTTTTTAGCTTTAAGTTTTATATATCTACAAATATTTATTCATGGTGTTTTGTTTAGTTTTTTTGTTTTACGGCCTATCAACCCTTTTCGGGTTATTTAATGCCGAATACGGTCATTTTGGTAAAAGTTTTTTTAGCTTCAAGTTTTATATATCTACAAATATTTATTCATGGTGTTTTGTTTAGTTTTTTTGTTTTACGGCCTATCAACCCTTTTCGGGTTATTTAATGCCGAATACGGTCATTGGTAAAAGTTTTTTTTTAGCTTCAAGTTTTATATATCTACAAATATTTATTCATGGTGTTTTGTTTAGTTTTTTTGTTTTACGGCCTATCAACCCTTTTCGGGTTATTTAATGCCGAATACGGTCATTGGTAAAAGTTTTTTTTTAGCTTCAAGTTTTATATATCTACAAATATTTATTCATGGTGTTTTGTTTAGTTTTTTTGTTTTACTGCCTATCAACCCTTTTCGGGTTATTTAATGTCGAATACGGTCATTGGTAAAAGTTTTTTTTTAGCTTCAAGTTTTATATATCTACAAATATTTATTCATGGTGTTTTGTTTAGTTTTTTTTTGTTTTACGGCCTATCAACCCTTTTCGGGTTATTTAATGCCGAATACGGTCATTTTGGTAAAAGTTTTTTTAGCTTCAAGTTTTATATATCTACAAATATTTATTAATGGTGTTTTGTTTAGTTTTTTTGTTTTACGGCCTATCAACCCTTTTCGGGTTATTTAATGCCGAATACGGTCATTTTGGTAAAAGTTTTTTTAGCTTCAAGTTTTATATATCTACAAATATTTATTCATGGTGTTTTGTTTACTTTTTTTGTTTTACGGCCTATCAACCCTTTTCGGGTTATTTAATGTCGAATACGGTCATTTTGGTAAAAGTTTTTTTTTAGCTTCAAGTTTTATATATCTACAAATATTTATTCATGGTGTTTTGTTTAGTTTTTTTGTTTTACGGCCTATCAACCCTTTTCGGGTTATTTAATGCCGAATACGGTCATTTTGGTAAAAGTTTTTTTAGCTTTAAGTTTTATATATCTACAAATATTTATTCATGGTGTTTTGTTTAGTTTTTTTGTTTTACGGCCTATCAACCCTTTTCGGGTTATTTAATGCCGAATACGGTCATTTTGGTAAAAGTTTTTTTAGCTTCAAGTTTTATATATCTACAAATATTTATTCATGGTGTTTTGTTTAGTTTTTTTGTTTTACGGCCTATCAACCCTTTTCGGGTTATTTAATGCCGAATACGGTCATTTTGGTAAAAGTTTTTTTAGCTTCAAGTTTTATATATCTACAAATATTTATTCATGGTGTTTTGTTTAGTTTTTTTGTTTTACGGCCTATCAACCCTTTTCGGGTTATTTAATGCCGAATACGGTCATTTTGGTAAAAGTTTTTTTAGCTTCAAGTTTTATATATCTACAAATATTTATTCATGGTGTTTTGTTTAGTTTTTTTGTTTTACTGCCTATCAACCCTTTTCGGGTTATTTAATGCCGAATACGGTCATTTTGGTAAAAGTTTTTTTAGCTTCAAGTTCTATATATCTACAAATATTTATTCATGGTGTTTTGTTTAGTTTTTTTGTTTTACTGCCTATCAACCCTTTTCGGGTTATTTAATGCCGAATACGGTCATTTTGGTAAAAGTTTTTTTAGCTTCAAGTTCTATATATCTACAAATATTTATTCATGGTGTTTGGTTTATTTTGTAGAGAAAAATTGTTGTTTTTATTTTTGGCTTTGTAGAACATGATTGAGTTTTGCAAAGGGAAAGGAAAAATACAATAACATCAATGTTTGGTGCATTTTTGGTCAGTAAGTCAGTATCTTCCTGTTACATTATACATTACTATTTGTTTTCTATCGATAGTAATGTACGTTACACTTATTAATTATTATCGTTCGGACTGACGAAACCTCGAGACCAACGCTTTCCGCAACATCATAATACGAAAGTCGAAATAATACGAAAGTCGAAATAATACGGAAGTCGAAATAATACGAAAGTCGAAATAATACGGAAGTCGAAATAATACGAAAGTCGAAATAATACGGAAGTCGAAATAATACGAAAGTCGAAATAATACGGAAGTCGAAATAATACGGAAGTCGAAATAATACGAAAGTCGAAATAATACGGAAGTCGAAATAATACCAAAGTCGAAATAATACGAAAGTCCCTCGGAAAGCGCCGGCCAAGGCTCGTCTCATAAAATCGATTTAAACTTCTTAATATCTTTCGCAGATTCATGAATAATTAACAGTTTTTGGTGCAATTTTAGTTAAAGGGCGATGCAGCCAAATATTTCGCTAAAAAAAATTTCTTGTTCATTTTTTACTCGTTTTCTTTAGACAATATGGCGTCTTACGAGCAAGCGCCATTTTTTTTTTTTTTTGCAAGTTCGCGTGACAAAACTATTGATTTCTAATAAATAGCAGTTGGAACGGTTTAAAAATACAAACAAATATCACAGGTCAGTTTTAAATTAACTTTTATCGACAACAGTTACTTTTATTTGTTGTATATTTGTTTTTTTGAGCGTTTTCAGCGTACTGATCATTCTGAAAGATACCCTTACTTTGTTTTAACAGTTGCAACTTAAAATAAATCGTTCATAAATTACGTCCCTTGTTTGTTTTTTCATATTTAAATTAAATATAAATAACATTAAATAACAAATTAAATAACATTGAAAAAAAAGAAGAAAATAAGGATGGGTATATTGATGCGGTTAGCCAAGGCCACCGTAACTCTCCAATGTTATCGAGTATTTTTGTCTTTTTTTTCAGCGCTGAACGAGAAAATTAATCCACTTAATTTGTTGCCCGATTTAAAAAAAAAAAATTTATTGGTGCAATTTTAGTTAAAGGGCGATGCAGTTAATTATTTTCATGTAAAATCATTATTTTGTACTTACTCAGTCATATTTTATCTCTCACGGCACGAAAAAGAATTTAAAAATATCAAGCAGAACTTTAATTAGAACGATTTTTCCATTTCCATAAGGGCGATATGAAACGTCGAGTCGCTGCCATTTTCGGAGTGGCCGGTTAGCTAACTAAGGGCAGATAAGTGTCGCGAAATTGGGTCCCCTAGGTAGGCACGTGTGACCTAATTAGTACTTTTGAAGAATTTCTCTGAGAATGGACGTGAACGCATTAAATTTGAAGGATCTGGTATATTTGTGCATGAAGCCGGCGAAGACTATTGATTTTCTGCAATCGCAGGAATTATTTAATAAATATATATTTTATTATTATTGCTTATGTGTTTCTTTCTTTTTATAATCCTAACAATAAAAACGGAGTTAATGCCCTTGTCTATTCTACCGACCGCTCACAGCGAAAATGTCGGCTCGCTCACAAATACAGGTTGTACATCGAAATGGAAAAATCGTTCTAATTAAAGTTCTGCTTGATATTTTTAAATTCTTTTTCGTGCCGTGAGAGATAAAATATGACTGAGTAAGTACAAAATAATGCTTTTACATGAAAATAATTAACTGCATCGCCCTTTAACTAAAATTGCACCCAGTTTTTAACAACGTCTCAACATTTTACACTTTCATAATCGTTCTTAACTTTTTTTTCTCGTAATTATATAAATGTATATAACCTTTATATTTGTCTCTGTTCATTCTTTGAATTACACCAAACACTTTTTTAAACAACTTGTTTTAAATTACTATATTAAACACTGTTCTCTTTTAACATTTTATTTTAACCACTTTTCTCGTTAAGCAACTTATATTAAACACTGTTCTTTTTAAACAACTTTTCTTTTCAACACTTTTCTTTTTAAAACATGGTACACCTTTTCTTTCTTTTTTAACTGTCTCAGATTTTCTTTTCACTTTATCAAATTAGGACCCGAAAATGTTCAATTGTCTTTACTTACACATTTTATACACAAAAAGTTACCTTATAGTTTTTTTCTTCGTCTACTTGTCGCCGTCGTTATCTGTGCCGAGGGTTTCATTACGTCTTTGGCCGTGATTGGTTCTGTCGCCTTTGTTCTATGGACAAACTTTGTTTTCATGCAGGAGACAAAACTCAGAGACAGATTTTTCTTAGAGAGAGATTCAATTCTTTTATTCATCTGTCTTGTGCTGTGAAAGGATTTCCACCCATTCGTCTCATTCCATTCTTTTCTCATGCATACCTTTTGTTGTGGGGTGCGACGGATGCATGGGGATATATGCCGGATCTCATTCGAGATCCAGACCATAACTTTTTAGCCAATATTTTCATGGGTCCGCTTGCTTCCAGGACGAGCGACTACATGATCGGGCTTATCGCTGTCAGCTCCCAAAGCGTATTCTCTTCAAAACTCTAGTTTTTGAGAAAAACAAATGACGTAACAAACACTTGCCTCGCGTCGGCCAATCAGATACGACATTCAACAATCGTACCATATCTGACCTTCTCCGACCCGAGATTCCCTGTGTCGGCGCCGAATTTGTCACTTTGTTATGGTTTGACAAAAATGATTCACTCACAACAATCCCCTCCAGTGCATGCCAGCTTAACCCGCACTTATTGTCTCAACTGACCCCAGCCATAATTCGTACAAGCTAACTTAATCGTTTCCAAAAATATAGGGGGCCGATCCATAATATAACATTCAGACAGCCTGATCTGGTAGCCCCAGCGAGCCTGTTGGCAAGTGTGAGTAGGTATTAGTATGATGTTGCATCAGTTCATAACATTGAGCAACGTTAGTACATCCATAGTGTTATTCATCATTCGTCTGGCAATCACTCCCTATTAACCATTATCCTCGAATGAGTCTTGGCCTAGATAAGCGGCGACATCAATAGTAAAACAAACAAAAAAATAAATAAAATAAAATAAAACAGATGAAAATTGGTGAGTCAGAAGCAATTGCCCTTTTGGCTAAGATCAAAGTGTAGTATCTGTTCCGATGGATACTGCACCCCATAGACCGGTATTGTCTTGGCCTTCGGGCCTTGATTCCGCCGGTCTGTGGGTCTGCCCTGTGCAGTTCTAGGAGGTCCACCCTCCCAAGCTTCGCCTCCCCTCTTTGGGGAGGTGTAAGTTTATTGCTTACTGCCTGAGGCGCCCCTACCGGGGAATGCCGACGGGGCTGCCTAGGCAATTTTTAATGGCCAGAGTGCTCACCTCTCGGGCGCTGGCTTTTCAAACCCCACTTTCCCGACCCGACCTTGGGTCACATCTTACTTGTGGGAGTAAGATAAAACTGGCCTTGTGCCTAACTCCTGTAGAGGAGTAAATAAATACTCTGATAGAGAACGCACCGTGTTTCCGTGACTTCGCGTCGTCAACGTTCGGGCAGGTCTTGGAAGCGCCCGAGAGTTGACGAAACTATTAACCAATCAGGTTGCAGCTGGCATTAACCAATCAGGTTGCAGCAAGCAGACGATAACTTTTGGAAGAAATTAATTTCTATGATCTGCAGCGCGTTAAAAAAACAAACAAATAATGAATTTCTACGATGTGTGTCAGCGCGTTGAATCTCCCGAAGGATTCATTGAGTTCTGTCAGCAACGGTCACTTCTAGCGAAACACTAACCCTAACTCTTAACCCTAATCCTAAACCGTAACTCTTAATCTTAACCCAGAAAATGCTAAAAAAAGAAGAAAAAAAACATTGAAAATAAAAATGAAGAAAAAACAAAACAAAAAAAATTGGCTAAAAACAGTGGTTTTGTTGTTTGTTATAAAAAAAAAATCTTTTGAAACTTTTCGGTGCACAAAAAAACAAAACAAAACAAAACATTCTATTAAAAAATATTTGATTAACAATGGTTTCTGTGACAAAAAAAAAATCTTTTGAAACTTTTCGGCGCACAAAAAAACAAAACAAAACATTCTATTAAAAAATATTTGATTAACAATGGTTTCTGTGACAAAAAAAAAAATCTTTTGAAACTTTTCGGCGCACAAAAAAAAAACAAAAAAAAAATTCTATTAAAAAATATTTGATTAACAATGGTTTCTGTGACAAAAAAATAATCTTTTGAAACTTTTCGGTGCACAAAAAAACAAAACAAAAAAAAATTCTATTAAAAAATATTTGATTAACAATGGTTTCTGTGACAAAAAAAAATAATCTTTTGAAACTTTTCGGCGCACAAAAAAAACAAAACAAAACATTCTATTAAAAAATATTTGATTAACAATGGTTTCTGTGAAAAAAAAAAATCTTTTGAAACTTTTCGGCGCACAAAAAAACAAAACAAAACATTCTATTAAAAAATATTTGATTAACAATGGTTTCTGTGACAAAAAAAAAAATTTTTTGAAACTTTTCGGTGCACAAAAAAAAAACAAAAAAAAAAATTCTATTAAAAAATATTTGATTAACAATGGTTTCTGTGACAACAAAAAAAATCTTTTGAAACTTTTCGGCGCACAAAAACAAAACAAAAAAAAACATTCTATTAAAAATATTTGATTAACAATGGTTTCTGTGACAAAAAAAAAATCTTTTGAAACTTTTCGGCGCACAAAAAAACAAAACAAAAAAAAACATTCTATTAAAAAATATTTGATTAACAATGGTTTCTGTGACAAAAAAATAATCTTTTGAAACTTTTCGGCGCACAAAAAAACAAAACAAAACATTCTATTAAAAAATATTTGATTAACA
Source organism: Sepiola atlantica (assembly GCA_963556195.1). Taxonomy (NCBI): domain Eukaryota; kingdom Metazoa; phylum Mollusca; class Cephalopoda; order Sepiida; family Sepiolidae; genus Sepiola; species Sepiola atlantica. Next base: position 1,607,069 of record OY744549.1, read on the forward strand.
ATGGTTTCTGTGACAAAAAAAAAAAATCTTTTGAAACTTTTCGGCGCACAAAAAAAAAAATTCTATTAAAAAATATTTGATTAACAATGGTTTCTGTGACAAAAAAAAAATCTTTTGAAACTTTTCGGTGCACAAAAAAACAAAACAAAAAAAAAACATTCTATTAAAAAATATTTGATTAACAATGGTTTCTGTGACAAAAAAAAAATCTTTTGAAACTTTTCGGCGCACAAAAACAAAACAAAACAAAACATTCTATTAAAAAATATTTGATTAACAATGGTTTCTGTGACAAAAAAAAAATCTTTTGAAACTTTTCGGCGCACAAAAACAAAACAAAAAAAAAATTCTATTAAAAAATATTTGATTAACAATGGTTTCTGTGACAAAAAAAAATCTTTTGAAACTTTTCGGCGCACAAAAACAAAACAAAAAAAAACATTCTATTAAAAAATATTTGATTAACAATGGTTTCTGTGACAAAAAAAAAAAATCTTTTGAAACTTTTCGGCGTACAAAAAAAAAAATTCTATTAAAAAATATTTGATTAACAATGGTTTCTGTGACAAAAAAAAAATCTTTTGAAACTTTTCGGTGCACAAAAAAACAAAACAAAAAAAAAACATTCTATTAAAAAATATTTGATTAACAATGGTTTCTGTGACAAAAAAAAAATCTTTTGAAACTTTTCGGCGCACAAAAACAAAACAAAACAAAACATTCTATTAAAAAATATTTGATTAACAATGGTTTCTGTGACAAAAAAAAAATCTTTTGAAACTTTTCGGCGCACAAAAACAAAACAAAAAAAAAATTCTATTAAAAAATATTTGATTAACAATGGTTTCTGTGACAAAAAAAAAAATCTTTTGAAACTTTTCGGCGCACAAAAACAAAACAAAAAAAAACATTCTATTAAAAAATATTTAATTAACAATGGTTTCTGTGACAAAAAAAAAATCTTTTGAAACTTTTCGGCGCACAAAAAAACAAAACAAAACATTCTATTAAAAAATATTTGATTAACAATGGTTTCTGTGACAAAAAGAAAAATCTTTTGAAACTTTTCGGCGCACAAAAACAAAACAAAAAAAAACATTCTATTAAAAAATATTTGATTAACAATGGTTTCTGTGACAAAAAAAAAAAATCTTTTGAAACTTTTCGGCGTACAAAAAAAAAAATTCTATTAAAAAATATTTGATTAACAATGGTTTCTGTGACAAAAAAAAAATCTTTTGAAACTTTTCGGTGCACAAAAAAACAAAACAAAAAAAAAACATTCTATTAAAAAATATTTGATTAACAATGGTTTCTGTGACAAAAAAAAAATCTTTTGAAACTTTTCGGCGCACAAAAACAAAACAAAACAAAACATTCTATTAAAAAATATTTGATTAACAATGGTTTCTGTGACAAAAAAAAAAATCTTTTGAAACTTTTCGGCGCACAAAAACAAAACAAAAAAAAAATTCTATTAAAAAATATTTGATTAACAATGGTTTCTGTGACAAAAAAAAAATCTTTTGAAACTTTTCGGCGCACAAAAACAAAACAAAAAAAAACATTCTATTAAAAAATATTTGATTAACAATGGTTTCTGTGACAAAAAAAAAAATCTTTTGAAACTTTTCGGCGCACAAAAACAAAACAAAAAAAAATTCTATTAAAAAATATTTGATTAACAATGGTTTCTGTGACAAAAAAAAAATCTTTTGAAACTTTTCGGCGCACAAAAACAAAACAAAAACTAAACATTCTATTAAAAAATATTTGATTAACAATGGTTTCTGTGACAAAAAAAAAATCTTTTGAAACTTTTCGGCGCACAAAAAAACAAAACAAAACATTCTATTAAAAAATATATGATTAACAATGGTTTCTGTGACAAAAAAAAATCTTTTGAAACTTTTCGGCGCACAAAAACAAAACAAAACAAAACATTCTATTAAAAAATATTTGATTAACAATGGTTTCTGTGACAAAAAAAAAATCTTTTGAAACTTTTCGGCGCACAAAAACAAAACAAAAAAAAAATTCTATTAAAAAATATTTGATTAACAATGGTTTCTGTGACAAAAAAAAAATCTTTTGAAACTTTTCGGCGCACAAAAACAAAACAAAAAAAAACATTCTATTAAAAAATATTTGATTAACAATGGTTTCTGTGACAAAAAAAAAATCTTTTGAAACTTTTCGGCGCACAAAAAAACAAAACAAAACATTCTATTAAAAAATATTTGATTAACAATGGTTTCTGTGACAAAAAGAAAAATCTTTTGAAACTTTTCGGCGCACAAAAAAACAAAACAAAACATTCTATTAAAAAATATTTGATTAACAATGGTTTCTGTGACAAAAAAAAATCTTTTGAAACTTTTCGGCGCACAAAAACAAAACAAAAAAAAACATTCTATTAAAAAATATTTGATTAACAATGGTTTCTGTGACAAAAAAAAAATCTTTTGAAACTTTTCGGCGCACAAAAACAAAACAAAACAAAACATTCTATTAAAAAATATTTGATTAACAATGGTTTCTGTGACAAAAAAAAAATCTTTTGAAACTTTTCGGCGCACAAAAAAACAAAACAAAACATTCTATTAAAAAATATTTGATTAACAATGGTTTCTGTGACAAAAAAAAAATCTTTTGAAACTTTTCGGCGCACAAAAACAAAACAAAAAAAAACATTCTATTAAAAAATATTTGATTAACAATGGTTTCTGTGACAAAAAAAAAATCTTTTGAAACTTTTCGGCGCACAAAAACAAAACAAAACAAAACATTCTATTAAAAAATATTTGATTAACAATGGTTTCTGTGACAAAAAAAAAAAAATCTTTTGAAACTTTTCGGCGCACAAAAAAACAAAAAAAAACATTCTATTAAAAAATATTTGATTAACAATGGTTTCTGTGACAAAAAAAAAAAATCTTTTGAAACTTTTCGGCGCACAAAAAAAACAAAACAAAACATTCTATTAAAAAATATTTGATTAACAATGGTTTCTGTGACAAAAAAAATCTTTTGAAACTTTTCGGCGCACAAAAAAACAAAACAAAACATTCTATTAAAAAATATTTGATTAACAATGGTTTCTGTGACAAAAAAAAAAATCTTTTGAAACTTTTCGGCGCACAAAAAAAAAACAAAAAAAAAATTCTATTAAAAAATATTTGATTAACAATGGTTTCTGTGACAAAAAAATAATCTTTTGAAACTTTTCGGTGCACAAAAAAACAAAACAAAAAAAAATTCTATTAAAAAATATTTGATTAACAATGGTTTCTGTGACAAAAAAAAAATCTTTTGAAACTTTTCGGCGCACAAAAAAACAAAACAAAACATTCTATTAAAAAATATTTGATTAACAATGGTTTCTGTGACAAAAAAAAAATCTTTTGAAACTTTTCGGTGCACAAAAAAAAAAAAAAAAAAAAAACATTCTATTAAAAAATATTTGATTAACAATGGTTTCTGTGACAAAAAAAAAATCTTTTGAAACTTTTCGGCGCACAAAAACAAAACAAAAAAAAAACATTCTATTAAAAATATTTGATTAACAATGGTTTCTGTGACAAAAAAAAAAATCTTTTGAAACTTTTCGGCGCACAAAAAAACAAAACAAAAAAAAACATTCTATTAAAAAATATTTGATTAACAATGGTTTCTGTGACAAAAAATAATCTTTTGAAACTTTTCGGCGCACAAAAAAACAAAACAAAACATTCTATTAAAAAATATTTGATTAACAATGGTTTCTGTGACAAAAAAAAAATCTTTTGAAACTTTTCGGCGCACAAAAAAAAAAATTCTATTAAAAAATATTTGATTAACAATGGTTTCTGTGACAAAAAAAAAATCTTTTGAAACTTTTCGGTGCACAAAAAAACAAAACAAAAAAAAAACATTCTATTAAAAAATATTTGATTAACAATGGTTTCTGTGACAAAAAAAATCTTTTGAAACTTTTCGGCGCACAAAAACAAAACAAAACAAAACATTCTATTAAAAAATATTTGATTAACAATGGTTTCTGTGACAAAAAAAAAATCTTTTGAAACTTTTCGGCGCACAAAAAAAAAACAAAAAAAAAATTCTATTAAAAAATATTTGATTAACAATGGTTTCTGTGACAAAAAAATAATCTTTTGAAACTTTTCGGTGCACAAAAAAACAAAACAAAAAAAAATTCTATTAAAAAATATTTGATTAACAATGGTTTCTGTGACAAAAAAAAAATCTTTTGAAACTTTTCGGCGCACAAAAAAAACAAAACAAAACATTCTATTAAAAAATATTTGATTAACAATGGTTTCTGTGAAAAAAAAAATCTTTTGAAACTTTTCGGCGCACAAAAAAACAAAACAAAACATTCTATTAAAAAATATTTGATTAACAATGGTTTCTGTGACAGAAAAAAAAATCTTTTGAAACTTTTCGGTGCACAAAAAAAACAAAAAAAAAAAAACATTCTATTAAAAAATATTTGATTAACAATGGTTTCTGTGACAAAAAAAAAAATCTTTTGAAACTTTTCGGTGCACAAAAAAACAAAACAAAAAAAAACATTCTATTAAAAAATATTTGATTAACAATGGTTTCTGTGACAAAAAAAAAATCTTTTGAAACTTTTCGGCGCACAAAAACAAAACAAAAAAAAACATTCTATTAAAAATATTTGATTAACAATGGTTTCTGTGACAAAAAAAAAAATCTTTTGAAACTTTTCGGCGCACAAAAAAACAAAACAAAAAAAAAAATTCTATTAAAAAATATTTGATTAACAATGGTTTCTGTGACAAAAAAATAATCTTTTGAAACTTTTCGGCGCACAAAAAAACAAAACAAAACATTCTATTAAAAAATATTTGATTAACAATGGTTTCTGTGACAAAAAAAAAAAATCTTTTGAAACTTTTCGGCGCACAAAAAAAAAAATTCTATTAAAAAATATTTGATTAACAATGGTTTCTGTGACAAAAAAAAAATCTTTTGAAACTTTTCGGTGCACAAAAAAACAAAACAAAAAAAAAACATTCTATTAAAAAATATTTGATTAACAATGGTTTCTGTGACAAAAAAAAATCTTTTGAAACTTTTCGGCGCACAAAAACAAAACAAAACAAAACATTCTATTAAAAAATATTTGATTAACAATGGTTTCTGTGACAAAAAAAAAATCTTTTGAAACTTTTCGGCGCACAAAAACAAAACAAAAAAAAAATTCTATTAAAAAATATTTGATTAACAATGGTTTCTGTGACAAAAAAAAAAATCTTTTGAAACTTTTCGGCGCACAAAAACAAAACAAAAAAAAACATTCTATTAAAAAATATTTGATTAACAATGGTTTCTGTGACAAAAAAAAAATCTTTTGAAACTTTTCGGCGCACAAAAAAACAAAACAAAACATTCTATTAAAAAATATTTGATTAACAATGGTTTCTGTGACAAAAAAAAAATCTTTTGAAACTTTTCGGCGCACAAAAAAACAAAACAAAACATTCTATTAAAAAATATTTGATTAACAATGGTTTCTGTGACAAAAAAAAAATCTTTTGAAACTTTTCGGCGCACAAAAACAAAACAAAAAAAAACATTCTATTAAAAAATATTTGATTAACAATGGTTTCTGTGACAAAAAAAAAATCTTTTGAAACTTTTCGGCGCACAAAAACAAAACAAAACAAAACATTCTATTAAAAAATATTTGATTAACAATGGTTTCTGTGACCAAAAAAAAATCTTTTGAAACTTTTCGGCGCACAAAAACAAAACAAAACAAAAATTCTATTAAAAAATATTTGATTAACAATGGTTTCTGTGACAAAAAAAAAAATCTTTTGAAACTTTTCGGCGCACAAAAAAAAAAATTCTATTAAAAAATATTTGATTAACAATGGTTTCTGTGACAAAAAAAAAATCTTTTGAAACTTTTCGGTGCACAAAAAAACAAAACAAAAAAAAAACATTCTATTAAAAAATATTTGATTAACAATGGTTTCTGTGACAAAAAAAATCTTTTGAAACTTTTCGGCGCACAAAAACAAAACAAAACAAAACATTCTATTAAAAAATATTTGATTAACAATGGTTTCTGTGACAAAAAAAAATCTTTTGAAACTTTTCGGCGCACAAAAAAAAAACAAAAAAAAAATTCTATTAAAAAATATTTGATTAACAATGGTTTCTGTGACAAAAAAATAATCTTTTGAAACTTTTCGGTGCACAAAAAAACAAAACAAAAAAAAATTCTATTAAAAAATATTTGATTAACAATGGTTTCTGTGACAAAAAAAAAATCTTTTGAAACTTTTCGGCGCACAAAAAAAACAAAACAAAACATTCTATTAAAAAATATTTGATTAACAATGGTTTCTGTGAAAAAAAAAATCTTTTGAAACTTTTCGGCGCACAAAAAAACAAAACAAAACATTCTATTAAAAAATATTTGATTAACAATGGTTTCTGTGACAGAAAAAAAAATCTTTTGAAACTTTTCGGTGCACAAAAAAAACAAAAAAAAAAAAACATTCTATTAAAAAATATTTGATTAACAATGGTTTCTGTGACAAAAAAAAAAATCTTTTGAAACTTTTCGGTGCAAAAAAAAACAAAACAAAAAAAAACATTCTATTAAAAAATATTTGATTAACAATGGTTTCTGTGACAAAAAAAAAATCTTTTGAAACTTTTCGGCGCACAAAAACAAAACAAAAAAAAACATTCTATTAAAAATATTTGATTAACAATGGTTTCTGTGACAAAAAAAAAAATCTTTTGAAACTTTTCGGCGCACAAAAAAACAAAACAAAAAAAAAAATTCTATTAAAAAATATTTGATTAACAATGGTTTCTGTGACAAAAAAATAATCTTTTGAAACTTTTCGGCGCACAAAAAAACAAAACAAAACATTCTATTAAAAAATATTTGATTAACAATGGTTTCTGTGACAAAAAAAAAAAATCTTTTGAAACTTTTCGGCGCACAAAAAAAAAAATTCTATTAAAAAATATTTGATTAACAATGGTTTCTGTGACAAAAAAAAAATCTTTTGAAACTTTTCGGTGCACAAAAAAACAAAACAAAAAAAAAACATTCTATTAAAAAATATTTGATTAACAATGGTTTCTGTGACAAAAAAAAATCTTTTGAAACTTTTCGGCGCACAAAAACAAAACAAAACAAAACATTCTATTAAAAAATATTTGATTAACAATGGTTTCTGTGACAAAAAAAAAATCTTTTGAAACTTTTCGGCGCACAAAAACAAAACAAAAAAAAAATTCTATTAAAAAATATTTGATTAACAATGGTTTCTGTGACAAAAAAAAAAATCTTTTGAAACTTTTCGGCGCACAAAAACAAAACAAAAAAAAACATTCTATTAAAAAATATTTGATTAACAATGGTTTCTGTGACAAAAAAAAAAATCTTTTGAAACTTTTCGGCGCACAAAAAAACAAAACAAAACATTCTATTAAAAAATATTTGATTAACAATGGTTTCTGTGACAAAAAAAAAATCTTTTGAAACTTTTCGGCGCACAAAAAAACAAAACAAAACATTCTATTAAAAAATATTTGATTAACAATGGTTTCTGTGACAAAAAAAAAATCTTTTGAAACTTTTCGGCGCACAAAAACAAAACAAAAAAAAACATTCTATTAAAAAATATTTGATTAACAATGGTTTCTGTGACAAAAAAAAAATCTTTTGAAACTTTTCGGCGCACAAAAACAAAACAAAACAAAACATTCTATTAAAAAATATTTGATTAACAATGGTTTCTGTGACCAAAAAAAAATCTTTTGAAACTTTTCGGCGCACAAAAACAAAACAAAACAAAAATTCTATTAAAAAATATTTGATTAACAATGGTTTCTGTGACAAAAAAAAAAATCTTTTGAAACTTTTCGGCGCACAAAAACAAAACAAAAAAAAACATTCTATTAAAAAATATTTGATTAACAATGGTTTCTGTGACAAAAAAAAAAATCTTTTGAAACTTTTCGGCGCACAAAAAAACAAAACAAAACATTCTATTAAAAAATATTTGATTAACAATGGTTTCTGTGACAAAAAAAAATCTTTTGAAACTTTTCGGCGCACAAAAAAACAAAACAAAACATTCTATTAAAAAATATTTGATTAACAATGGTTTCTGTGACAAAAAAAAAATCTTTTGAAACTTTTCGGCGCACAAAAACAAAACAAAAAAAAACATTCTATTAAAAAATATTTGATTAACAATGGTTTCTGTGACAAAAAAAAAATCTTTTGAAACTTTTCGGCGCACAAAAACAAAACAAAACAAAACATTCTATTAAAAAATATTTGATTAACAATGGTTTCTGTGACAAAAAAAAAAATCTTTTGAAACTTTTCGGCGCACACAAAAACAAAACAAAAAAAAAATTCTATTAAAAAATATTTGATTAACAATGGTTTCTGTGACAAAAAAAAAATCTTTTGAAACTTTTCGGCGCACAAAAACAAAACAAAAAAAAACATTCTATTAAAAAATATTTGATTAACAATGGTTTCTGTGACAAAAAAAAAATCTTTTGAAACTTTTCGGCGCACAAAAACAAAACAAAAAAAACATTCTATTAAAAAATATTTGATTAACAATGGTTTCTGTGACAAAAAAAAAAATCTTTTGAAACTTTTCGGCGCACAAAAAAACAAAACAAAACATTCTATTAAAAAATATTTGATTAACAATGGTTTCTGTGACAAAAACAAAATCTTTTGAAACTTTTCGGCGCACAAAAAAACAAAACAAAAAAAAACATTCTATTAAAAAATATTTGATTAACAATGGTTTCTGTGACAAAAAAAACAAACTTTTGAAACTTTTCGGCGCACAAAAAAACAAAACAAAAAAAAACATTCTATTAAAAAACATTTGATTAACAATGGTTTCTGTGAGAAAAAAAATAAACATCTAAATAATAACAGTTGTTATGGTTTGTTCGTTCTTTATTTTCATATATGTATTTTACTTAGATTTTCTTCGTCCGAATTTATCGTCTGCCAGTCTTCAATTTATTGTTTGGCAGTTTTCGCCTTGTCAACTCTCGGGCGCTTCCGGGACCTGCCCGAACGTTGACGACGCGAAGTCACGGAAACGCGGTGCGTTCTCTAGCAGAGTACTAGCGTTTAGTTTGTCAACTTCAATGCTATTTACGTCTGAGTTTGAAAATCCGACAAGATAACTTTATGTGTTGCATGAATATATATATATATATATATATATATATATATATATATATATATATATATATATATATGTGTACATGTATTGTATTAGTTTCTGTAGATGTAAATCCGTTGAAACTCAAGTGTTTATAAAAAGTGCTCAATAACAAGTAGAGCTGTTTATAAGTATACATTTTTTTTTATTTATACAAACATTATTGGTTACATATGTGCATACATGTTTCGGTTGCACTTTTCACAGGAAGTCAACCTAATCAGACCAAGAATTTCAGAGAAATGGATGGATTTGGAGAAATTTGTCCCATAAAAAGGTCATAAAAAGTATTAAAAGGACAACCACTAACAAAAAAAAGGTCAACAAGTGAAATAGGTAATCCGATACTAATTCATAAGAAATAGAAAATGACTAACCCCCAAAAAGATTTATTTAGGGGAGAAAGTTCTCCAAATCCATCCATTTCTCTGAAATTCTTGGTCTGATGAGGTTGACTTTCTGGGAAAAGTGCAACCGAAACATGTATGCACATATGTAACCAATAATGTTTGTATTAAAAAAAAATGGGAATCTATGACACGCGGTTTGTCTATTTCTTCTCTTGTTTCTTTCTTTCTTTTCTCCTACCGAGTTTGAGAACACGAGTTTCGCCGGACGCATTTCGTCTCGGCTAGAGATGTATGAATAAAAGTTGTGTATGTGATTATGCTTAGTTATGGTAATGTGCGAGTGAGATTATGTATGTGCGTGCGCATAGGACGTGTGCGTATTTAGTTTTGTGTATGCGCGTGAGTAAAGTTGTCTATATGTATGATATCGTCAAGTCGTATGTGTCATAATTTTGACACGGCAGTTTTTAGTTGATTAACTTAAAGATCCCTCCCCTTCGACCGCCATAGTTAAATATAAGTTTTAAATTTCCCCCTCTCTATAAAAGATGTATCAAATTGCTTGCTACCACCACTCTCTCTGGTTGTGTTTAAATTGTCGTAGGGAAATTCAATTTTCTATCAGTCTCAAGAATGTAATTGTCTGAGTGATGCTTGAAAAAACCGCACGGTTGAAATAAATTATTGCATCGACAATTATGTGATTTCGTGTTATTATATTTTATGTTATATATATATATATATATATATATATATATATATATATATATATAATATTCTGTGAATATTATTGGCGTCATTCCAAACTATTTCGTTCGGCCAGTCGATCGTACCTTGCGTAAATATTTCTGGAATTCCCTCGTGCCCTTCGCAACGCCCCCCCCCCCCCGGGGCCCTCCTCTCTAACCGTCCCCGATAGTTCGCCTTCCATCCTCCGTCACATCCCGATACAACTAACCCCACTGACCCCGGCAATTCGCACTCAATTCGAACGCCCCCCCCCACGCTCCCCCACAGCTTCACCTCCTAATCAACGACCCACCAAACCCGAACTCCCCGCCGTCGCTCCCTCCTTCACGCTACCCACAAACACGGCACCCACCACCACCTCCGACGACCGCAGACCAACAAATTCCAACAGAAGTTTATCTTACTTGCCACTCCCCCTCCCTCCCTCCTTCCCCCTCTCCCTCCTTCCCCTTCTCTCTCTCTCCCCCTCTCTCTCTCTCTCCCCCTCTCTCTCTTCTCGTGTCTTCTTTTTTCGTTCTATCTTTAACTGTTTCTCTTTCTTTCTCTTTTTCTCTCAAATCAAAACTCTCTCGCCCCGCTCTGTCTTTCTAAGCATATAAAACAAACATTCTCTTACCCCCACCCCCCAGCGGATCTTCGTGTCTTTCGGGCAACCTAGGTGCTAACCCTAGAGGCATCATACCCGGGATGTTAGCGCGGTGACTAAGTGGTTAACGACGTGGACTGAGGACCAGGGTATGCGGAGTTCGAATCCTATGCCAAAAAGCTGAGAAAAAAAAAAATGTCGGCAACCATCTTGTCTTTCCAAATTTCCAAATTTTCGTGAACGTAAAATTTCAGTGCTTTTAAACTTTAGCGGATACTTTAAATAAAACAAACTGAGGAATATCTATTTGATGTACGACTTACCTGTCACGGGTTGAATATATCCTATACCAAAAAACACGTAAATTAATGAAGTAGTTTTTATTTTATAAATAAAAATTAAATTTTACCGATTAACGAATGACGGGAAAATACGGCAGCCATTACGACATAGTAAAGGGATATTCAATGGAGAGTAATTTACTCCTCTCCAGGAGTTAGGCACAAGGCCAGTTTTTATCCTACTCCCACAAGTAAGATGTGACCCAAGCTCGGGTCGGAAAGTGGGGGTTGAAAAGCCAGCGCCCGAGAGGTGAGCACTCTGACCATCAAAAATTGCCTGGGCAGCCCCGTCGGCATTCCCCGGTAGGGGCGCCTCAAGCAGTAAGCAATTAACTTACTCCTCCCCAAAGAGGGGAGGCAAAGCCTGGGAGGGTGCACCTCCTAGAACTGCACAGGACAATCCCATAGACCGGCGTAAATCAAGCCCCGAAGGCCAAGACAATACCAGTCTATAGGGTGCAGTATCCACCGGAACAGATACTACACTTTGATCTCGACCAAAAGGCCGAAACTCCATATATTCAATGGAGATAACCCTCCCTAACTATTGCATACGGTGTTGATTTGGGCAGCGTTACTGACAGTTTAGGGGCAAAGGCATGACCAGAACGCGTACATTCATTCGTTTATCAGTATTGTTTTTTAATCGACTTCTTTGACATTTTTCGTGAAATTGTTTTAAACTTTATGACTTGGATGAACTGTATAAGTTTAACAAAAATGCGTGTTTTTGGCCGATGTATTTGATGTTTTATATACTTTTATGTATTTTTTATATATTTTTATATATTTTCAAAGCTTAATTTTATTACTTTTTTTTTTATGAAAGAAAATTACATTTTAGCCATGTAGGAAGAGGAAAGCCATTTTGAAAGTTTCCACAAGGGGATTGAAATTGTGTTTTTCATTTTAAAAAGTGGGAAAAGTTAAATGTATCTCATTTTGTCTTATATAGTACGTCTGTGTTATCTTTCAGAAATTGTGTTTTTGTTTTTTTTTAAATTGTGTTTTTCATTTTAAAAAATATGGGAAAAGTTTTAATCTATCTCGACGTCACGTGATCAAATGGAGCGATTTTTGAAGTTAGGGTTATCTCCCTTTTAAAACTTTTTTTTTTGTACTTTTTACATTTGATTTATTTCCATCAAATGTAAAAAGTACAAAAATATAAAAGAACTAAATTATCAGGGTATCTTTCAGAATGATCAGTACAGTCGCGGACGGGGTCCAAAAAAACGAACGAGAACGGGGTTATAAAAATAAATATGCAACAAGTGAGTTTAACCTACGTCGAGAAGAGATAATTTCCTACCTACCTGTGAAATTTGTTTGTATTTTTACGTACTATAAATGGGTTTGTAATAGATGTAAAAAAAAAATTCTTGTTCATTTTTGCCATGTATTTGTACCAGACAAAATGGCCGCCGATCCAGCCTCGATTTCGTTGCAGCCTTCACCTTGAGGTCACGGGTTACGGCGTGTGTGTGTGTTTTTTTTTACTGGGACTCATAAGCAAAACGTCTTTTTTCGACTTTTTTTATATATATACTGTTGATTTTCTCAAATTTTTATTTTTCTTCAATAAATGTTCTATCACTATACTGTTGCTTTTCTCAAATTGTTATTTCTTCGAAAAAATGTTCTATTTTAGAATAGTTCCAAAGGTGCAGGTAACTCTTTTTTTAGTTCACCATTTCTCCGAAAGTGGATCCATTTTCGGAGAAATAAAAATGAAATTTTTTATTATTTTAGATGTTAGGAGGGGTGGGGGATCACTTTACTATATAAGTTATACGTAAAGTGAGCACGCATTTCTTGGCCACCGAATCTCACCTCTCGTATTTCGACCTCTAAAAAAAAAAAGTTTCTACTTTTTGGGGCAAATTACATGTAAACAGCCTCAACAAATATCCGCGCGCGCTCGGATATTTGTTGAGGCTGTTTACATGTAATTTGCCCCAAAATGTAGAAACTTTTTTTTTTTAGGGGTCGAAATATGAAAGGTGCACTTCTATAAATTTACCAATAAAAAAAAATAATATATTAATACTATTATTCTTTTTGCTTCAATGTATTTTCGTTTCGTTCTTTGATTTGGAATACATAAAAAAAAAAAAAAATAGATTATGAGTCCCAGTAAAAAAAAAAACCCTGGAAATGAATTCCAGGAAGACGACCGCCATTTTGTTCGTCGCTAATGATTCTATGAAGAAAATATTGATTCCTAATAAATAGCAATTGACACGGGTTATAAATACAAACAAATATCACAGGTCAGTTTTAAATTAACTTTTATCGACGACAGTTACTTTTATTTGTTGTATATTTGTCTTTTTGAGCGTTTTCAGGGTACTGATCATTCTGAAAGATACCCAATTAGCAAAAAATCACTTCATTCACCATGAATTAGACACATTTTTGATATTTCAAAAATCATGAGTCAATTTGTTTATATTGTTGATATTGTTGATATTTGTTGATATTTCAAAAATCATGAGTCAATTTGTTTATATTGACGTCTTGATTACAAAAATTATAATTAGAATACAATTAGAAAGCAAATTCAACATTTTACAAAATCGCATGTTTGCCAGGCCTGTATTATGGATCGCCTTGATCTTGGGCCATTTATAACGACAGCTAACAGAACTAAAAAGGGGTAATAAACAAAAAACAAATAAACAACAAATAAATGTTACCAAAGGCAATAAAAATTACTCTTCTACTAAGCTGAATAAGTTTTTTTGTGTTTTAATTTATTTTAAAGAGTTTATTTGTTCAAAACAAACCTGGTGTCCACCTGCTTACATTAGTCCTTACTTTCCACAGTCGGCACAGTCGAGGAAACAGGGAGCAGGAAGGAAGTCCCAGAGGCCGGCAGTACGAGGAAAGAGAAGCTATTGGTGCAGAAGACTCTCCGGCATCTGGGGACGTCCACAGTGAATGGGTGAGACCCAGCTGATTGTCGGGTTGGTCGAGTGCAACCACGCCAAGGGGGCACCAGAGCAGCAAGTTCATCGGAGCACATTCCATCGAAGTACTTGTAAAATAGGCATAAGGATGTAACATTGCAGCGATGGGACAGGGGCTGGAGCCTGGTGGACAGTAAGGGAGCTATTAAATTTGCGACTCTCTTTTGGACCTTGTCCAAGAGGGAGAGACCAGTGGATAATGCACGAGACCAGATGTGGCAGTAATACTCCGTGCGTTTCCAATTTGTCTAATTGTGGTGTTTATCGTCTGTCAATCTCCTTGACCCTTATCCTCGACTGGCCTTTGGGTCTTCATAAGTAGTTACCTGTTAATTCTTGTAGTATTCTTAGTAATTATGATGAAAAATTCCCCAAATAAGATCAAAATCTTAAGGACACATATTTTCGTCTAACAAGAATTGGTGAGTAAGGGAAAATGTCTCCACTCTAACAGATTTCCATATTGTTTTGGGAATTTGTCATCATGTATCGGTGAGACAGGCAACTTTAAAAAAAATGATTTACCTTTTTTTCACCTCCAACAAGGCATATTGTCAGCGAACGCTTAAATTATAGTATTTAAGAAATAATTCATCTTTTTATAATGTAATTTGAATTGTTGATATATCTTCTTTATATATATATATATATATATATATATATATATATATATATATATATATATATTTACTCCTCTGCAGGAGTTAGGTACAAGGCCAGTTTTATCTTACTCCCACAAGTAAGATGTGACCACAGCTTGGGTCGAGTAAGTGGGGTTAAAAGCCAGCGCTCGAGAGGCGAGCACTCTGGCCATTTAAAAATTGCCTGGGCAGCCCCGTCGGCATTCCCCGGTAGGGGCGCCTCAAGCAGTAAGCAATAAACTTACTCCTCCCCAAAGAGGGGAGGCGAAGCCTGTGAGGGTGGACCTCCTAGAACTGCACAGGACAAACCCACAGACAGGTGGAATCAAGTCCCGAAGGACAAGACGACACCCGTCTATAGGGGTGCAGTATCCATCGGAACAGATACTACACTTACTTCCTAGCGTGTGCCAGGTAAGTATATATATATATATGTATATACTTAGACAACAAGTCATTATCTAAGCAAGCGTTGTTGAACGTCACAGAACTTTCTCGTTTGTATATCTTCTTCGTGAGGTTCTCAAATCGTCGATAGAATAAAATGAACTCAACCACACGCCCTCTTCTCTCTTTCATTCGCCTTAACGATACTTATAAAACATTAACTCAAGTCTTCTTATTTAAAAAAAACAAACTAATCCTGAAGCGCTCGAAAAAAATGGCCGAATTAAGAACTATCGGAGAAGTACTATACGGATTGCCACCTGAAACCAGAAAGATGGCTCGACGGTTTGATAACCTCACGAAGAAGATTTACAAACGAGAAAGTTCCGTGACGTTCAACAACGCTTGCTTACATTCCCTGCGAGACTGTTTTCGCTGCGGTTCTACATCTGGCAGCCATTTTGTTTTGTAGGATTCTCTGCACAGTCGGAGAAAATTTTTTCTTCTGGTTTAATTATTTTTGACAAAGGGAAGTCTCTTTTCCTGAAATATTAAATAATGATTTTTAAATCACCCGGACATCACACAAACAGCTAAAAACACTCTTGCTGTTATGTAGATTTTAGGAAAAATAAATAGTAAGTCATATTTCGTATTCGATCGATTTATTGTTTTTGTTCCTTACAACTTGCATCTTACCCGGAATTTGCATTGCCCACAGCCTTTCAAATACTTACTACTATATATATATATATATATATATATATATATATATATATATATATATATATATATATATATATGCAATAGTTTCGTCTATAGTAAAACATCTGCTGTTGCTGAGAACAGATACTACACTTTGATCTTAGCCAAAGAAAGTAAAAAAATAATTTTAGAAAGCTGTTAGAGGCCGAACAATGCGTTTATTTAGTTTTTGCTAATTTGAACTAAAACTCCATTCATCTTTTTGGTGCTTTAACTTTGACCCCGTCGTTAGGGTTAGGGTGAAGGTCAAAGTATGGGTTAGGGTTAGCGTTAGGGTTAGGGTTAGACTTAAGGTAATGGTAAGGGTTTAGGGTCATGGTCAAAGTGCGGGTTAGGGTTATGGTCAAAGTGGGGGTTAGGGTCAAAGCGGGGGTTAGGGTTAACGTCAGAGTTATGGTAACGGTTAGAGTAAGGGTTAGGGTAAGGTTTAGGGTTAGGGTCATGGTCAAAGTAGGGGTTAGAGTTAGGGTAAGTGTCATGGTCAAAGTGGGGGTTAGGGTTAGTGTTAGAGTTAGGGTTAGGGTAAGGGTCATGGTCAAATTGGGGGTTAGCGTTAGAGTTAGGGTAAGGTAAGTTAGCGTTAGAGTTAGGTTAGGGTCATGGTCAAAGTGGGAGTTAGGGTTAGCAGTAGGGTAAGGTTTAGGGTTAGGGTCATGGTCAAAGTGGGGGTTAGAGTTAGGGTTAGGGTTAGAGTAAATGTTAGGGTCATGATCAAAGTTAGCTTGGGTCCTAATGCAACAAACTATCATCTTTTTATCTGATATATAAAGTAAAATAAATCTATCTCGATTTTTTGTCATCGATAGCTTTTTTGCTACAAAATCAATATTCAATTCTGGTTCGTCAGTTGTTTTGTTGAATCGTTGACGCATGTTGTTGAGAACAATAAAATGAAAATACTTTGGCCAGTTCTGAATTGTTTACAGACGGATGCCATCTTAAAAAAAAGAGGAACTCTGTATTCGTCAATACAGGGTTACTTCCCTTTGTTTGGAACAAGGAAATAATATTGTGAAAAAAAAAACGATATAGTTTAAAAAAAAATTATATTCCAAGGAAACCCACGACAGAGAGGGTGCAGAGAAGAAGATATTTCATATTAGCAGTCGTCTGAGCCGGACAAAGTATTAAAAAAAATAAATTGAAGCTAAGTACGTTTTTATATAGTTTATAATACTGTACAACAGTAGAAAATGACATTTGGCTAGTCAGAAGCAAATCCTGATCTGTCGGTCTGACTTTTAAAATCCGACAAGATAATTGTCTATGTTAGATAAGTGTTATGTATTATGTAGCAGCAATATTTTTTTTTATAGAAATCGCTCCAGACAAGACATGAAGCCACTTGATGTAAGGAGCTAACAAGAACAAATATGATTATCGCAAAGACAGGCGATCCCTATTGGCCATAATCTTGAAATAACCAAGGCTATAGGTAGGTAGGAGGAAAACAGTCAGCAGGAAGAGAGTTCCACAAGCTTCAGTTCTGGACTAGGAAGCTGTATTACAATAAGATATCAAAACAGCGGATTGATGGAGACCACTAGACCAACGAGTCAAACGAGCTGGAACAAAAGAAGCCGGGAATAGATCACATAATTCTGAAGAACACATGCCATAATAGTATTTATAAAAAAGACTGAGACTAGCAACATCACGTCTGTGAGAGAGAGAAGGTACCGAGAAGAAGAAAGGGTAGGGCCAATCAAATTACAAATACGTTTCTGCACCTTATCAAGAAACCTCAAATAGGACAAAGATTCACCACCCCAAATATGACAACAGTACTCCATACATCGGCTGGTTGTGGATTTGTAGAGATAGAAAATAGCCTCAGGTGTGAGAAAGTGTTTGGAGTGATAGAGAGAACCGACTTTACCGGAAGCAGAAAGAGCAACGGATCTAAAAAAGATTTGGTGAGAAAGAAGACCAATAACTCGATTTCTCCTCAAGAGCAGAGCCATCCATGAGAATCTCAAGAAGAAAAGGGAAACGCCTACGATTGAAAAGATAGGATACTGGTAGGCATGACAAGTTTTCTAGCCTAGTAGAGGAAAGCTATCTTCTTTCTGGCAGACTTAGGGCATCTTGTGTGTAGTTCTTCCAATTTATATTGGCTAAGAATGTTGTCAGGTTAGGGTAAGAATCAGGGTCATGGTCAAAGTGGGGGTTAGCGTTAGAGTAAGGGTTAGGGTTAGGATCAGGGTCAAAGTGGGGGTTAGAGTTAAGGTAAGGGTTAGGGTTAGGATCAGGGTCAAAGTGGGGGTTAGAGATAGGGTAAGGGTTAGGGTTAGGATCAGGGTAAAAGTGGGGGTTAGAGTTGGGGTAAGGGTTAGGGTTAGGATCAGGGTCAAAGTGGGGGTTAGAGTTAGGGTAAGGGTTAGGGTTAGGATCAGGGTCAAAGTGGGGGTTAGAGTTAGGGTAAGGGTTAGGGTTAGGATCAGGGTCAAAGTGGGGGTTAGAGTTAGGGTAAGGGTTAGGGTTAGGATCAGGGTCAAAGTGGGGGTTAGAGTTAGGGTAAGGGTTAGGGTTAGGATCAGGGTCAAAGTGGGGGTTAGAGTTAGGGTAAGGGTTAGGGTTAGGATCAGGGTCAAAGTGGGGGTTAGAGTTAGGGTAAGGGTTAGGGTTAGGATCAGGGTCAAAGTGGGGGTTAGAGTTAGGGTAAGGGTTAGGGTTAGGATCAGGGTCAAAGTGGGGGTTAGAGTTAGGGTAAGGGTTAGGGTTAGGATCAGGGTCAAAGTGGGGGTTAGAGTTAGGGTAAGGGTTAGGGTTAGGATCAGGGTCAAAGTGGGGGTTAGAGTTAGGGTAAGGGTTAGGGTTAGGATCAGGGTCAAAGTGGGGGGTTAGAGTAAGGGTAACGGTTAGGGTTAGGATCAGGGTCAAAGTGGGGGTAAGAGTCAGGGTAAGTGTTAGGGTTAGGATCAGGGTCAAAGTAGGGGTTAGAGTTAGGGTTAGGGTAGGTTAGGATCAGGGTCAAAGTGGGGGTAAGAGTTAGGGTAAGGGGTAGGGTTAGGGTCATGGTCAAAGTGGGGGTAAGGGTTAGGGTAAGGGTTAGGGTTAGGATCAGGGTCAAAGTGGGGGTAGAGTTAGGGTAAGGGGTAAGGTTAGGGTCAGGGTCAAAGTGGGGGTTAGAGTTAGGGTTAGGGTTATGGTCAAAGTGGGGGTAAGGGTTAGGGTAAGGGTTAGGGTTAGGGTCATGGTCAAAGTGGAGGGTAGAGTAAGGGTAAGGGTTAGGGTTAGGATCAGGGTCAAAGTGGGGGGGGTTAGAGTTAGGGTAAGGGTTAGGGTTAGGATCATGGTCACAGTGGGGGTTAGAGTTAGGGTAAGGGTTAGGGTAAGGGTCAGGGTTGAAGTGGGGGTTAGAGTTAAGGTAAGGGTTAGGGTAAGGGTTAGGGTTAGGATCATGGTCAAAGTGGGGGTTAGAGTAAGGGTAAGGGTTAGGGTTAGGGTTAGGGTCAAAGTGGGTGTTAGAGTAAGGGTAAGGGTTAGGGTTAGGGTTAGGATCAGGGTCGAAGTGGGGGTTAGAGTTAGGGTAAGAGTTATGGTTAGGATCAGGGTCAAAGTGGGGGTTAGGGTAAGGGTTAGGGTTAGGATCAGGGTCAAAGTGGGGGTAGAGTTGGGTTAAGGGTTAGGGTTAGGGTTAGGGTAAAAGTGGGGGTCAGAGTTAGAGTAAAGGTTTGGGTTAGGGTCATGGTCAAAGTGGGGGGTAGAGTTAGGGTAAAGGTTAGGGTTAGGGTCATGGTCAAAGTGGGGGGTAGAGTAAGGGTAAGGGTTAGGGTTAGGATCAGGGTCAAAGTGGAGGTAAGAGTTAGGGTAAGAGTTAGGGTAAGAGTTAGGGTAAGGGTTAGGTTAGGATCAGGGTCAAAGTGGGGGTTAGAGTAAGGGTAAGGGTTAGGGTTAGGATCAGGGTCAAAGTGGGGGTTAGAGTAAGGAAAAGGGTTAGGATTAGGATCAGGGTCAAAGTGGGGTTTAGAGTTAAGGTAAAGGTTAGGGTTAGGATCATGGTCAAAGTTGATGTTAGATTTAATGTAAGGGTTAGGTTAGGATCAGGGTAAAAGTGGGGGTTAGAGTAAGGGTTAGGGTTAGGATCAGGGTCAAAGTGGGGGTAATAGTTAGGGCAAGGGTTAGGGTTAGGATCAGGGTCAAAGTGGGGGTAAGAGTTAGGGTAAGGGGTAGGGTTAGGATCAGGGTCAAAGTGGAGGTTAGAGTTAGGGTAAGGGTTAGTGTAAGGGTCATGGTCAAAGTGGGGGTTAGTGTTGTCAGGTAAATATTGGACTCTCGGAAAGGGTGCAAATGTCTTGGTCTTTCTTGTAGTATCTGTTCTGATGGATACTACACTCTATAGACCGGTACAGTCTTTGCCTCTTGGGCTTGATTTCGCCGGTCTGTGAGTTTGTCCTGCACAGTTCTGTGAGATGCACCTTACCAGGGAATGTCGACGAGCACTGGCTTTAAATGTCACAAAGACCCTCGACCCCCACCTTTCCCCCTTCCACAACGGGCGTTATGCCTAAAGTGTGGTGCATTCTGAGGGGTGTAATTTTCATTTAGGCTAAGGCTAAAGTGAAGTATCTGTTTCGATTGATACTACACCCTATAGACCGGTATCGTCTCGGCCTTCTGGGCTTGATTTCGTCGGTCTGTGGGTTTTTTCTGTGCAGTTCTACGAGGTCCACCCTCCCAGGCTTTACCTTCTCACCCTTTAAGAAGGAGTTAGTTTATTGCTAATCGCCTGAGGCGCCCCTACCGGGGAATGCCAACGGGCTACCCAGGCATTTTTTGACGGTCACAAGCGCTCTTTCTCTATGGTGCTGACTTATCAAATCCCACTTTCCGACCTTGTGTCACATCTTACTGGCTGTGGGAGGTAGATAAATATCTGCCGGGCTGAGGTATTTTTTTTCGGGTGCATCTTTTTGAACTCGAGAATCTATACGGAATTTCGAACTAAACACTTTATTTAATCAACGGAGATTGTTTGTTCTTCTTCCGTCAGCAATAAGTGATTATTACCGAAGACCATCGTGAGTTGACTCGACTCTACAAGCGCCTCTCCATCGAAGAAAATGCCTTGCGCCTGCTCTCGTCCAACCCAGCCAGCTGGTGATACCAGATCAGGCTGCCCTGTGGCTCCCTGAGACGAAATTCACCTACATTGACGTTTTTTTTTTTTTTTTTTTTTTTTTTTTGTAAAACTTAATTATGTTCTACAAAACCAAAAACAAAAACAACAGCCCCTCTCCCTTTCTCCCTCCCCTTTTTTTATTTTATTTTTAGAACTTGAAGCATAAATCTTTTACTATAATGACCGGATTCGGCATTGAATGGCCCGAAAGGGGTTGATGTGCCGTAGAGCAGAACTACCAAACCAAAAACGATGATTAAACATTTGAAGATATAAAGAACTTGAAGCATAAAAACTTTTACTATAATGACCAGATTCGGCATTAAATAACCCAAAAAGGGTTGATATGCCGTAAAACAAAACTACCAAACTACCAAACCAACCCAGCCAGCAAGACATCTCATGAAACTTCTTGATGTTCAGAATAAAAATATTTTCATGAAATTAAAATCATATTTCGTCAAATGTTGAATTATTTATTTTTTTAATAAATTTAAGTTTTATTTAAAAAAATATGCAGCAGTTTTCCTACAAGCCGCCATATTGTTTAAATATCAATGACTTCTTAGCTGGCCGCTGATTGGTTGAGGCAATCTACTTCCTCCTAGGCTTGACCAATCAGTGGCCTTCTTTTAGGCGAATCTCGGATGGCTAGCATAATTATCTAAACATTCGACCGCCATCCGCCTATTCTCTCTTTTTCTTCTTTCTCGGCCTTTTGGCCAAGATCAAAGTGTAGTATCTGTTCCGATGGATACTACACCCTATATTCCGGTATCGTCTTGGCTTTCGGGACTTGATTTCTGCCTGTCTATAGGTTTGTCCTGTGCAGTTCTAGGAGGTCCACCCTCCCAGGCTTTGCCTTCTCACCCTTTGAGAAGGGGTTAGTTTATTGCTAATCGCCAGAGGCGTGCCTACCGGGGAATGCTGACGGGGCTACCCAGACATATTTTGTAGGCCAGAGTGCTCAACTTCTCAGACGCTGGCTTTTCAAATCCCAATTTCCGACCTTGTGTCACATCTTACTGCTGTGGGAGGTAGATAAATAACTCTTTTACTTCTCACACCCCATCCTGTTCAGTCTCTCATTAACTTCGGTTGATTGAGGACATCGAGATGGGGTAATACCATCGAGGATTCGTTCTCGACAGTCAGTCCGGCAGGAACTGGGCCATTTCGGTGGCCTTTCATCTGCCGGGCTGAGGTATATTGTCCTGGGTTTTCCAAGGAGGTGCACCCTTCCAGGCCTTGCCTCCCCTCTTAGGGGAGAAGTAAGTTTATTGCTTGCTGCCTGAGGCGCCCTGACCGGGGAATACCGACGGAGTTGCCCAGGCTATTTTTGCTCCTTTTTTTAGGGGCGCTGGCTGGACTCTTCCCCCACTTTCCGACCTTGTGTCACATATTCCTGCGGTGGGAGGGAATTAAATACCCTCTTTTACTTCTGTGGCACGAGACGACACTTCTCTTTCCTTCTTTGGCACTGCCAAACACACGTCCCCACTTTTTGGGTACGCAACAGACATTTTCCCGGGCCTTTGGCCCTGGGTTCGACTTTGACAAGACACCAAAATGGCTACTGCCTCAACACGTGGACTTGATATAACACGCACACACACACACACACGCACACACATAATTGCTTACATGTGAACTGACTTTCACACCTGTGTACAGACACACATATTTGCATACACATATGGATGCGTCCTGACACCATAGCCGGTGTACAAACATTCTAATATCATGAACGATTTTCTATTCCCCACTGGGCAATTATAACCACGGGAAATTTCCTAGCTTTCGGCTTCGTCCATACTTATGGACATACAACCCTCTTTCGCTTTTTGTTCACGTACTTACGAGAAAGACGACCCAATAAAGTCGTTATTAAATGGTAGATTTTAATTTGTCACTCTCTATCTTACAGATCAAGTGTTAGTCCCAGGAAGGGACCCCTTGATTTCTGAGAACTTACACTGAAGTAACATGAAACAGAAAAATATGTGAGTTTGAATTACCTACTGGGGAGTTTGAATTACCTACTAGACACAAAATGAGTGGGCTTTCTCTTAATACCAACATTTACTAGACTTTTACAGCTGAATAAGGTCTGCGTGTTACCGAAACGTTATGGCAACTGAATAAAGCTTATCTCGTACGCACATAGTTTGAATTACCTACTGGGGAGTTTGAATTACCTACTAGACCCCATCCTCGAGTGTCTTCAGCCTCTCTATACAAGGGTTTGTCAGGACAACTTGACATGAGGATACTTTCCCCTACAAGTAAACCCTGACCAAATATTCAAAATAACATAGTATTCCAAGCCCAAATAAGATCCCCTCGACACAGCTATACACTGGCTCATACGAGGAATGGTGCACCTTCTCCAAGTAATGTTACTTCTCCAAGTAACAGCACTTAGCTGGATACTCCACCAGACTAGATGAATTCTTGTCTTGGAATCCGGTAAGACCAAGAGACCACAAGAAAGATATACTATAAAATAGTTGACTGGTCAATTGGGGAGATGAAAATTAATGTGCTTCACTTCTTTACTAACTCAACGGTTGAAAGATAAGAGAACTTTGATAGAATATTTGAATATCTATATCTCATATAGAGATCAAGTGTTAGCCCCAGGAAGGGGTCACTTGATTTCTGAGAACTTCGCCTGAAGTAAAATGAAACAAAAAACACACACACTTGAATTACCTACTATACACTATCCTCGAATGTCTTCGGTCTCTCTGTACAATGGTTTGTCAGGACAACCTGACATGAGGATACTTGACCCTACAAGTAAACCCTGACCAAATATTAAAAAATGACATAGTATTCCAAGCCCAAATAAGATCCCTCAGCACGCTAATATACTTGCTCATACGAGGAATGGTACACCTTCTCCAAGTAATGTTACCTCAAGTAACAGCACATAGCTGGATACTCCACCAGACTAGATGAATTCTTGTCCTGGACATACTAACCTGTTTTCATTTCGTTCACGTCCTAACGAAGACGAACCAATGAAGTTGCTATTAATCAAACGTTAGAACGTGAGTTTGTCACTTTTATTCTAAAAAATAGAAAACTTACAAAATGAAAGCAAAATAAAACAAAAATGGCACAAAAAGGATTAAAAAGGCACAAAGAGGAAAAAATGGCACAAAAAGGGGAAAATGGCACAAAGAGGAAAAAATGGCAACAAAAAGGGAAAAAATGGCACAAAAAGGGAAAAAATGGCACAAAAAGGGGGAAAATGGCACAAAAAGGGGAAAATGGCACAAAAAAGGGAAAAAATGGCACAAAAAGGGAAAAAATGGCACAAAAAAGGGAAAATCGCACAAAGAGGGAAAATGGCACACAAAGGGAAAAAATGGCACAAAGAGGGGAAAATGGCACAAAAAAGGGGGAAAATGGCACAAAGAGTCAACGATATATTGCCTTACTGAATTACACCTCAATTGCAAGCAGATATTAAACTGGAATTTTTTCTTGGCCTTTTGGCTAAGATCAAAGTGTAGTATCTGTTCCGATGGATACTGCACCCCGTACTGGTATTGTCTGGGTCTGTCCTGTGCAGTTCTAGGAGGTCCACCCTCCCAGGCTTTGCCTCCCCTCTTTGGGGAGGAGTTAGTTTATTGCTTACTGTCTGAGGCGCCCCTACCGGGGAATGCCGACGGGGTGCCCAGGCAATTTTTAAATGGCCAGAGTGCTCACCTTCTCGGGCTCTGGCTTTTCAAACCCCACTTTCCCGACCCGACCTTGGGTCACATCTTACTTGTGGGAGTAGGATAAAATCTGGCCTTGTGCCTAACTCCTGGAGAGGAGTAAATTAATACTTAACACATCAATTATCTTGAGACATCAAGAAAACCAAAAAAAAAACAATATTAAATAAATAAATAAAAAGTTAAAAAACAAACAAAAAACAAATAATAAATAAATAAATAAATAAATAAATAAGGGAAAAAAACTCGACACCCAGTGGGATTCACATTGAATCTAATTGGGTTAGCCCGTCCTTACCACTTAAGGGTGCCTAACTTTACCCAGGACTTATTTGACTATATCCGGGTGGGGTTGGGAAAGAGGGGGGGGGTCACATAACTGGTACACTTGTCTGGTTCATTCTATGCTCCCAGTCCTCACCCACAATTCGAAGCACTAGTGGTAATATGATATACCCGCGCCCCATATCCCACCCCCAAAACACACCTACCTAACACCGATGACCACGTCTTTCAGAGTATCACTGTAAACTACAAGAAAATTCTTCAGTCCTTCCCCCTAAATATGATAATAATAATAATAATAATAATAATAATAATAATAATAATAATAATAATTAAAAAAAAAAATTAATAAATTTTTTTTTTAACACCGATGACCACGTCTTTCAGAGTATTGATTTACTCCTCTCCAGGAGTTAGGCACAAGGCCAGTTTTTATCTTACTCCCACAAGTAAGATGTGAACCAAGGTCGGGTCGGGAAAGTGGGGTTTAAAAATTGCCTGGGCTGCCCCGTCGGCATTCCCCGGTAGGGGCGCCTCAGGCAGTAAGCAATAAACTTACTCCTCCTCAAAGAGGGGAGGTGAAGCCTGGGAGGGTGGACCTCCTAGAACTGCACAGGACAGACCCATAGATCGGCGTAAATCAAGCCCCGAAGGCCAAGACAATACCAGTCTATGGGGTGCAGTATCCATCGGAACAGATACTACACTTTGATCTTAGCAAAAAGGCCCTTTCAGAGTATCACGGTAAACTACAAGAAAATTCTTCAGTCTTTCCCCCTAAATATAATAATAATAATAATAATAATAATAATAATAATAATAATAATAATAATAATAATAATAATAATAATTTTTTATTAAATTAATTAATTTTTTTTTTTTTAAATGGTGCCGGCCTAGGCTGACACCAGACAAAATATTTGTAGAGGGTCGAGGAGGGTAAGAAGACCGAGGAGGGACAGCACAAACCAGACCTCCACTAGAAAAGTGCAGATAATGCTGGGACCTTGGGGAGGCTTATTGCCACCCACATCCCAGAGAAGACCAATTGTCCTTACCGGCGAGAAATCAATGGTAAGAGGCTGTTGCGATACCGCATCGTTATCGAAAAGAGGTGAAGAATACTGGAAATCTGGGGAGGCTGTTTGTCACTCAGACTCCAGGAAATACCACTGGTTGTTGTCGGTGAGCAATCACTGACGATGATCTGTGTGATAACTCTTAGTGAGTAGTAGTAGTAGTAATAACAATAATAATAATAATAATAATAATAATAATAATGGCGATAATAATGATAATAATGATAATGATAATAATAATAATAATAATAATAATAATGGAGATAATAATAATAATAATGATAATAATAATAATAATAATAATGGAGATAATAATAATAATAATAATAATAATAATAATAATAATAATAATAATAATAATAATAATAATAATGGAGATAATAATAATAATAATGATAATAATAATAATAATAATAATAATAATAATAATAATAATAATAATAATAATAATAATAATAATGGGGATAATAATAATAATAATAATAATAATAATAATAATAATAATAATAATAATAATAATAATGATAATAATAATAATAATAATAATAATAATAATAATAATAATAATAATAATGGGGATAATAATAATAATAATAATAATAATAATAATAATAATAATAATAATAATGGAGATAATAATAATAATAATAATAATGATAATAATAATAATAATAATAATAATAATAATAATAATAATAATAATAATAATAATAATAATGGAGATAATAATAATAATAATAATAATAATAATAATGATAATAATAATAATAATAATAATAATAATAATAATAATAATAATAATAATAATAATAATGGGGATAATAATAATAATAATAATAATAATAATAATAATAATAATAATAATAATAATAATAATAATAATGATAATAATAATAATAATAATAATAATAATGATAATAATAATAATAATAATAATAATAATAATGGGGATAATAATAATAATAATAATAATAATAATAATAATAATAATAATAATAATGGAGATAATAATAATAATAATAATGATAATAATAATAATAATAATAATAATAATAATAATAATAATAATAATAATAATAATAAAAATAAAAATAATAATAATAATAATAATAATAATAATAATAATAATAATAATGATAATAATAATAATAATAATAATAATAATAATAATAATAATAATAATAATAATAATAATTATAAAATATTAATAATAATAATAATAATAATAATAATAATAATAATAATAATAATAATGGAGATAATAATAATAATAATAATAATAATAATAATAATAATAATAATAATAATAATAAAAATAAAAATAATAATAATAATAATAATATTAATAATAATAATAATAATAATAATAATGGAGATAATAATAATAATAATGATAATAATAATAATAATAATAATAATAATAATAATAATAATAATAATAATAATAATTATAAAATATTAATAATAATAATAATAATAATAATAATAATAATAATAATAATAATAATAATGGAGATAATAATAATAATAATAATAATAATAATAATAATAATAATAATAAAAATAATAATAATAATAATAATAATAATAATAATAATAATAATAATAATAATAATAATAATAAAAATACTCGAATGCGGAAACCAACCCACATAAGCAACGAATGGAGAACAAACACATGGAAGCACATGACAGCAGAACCGGGGAAAATACAACCGCACGAGAGAGACGCAAGCATAGGCTGACGCCACAAAATTATGGACAGAGGGTCGAGGAGGGAAAGCGCAAACCAGACCTCCACTGGAAGAGCGCGGACAGCTCTGGGACCTTGGGAAGGCTTGTTGCCACTCGGGCCCCAGAGGTGACCAATGGCCCTTATCAGCGGGAAATCGTTGGTAGGTGGCTGTTGCGATTACCGCAAGGTCATCAGCGGTGATGAACGAAAAGAGGTGGAGCATACTGGAGGCCTGAGGAGACTTGTTGTCACTCAGACTCCAGGTAATACCATAGGTTGTCGGCAGTGGGTGACCACTGACGATGACCAGTGTGATAACTCCTAGTGAGTAAATAATAATAATAATTACAGCTGTCATTATCTCTAAATGACAGCTGGAATTGGTTGGTCAGAGGTGATCTCAAAAGATCTACTGAGAGCACCTTAATGGCAGCCCAGGAACAAGCCACTCGCACTAGGTCCATCAAACATTACATTGACAAAACTGCAGAATCACCGATATGCCGTTGGTGTAATGAAAGGAAAGAAACCTTAGCGCATATTGTATCTGAATGCCCAATGCTAGCAAAACATCAGTATAAAAAATGGCGACACGACAAAGTCGCTCAGGTACTACACTGGAATATATGCAAACTTTATGAATTGGACCACAATGAAAAGTGGTATGGGCATAAGCCGGAAGTTATACAGGAGAACGACAATGTCAAACTTCTTAAGGACATGCGCATACAGACTGATAACATTCAAAACCCGACTTAATCTTTCTAAACAAAAATAGCTTGCCCCTTCGATATCAGAGTGCAGGAGACAGAACACGAAATAAAAATAAATATCAAGATCTAAAATGGGAATTAGTTAGACTATGGAAATGTAAAGAAGTCAAAGTGATGTTCTATAGATAAAAAAATTTAACTAAAAACATCCAAAAGTTGAGACTGAAACCAAAAGAAGGAGAAAAGGAAGAAGAAAAAGAAAAGGAAGAAGGAAAAGAAAAAGAAGAAGAAGAAAAGGAAGAAGAAGAAAAAGAAGGAGGAAAAGAAAAAGAAGAAGAAAAGAAAGAAGAATAAGAAAAAGTAGAAGGAAAAGAAAAAGAAAAAGAAGAAGGAGAAAAGGAAGAAGAAGAAAAAAAATGAGAAAAAAAAATAAGAAGAAAAGGAAGAGGAAAAAGAAAATAAGAAGAAAAGGAAGAAGAAAAACAAGAAAGGAATAAGAAGAAAAAAAAAGAAGAAAGGAAGAAGGAAAAGAAAAAGAAGAAAACAAAAAAAAAGAAAAAACGAAAACGAAGAAGAAAAAGAAGCAGAAAAAGAAGAAGAAGAAAAAGAAGAAAAAGAAAAAGAAAAAGAACAAGAAAAAGAACAAGAAAAAGGAAAAGAAGAAAAAGAAAAAGAAGAAGAAGAAGAAGAAGAAAGAA
Organism: Sepiola atlantica; assembly: GCA_963556195.1. Classification (NCBI taxonomy): domain Eukaryota; kingdom Metazoa; phylum Mollusca; class Cephalopoda; order Sepiida; family Sepiolidae; genus Sepiola; species Sepiola atlantica. Next base: position 1,636,493 of record OY744549.1, read on the forward strand.
AAGAAGAAGAAGGAAAAGAAGAAGAAGAAGAAAAAGAAGAAAACTAAGAAGGAAAAGAAGAAAAAGAAGAAGAAAAAGAAGAAGGAGAAGAAGAAGAAGAAAAAGAAAAAGAAGAAAAAGAGGAAGGAAAAGAAGAAAAAGAAAAAGAAGAAAAAGAAGAAGAAAAAAAAGAAGAAAAAGGAAATGAAGAAAAAGAAGAAGAAGAAGAAGAAAAAGTAGAAGGAAAAGAAAAAAAAGAAGAAAAAGAAAAGAAAACGAAAAAAAAAAGAAGAAAAAGAAGAAGAAAAAGACGAAAAAGAAAAAGGAGAAAAAGAAGAAGAAAAAGAAAAAGAAGAAAAAGAAGAATGAAAAAAAGAAAAAGAAAAAAAGAAGAAAAAGGAAGGAAAAAAAGAAAAAAAAGAAAAAGGAAGGAAAAAAAGAAGAAAAAGGAAGGAAAAAAAGAAGAAAAAGAAGAAGAAGAAGAAGAAGAAGCAAAAGAAGAAAAAAGAAATAAAGAAGAAGAAGAAAAAAAAAGAATCGGTTTAACGTCTGTTTTCCATGCTGGCATGTGTTAGGTGGCTTTTAAGAATTGACTTCGAAAACTAACCTATCTCTTTATTTATCTCTCTTTCTCTCCAATCCACCGTTATCACTTCCTCTCATGATTCCCTTGAACTTCCCCTGCCAACTGACCCTGATACCTCAACTGTTGTACATCTATTAACCCAATCACTCTCATCCATTCTTTCTTTCTATTATCATCATCATCATCTCTCAAACCCTAACTAACCCCATCTTCATCACTTCCTCTTCCTCTTCCTCTTCTTTGCCTTTCTCTAGCAACTGACCCTGCTGCCTCAACTGTTCAACACCTACAACTGAAGCACTCTCACCCATTCTTCCAATGTGACCAAACCAACAAAATCTCCTTTTCTGCACACATCTCCCTACACTGTCACGATTTTATCTTCCTCTGAGGTCATCAGATCTAAGCCTGTCTTTAAGACACGCATTACATACTCACAGTATCATTCTCATATCATTTATTTCCATGCAACGCATATCCTCAACCCTCACTGGTCAGGTTCCACTTCCATACATCATCACACTGCGCCGATAGACTCTTCCCTTGGTCGAGAGCGGTAACGCTCTGCTGGTTTGTAATAACTGAAGTTCACTGAACTTCATCGACTCCTAACTCTTACAATCACACTAGCACAAACCCCAACCTAACCCCCTCTGTGCTCCAATGGTATCACCAAGGTAAATAAATTCATGAACAATAGCCATCTAAATATACTTTCTTCACATCTGAGTTTTCATCCGACTCTAAAACCACACAACCCTAAGCCTAAACCACACAACCCTAACCCTAAACCACACAACCCTAAACCACACAACCCTAACCCTAAACCACACAACCCTAACCCTAAACAACACAACCCTAACCCTAAACCACACAACCCTAACCCTAACCCTAAACCACACAGCCCTAACCCTAAACCACACAACCCCAACCTATCCCTAAACCACACAACCCTAACCCTAAACCACACAACCCTAACCCTAACCCTAAACCACACAACCCTAAACCACACAACCCTAACCCTAAACCTAAACCACACAACCCTAACCCTAAACCACACAACCCTAAACTACACAACCCTAACCTTAAACCACACAACCCAAACCCTAAACCACACAACCCTAAACCACACAACCCTAACCCTAAACCACACAACCCTAACCCTAAACCAAACCTTAAACCACAGAACCTTAACCCTAAACCACACAACCCAAAACCACACAACCCAAACCCTAAACAACACAACCCTAAACAACACAACCCTAACCTAAACCAAACCCTAAACCACACAACCCTAACCCTAAACAACACAACCCTAAACCAAACCTTAAACCACACAACCCTAACCCTAAACCACACAACCTTAACCCTAAACCAAACCTTAAACAACACAACCCTAACCCTAAACAACACAACCCTAACCCTAACCTTAAACCACACAACCCTAACCATAAACCAAACTCTAAACCACACAACCCTAACCCTAAACCACACAACCCTAACCCTAAACCAAACCCTAAACCACACAACCCAAACCCTAAACAACACAACCCTAACCCTAAACAACACAACCCTAACCCTAACCCAAACTGGTTATCATCTCTCAACCTAGCAGTACTTCCACTGCACTTCTTGTGTACCCAATACTTACAAGTACCACAAAAAATTGACTCTCTTTCCACAAACTGAGCGGGGGGGGGGAACTTTCCTCTTTCTGGTGTCTTTCCAACACTACAACCACTGATCATCACTAACTAACCCCAACCCTAACCCAACCCTAACCACTGATCATCACTTTTAGACGTTTACTTTCGATAGCATTCCTTCAAGTCTTTAATGTTTAAGTCTTATATATATATATGAGGAATAAAAGAAACAATGTTTCAGACAAAATGTAAAAATAAAAATGGAATAAAGGATAAGCAAATCAACAACTAGCAAAAATAAACTCAAAAACACATATTGAATATTTCTACCAAAATATTTCAATTGTTAAAATACAATCATCATCAGTTGGTAGCAGAACTTTAATTAAAAACAGAAAAGTTTTCAAATTTATACAAAGAACGCAATTTGGGGAAAGAAATAGTCACATGTAATAAACAGTAGAAAGGGAGAAAGAAAGAAAGAAATGTTAAAAAAGAAAAAGAAAAAGAAAGAAAGAAAAAAATCAGCAGTTAGCATATAAACGCCGATCGGAAATGCTGTAAGTTAATAAAGTGGGTAGGAAGATTAGTAGTAATTTAAAATGAATGACAGCAAAGAATAAAACCAATAAGGAGAAGGAGGGGGAAGAGGAGGAGGAAGACGGACTCAAAGTTGTAGATGTTATCCGTTATCATATTGGTTTAGGTTCATTTCGATTAGAATCGATCTGGCAGAAGATGTAGAAATATTATAGAATCCTGGTCTTTGAATAATTGTGTTATTATGACGTAGGATTAAACATGATTCTATGAGACGACGGAGTTTAGTGTTGTGGATATGTTTTATTAATATCGCCCTCTGTATATTGAAGTGATGACCAAAAGAAATCATGTGGATACATATTGCGTTATATATATATATATATATATATGATGGCCCATGACACAACGCTCGGTGCCACATTATACCAATTAACACCCAAGAACCGTTGCTCGAAACCTTTACTTTCCATAGTATTCCTCCAAGTCTTTAACTTAACAAGTAAACCTTCCATTGTTTCACAGACAAGCACTAAATTATCAACATAAAACTTCTCTTCCAAACAACCCAGGGAAAATATGTATCATATTGCACAACCTCAATAACTTTGCCATCCAAATATACTTTCTCCACATCTGAGTTCTCATCCATCTCCATTGTGTTACACTTCTTGCACGCAAACTGGTTATCCTCTCTCTCAACCTAACTGCACTTCTTGGATACTCAATCCTTACAAGTACCACAAAAGATTGAATTGCAACCGACTCCCTTTCTACAAACAAAGCAGGGGAACTTTCCTTTTTGGGGAAACTTTCCAAAACAACAACTTTGGTCTTGGTAACATTCACTCTCAGACCTTTACTTTCCATAGCATTCCTCCGAGTCGTTAACGTTTAAGTCATATACATATATATGTTTGGAAAAAGAGATGACGTTCGATAATATGAACGAAACCGGTCAAATCTCTCGTTTTTGTTTTTCTCCTGCACTTTAACCTGTTTTCCGTTTGTCTTTTTTCAAATATTTTGTCTACCACGGCATTTCATTTTCATGACTTATCGTGTACCTTACCCCATATATATATATATATATATATATATATATATATATATATATATATATATATATATATATATATATATATATATATATATGGTATGGACCATGACACAACGTTCGGTGCCACATTATACCAATTAACACCTGAGAACTGCAAAATTGCCTGCCAAGTCGAAAGATTAACAAGGAGCTCTGTGGTCTTTAACAAAGCTTATATATATATATATATATATATATATATATATATATATATATATATATATATATATATATATATATATATATATATATAAAAGGAGATTGTAGTTTGCTTGAAGCATTGCTGGTAAATGTAAGTGTAAATTAGTCGTCCAAGGCTATAGCAATGCGATGTGGTTGCCGTGAGATGGAAAAGTGAAAAGAAATAAACGCAGGGAGAAAGCGAAACTCAAAACGATTTATTAATAATTTCACGAAAACTGATTAAATACCAAATAGTATTTTTTTCGGTAAGTAACAGAACGGCAAAGGGTAATCTTAAATTTTCGAAAGAAAAACTTTCATTATCAAAAGACAACAATAGAAGACCGAGAGGGTCGAAAAAGAACGGGGAAAAAAAAAACCGGTGTCAGATCATCGTAATAAAGGGGAAAACAATTGGCAGTAGGAACGCAGAAAATGTCAAAATTCCATTAAGCAATCATATAACTAAGGTTAAAACATTATAAACATTTGTTTAATAATATACCAATTTTTATAATATTTATATATATATATATATATATATATATATATATATATATATATTTAGGCAAACATTATTAAATAACACGGAGTGGTTTCGTTTGATGCAACTTTTTTTTTTTTTCAATTTTCCGAATTGTCCATCTAATGTTTCGGTCAAATTGATATAAATATGATCCATGGCTTTCTTGTTCCATTCTTTTTTCTTTTTTGCAAGTACTTTCGATTTGAATTGTCAAATCATCTTCAGGCGGTATTAGTTTTAGTGTCTTTACAAATTATGACTTTACTGTTGTGCTCATTTTTTAATTATAACGGCAAGTAGTTTATAACTTGAAAAAGCGTCGTAAAGTTGAAATGTACATGAGAGCGTGATGGCGTTCTACACATACGCGAGATTTAAAGTTTGACTGTTTAAACCGTTAAGAAATTGATGACGTTAATAAAAGTGCATACAATTCAAACGCATAACTACCTAATGGCTAAGAATTTGGTAATGTCAATTATTATGCTAGACACTTTAAAATGTTGCGACTAGTTTCATAATTGACATTATTAATTGTGGGATGTTATATATATATATATATATATATATATATATATATATATATATATATACACACATATACATATACACACATATACATATACACACACACATATATATATATATATATATATATATATATATATATATATATATATATATATATTTGAAAATTTCTTTGAGAAACCAGTAAACAGACGCGTGAATTCATATCAATAAATGAAAATTTATTTAATCATTTTTTTTTCCTTTTCTTATAATCCCAAATTTTCGGTTTTATCAAACCATCATCATGGTAAACAGACATTGTATTTCCTCTTTTTTTTTTTTTTTCCTGGTAAAAAATCTGACGGCGTGTCCGAAGATATACGATCTCCTCCGATCTTTTTGGGGAGTTTTTTTTTTTTTATATGTCCGATATTGTAGTGAAGGCCCTGGTTGGCCGAGGTGAATAATATAAGTGTTACTACAGTTTTAGAAGCGTCGTTAGTAGATATATTTGAAAATTTCTTTGAGAAACCAGTAAACAGACGCGTGAATTCACGCGTCTGTTTACTGGTTTCTCAAAGAAATTTTCAAATATATCTACTAACGACGCTTCTAAAACTGTAGTAACACTTATATATATATATATATATATATATATATATATATATATATATATATATATATATATATACACACAGTGGCAGATCGGGTGGAGGCGCCAATGATAGGGAGGCAAAATGCCATTTGCTCATGACCAAGCCTCCAAGACGCACGCATTGTAAATGTTCAAAATCTTTTCGGTAACTATTTGCTAAACGTTTATATGGCACCTCTCAGATAGTTCCCGACTAAATACTTAACATCTATTATTTTATTCAGTTTTAAAAAAAAACAATTTCAACTTCTATTATTTCCTTTTCTATAATGAATAAATCAAATTTAGATGCGTTTGTTAATGGATTTAGAAAGCGATTTAAATCAAATTTCAAACATAACAGATCCGTAAAACTAGGGGACACTAAAAACACTTTAGTTTTGCGCATGTTGATTTTTAACTATCTGTCGTTTCATTGTTTAGCCGTATCACAGCTCTTTCAGTGTTGCTATATGGTGCCCCCCCCCCACCAACGTAAATTCACTAGACTAACTCGACAATCAACTAAATCTCATTCATTCACTGTGGAGGTCCCCAGATGTCGGAGAGCCTTCTACTCAAATAGCTTCTTTCCTCGTACTGCTGGCCTCTGGAACTCCCTCCCTGCCCCCTGTTTCCCCAACAGTACAGACATGCAGAAATTTAAAACTAATGTAAACAGACACGTCGCTGCGCAGATCCCAATCTAGGTTGACCCCCCCACACCCTTCCTTCTCCCCTTTTCTTTTTCTCAGTAGCCCCTTACATCTACAGTGGCGGCCTGCCTTGTTTGGGGTGAACTATGTTAAAAAAAAAAATAAAAAAAATGTGGCGAGTGTTTCAAACTGAGATTTGAAACCAGGCCGCTTGGTCAGCAGTCAGGACCGCTTACACCTATGCTATTACCCTCGCTATGAAGTAATGGAAATTATAATGCTTTATGTGTGTTTAAATTCACATTATTGACTGCCTATGAACCCGCCCAGGGACACGTATTCCAAACAGTTTGGTGGAACATTTTCACATCTAAAAGGTTAAGATATTTATATATCTTGTTATCATCTCGAAACCTACTAGTACTTCCACTGCACTTCTTGTGTACCCAATTCTTACGAGTACCACAAAAAATTGAATTGCACCTTTCTACGAACAAAACAGGGAAACTTTCCTTTTTTGGGGAGCTTTCCAACACTACAACTGATCATCACTTTTGTCTTGGTAACATTCACTCTCAGACCTTTATTTTCCATAGTACTCCTCCAAGTCTTTAACGTTTAAATCATATATATATATATATATGTATATATATATATAGGAGCTTAAATTTATTCGAATTGGCCTTAGTGGCGCTTGCATCTAACCAGGAAGTTATGGTTTGCACAACTCCTATCAGCTCACATGAATCCTTAATTGGACATTATAATATTCAACACCAAGTGAGTTTTCTGAACTTTTCATATGATTTGGTTTTTTCTATCGTTTTATTAATTTGCATACACCTTGGATACACTTTTCACTGTCATCAACAAATTTCCAGTCTGGATAACTTTTTCGTTTTTGGAATACCATTCACCACCTGGATTGTTTTTTTAATCAACCTCTTTGATATCTTTCTTGAAGCTGTTTTAAACTTTATGACTTGGATGAACTGTAGAAGTGTAACAAAAAAGTATGTTTTGGGCCGATATATTTGATGTTTTATATACTTTTATGAATTTTGTATATGTTTTAATATATTTTCAAAGTTTAATTTTATTACCTGCAGTAATGTCATTGCGGTAATATATATTTTTCGCTCTTCTGGCTAGATGTGATGGGAGTCCGTCTTATTTTGCTCAATTCGGATTTAGCGGGTTTTCTAATTAAACAACGAATTTGGATTGGATTAGAGTTGCACATGTTGGGATCTCGGAACTTTGATTGGACTTTTTGTATTATTTTGACTGATTTATTTATCATTAACATTGAATATGGACACATTTCGCGACTGGATAACTTTGCCGGCCCCTTCAATTTCACATATTTGGACTGCTGTTTGTATCTTGGAGTAATGTCCTTCCTGATTATGCTTCTCAACTTGTATGACCTGGATGGACTGTATGGATTCAACAAAAGTATGTTTTTGGATTGATATGTTTGATGTTATGTATTTTTATATATTTGTGTATATAATTTTATATATTTTCAAAGCGTAATTTTATTACCTGTAGTGGTATAACTGCGTTAATGGTCCTCTGAAGAGAAGAATTATCTTTGAAAACTCATGAGCTAAGGACTTAAGGATGCTTTGCATGAACTTTGAATTCTAATAAAATTTGATTGACACCTTATTTTATTACTTCATTTTATATTATAATATTAATGCTCTATCCAGTATATTGAGCTTCAGTTTTTTATCCGGATGTTTCACTAATTATAAGATATTAGTTGACGCTTATATCTTTTGTTGGATTGCTTCATATATATATATATATATATATATATGGGATGGCACAATGCTCGGTGCCACAGTTAACACTCAAGAACCGTTGCTCGCCGTGTCGAGAGATTAACAAGAAAGATTGCAAAACGAAATAGCTCTGTGGTCTTTAACGAAGTTTGTATAAATATCAAGGGAGCGCTCTATCCCTTAATAGACTTCAAAAACGGCCTATGCTAGAAATCTCATTTCTTTGATCAATCATAACTCAAAAACTAATAAACCAAATTAGTTAAAACTTTGCACAAAATTTTCATTTGATAGGTTCTATAAGTGTGTAGAATTTCAGCATCATTAGTCAAGGCAACCCAGAGATCCAGAAAGGTCAGGCATGATTTTGTGTCATCCGTGTGTACGTACGTACGTGTGTGCTACCCTGTATCTCATCAACTATTTGATGGATTCAGCTGATTTTTGGCAGAGATAGAGGTACTAGGGTCTAGTTGATGACATTTTAATTTCAGTTTACCATATACTTTAGTTTTCTAGAAATTTTTTTAAAAACCTTAAAAATGTCCAGTAAAAGTGTAAAAATTTGGGAATTTCCTTGCTTTTGTACATTTAGTGTATATGAATTTTCATCTTAACCCTATTAAGGGCATATGATTTCAGTATACTGGCATTTTTCATGGAATATATATATATATATATATATATATATATATATTTATATTATGTAAGTGTAGTAAGCAGAAAAAAACACAGTGACAGTATTAAATCAGCGGCAAACAGCATCTCTTCCAGACAACCCATATGAAACTTCGTGGACAATGGACATTGACACGTATTTCCTGCTTGAAGTCTCGCCAGCCAAGATACCGGAATAATTTTTTTCCATTCAAACAACGTCCCTCTTTATGTAACAGATGTACAAATTAAAAAAAAAAAAAATTTTTTACTGAAAATATTACTATGTATGGGGGAGGGTAAAAAAAATTGGGGGAGGGGTAAAATTTTTTTTAACTTTTTTAACTGAAAATATTACTATGTATGGGGGAGGGTAAAAGAAAATTGGGGGGGGGGGAGGGTTAAACAAATTTTTTTTCTTTTTTAACTGAAAATATTACTATGTATGGGGAGGGTAAAAAAAAAATTGGGGTGGATGGGCGATGGAGGGGTAAAATTTTTTTTTTTACTGAAAATATTACTATGTATGGGGGAGGGTAAAAAAGAAAGGGGGGGGGAGGGTTAAACAAATTTTTTTTCTTTTTTAACTGAAAATATTACTATGTATGGGGGAGGGTAAAAAAAATTGGGGGAGGGGTAAAACATTTTTTTACTTTTTTAACTGAAAATATTACTATGTATGGGGGAGGGTAAAAGAAAATTGGGGGGGGAGGGTTAAACAATTTTTTTTTCTTTTTTAACTGAAAATATTACTATGTATGGGGGAGGGTAAAAAAAAATTGGGGTGGGTGGGCGATGGAGGGGTAAAATTTTTTTTTTTACTGAAAATATTACTATGTATGGGGGAGGGTAAAAAAAAAATGGGGGGGGAGGGTTAAACAATTTTTTTTTCTTTTTTAACTGAAAATATTACTATGTATGGGGGAGGGTAAAAAAAAATTGGGGTGGGTGGGCGATGGAGGGGTAAAATGATCTTTTTACTGAAAATATTACTATGTATGGGGGAGGGTAAAAAAAAATTGGGGGTGGGGGTGGGGAAACTTTTTTTTTCTTTTTTAACTGAAAATATTACTATGCATGGGGGAGGGTAAAAAAAAAATTGGGGGGGGGGTAAAGAGGCATAAGTAATACAGCAATACAAACCATATGTCCTACGTTCAAATGTATTCACTTAGTGAAAAATAACACAAACAAAAAACAACACCAGAAGACCAGCGATTTAATGGATTCAGTTTATTCACTTGCATTGACACTGTCATCTATCGAGAATGTATTCATAGACAATAGAAAAACCAATAACAGAGCAATACGTACATTATGAGACCCCCATTGGGAACGACACCTCAGACACATCTTTTCTGCTTTTCCTTTTGCCAGCCAAGGGACAAAAATCTCCGTCCGTAGGTCATGTGGCTTCAGTGACTTCCGTTTTGGAGTCACCTCTGACTCCTAAGATGTCACTAAAATTTTGCATTCAAACAACGGCCCTCTTTATGTAACGCCCGGTGAAGCGAAAACGTTTGTCACCCCTTGGACTCAATACCACAGGGATGCTTCCCAGATGACTACAACATTATCGTTTTCTAAGTTCAGTGTAAACAAGTTCTTGTTAAGCCGTCTTCCAAAATAATCAAATTCTGCCACCCCCTAACTTCCACCATCATCACAGTGTTGTCTTACCGTCTGCCTGCCACCCCTAACCCTAACCCCCTAACCCTAACTTCCACCATCATCACAGTGTTGTCTTACCGCCCACCTGACACCCATTAACCCTTATCCTCGAGTGGCCTTTGGGCCTTCATAAGTGGTGACTATTTAGTAAAAAAAAAAAAAATTAAATAACGGATCGTTGAAACTCTACAAATGATATTAAAGATTTTTTTCCATTAATATACGACAAATAATATATTTGTCTTTAAAGAATTTCTGATGAGACGTTTACTTTTTATTTGTTTTGAACTTGTTTATTAAAAAAAAAAACGATCCGAATTTGTTCAGATATTAAAAAAATATAAAAACAAATTCGCTTTGAAACAATTGTAAAAACAAACTATTGGTATGAAGTTTTTTTTTTTTTAAAGCTAAATCGATATAATAGAAGTCAATAGGTTTATAACAATTAAAATTTTAATTATCATAACTAATGTGAATGCAAGGTTTTTTTCCAATTAATTTCGAAGGATACAACCTTCATCATCAGAGTTTTTTTTTTTTATAAAATAAACAAACTTTACTTTTGTTTATAAGTAGAACGTCGTTCCTTGGCGGAGAGCGTCACACCAACACGACGTTCTACTTATAAACAAAAGTAAAGTTTGTTTATTTTATAAAAAAAAAAATATCTCTGATGATGACGGTTGTATCCTTCGAAATTAATTGGAAAAAAAAAATCTATTGGTATGAAGTTTTTTTTTTTAAGCTATATCGATATAATAGAAGTCAATAGGTTTATAACAATTAAAATTTTAATTATCATAACTAATGTGAATGCAAGAGTTTTCTATGTTAGCCGGTCAAAATTCAGGAAGGGGACATTTTCTCTTCAGCACCGTCCTCTTCTGGAAGACATGCGCACGGGGAACTGTCTTGCTTCAACACCGCCTGCTTGCTCAGAAGCGGTCTTTTTTTCAAATCAGCCAGGATGGGATTCGGACGTCCGATGAGCTTGCATTAGACGTTGGTCTGCTGCTCCATATTAGGTAGAATTAAATTAGAATAGAAAAATTATGCTTTAAAACATAAATTTAATGGCATGGCTAAACTCAATACATTTATTTATTTATTTTTAAATCTATTATTATTATTATTATTATTATTATTATTATTGTGTATTAATTGTTGAAGACTGATTATATATATATATATATATATATATATTAGAATAGAAAAATTATGCTTTAAAACATAAATTTAATGGCATGGCTAAACTGAATACATTTATTTATATTTATATAATCTTACTAATGTATATTAGTTATCATTATTGCTGCAGATAATATCATTCCTGTTATTAGATTTATTATTTTCATGAATTATGCATTATATTAAACATTATCATGTATGTAGTTATTTCCCAACATACATTATTTCGATCCAAACAATTGTATCTAGTGTCAAGAGTTGTTATCTTTTTATTGTCATATCCCCATTAATTGAATCACATCCTAAATGTACTTTTGACTTTTTAATTCTCACTTATTTAGCCTGTTATTATAGAAAAATGTTGCACCCTTTCCATTCTTCTGGATCTTGAGTTGTTTTTGTTTTTTTAAATTGTAAAGTGTTTAGTCCGGTGTAAATGTGATAATAAAATTGAATTTCTGAAACGCGTGTAAACATGGAGAAATATTGATGAGTGTTGACATTTTTCGAGCATGATTACTAACTGTTAATGATATCATAAATGTTGTATTTCACTAAATAGCAATTTATAAGCTCTGTCTAACATTAAGTGTTAACTATTGAGCTTAAATCAATCTTGAGGTATTAAGTTATATCCTGTGGAATAGTAATATTTTATTTATTTTCATAAGATAAGTAGCTTGATAAAAATCGAGGTAAGCAACGCAGAGTTCTCTGAACCTATTTAAGTTTTCGCTTTCTTCCAATTTTCTTTGGGTTTTTTTCTTAGAACATGTTTTTAAGACTGATTTATTTCCTGTATTTACAGTTTTACGGTGAGAAAAAAAAGGTGTTATATTCAGCGTTGGCCACGTGCGCGCATAATAAATACATTCGCCTGTACTACTCGTCTTCCGAGATTTTTTTTGCCCCAGATTGCTTGCTGTTACAACTAAATTTTATAACAGTCATATACCAAAGGAGAAGGTAATGCTTGGGAGGATGGTATCATGACGAACGAACATATACTACACTATCCCAACCAACGAAGAGGTAATGCCCCCATACAAAGGAGGTAATGCCTGAGAGGATGATATGACAACAGAACAGATACTGCACTACACTCCTCGGAATCAAGCATTGAAAAATAATACATTAATAGAAGTAATAGTATAATTTCTGGTTTAGACAGATACCATTGGTAATAGATAAATGTGTGTGTAAATATGCAAATTCAACAGAATGTATGCGAAAAATAAAATGAAACAGAGTCGAAATATTGATTCCTGTTTGTAGTGATTTTTATTTTCGTTTATCTCTTGTTCGATTTTATTTTCCTATACACACATTCATACACTCAACATTTCAAGAAATGAAGTCTGTGCACTACTGAAAAACTGAGAATCTGACAAGCTATTATTTCTTTGCTTGTCTAAATCTCAGGTCTTAAATTTTCAGGATGTGCCCATACTGTAGAAAAATACTTACTTGTGACTTGGACCCAAAAGGACAGCTGCTCTAGACACTGCCTCCGGAACATAGTGGAAACATCTGGAAATATAGTACAATGTTGGCTGCACACACACACTCGTTACCACGTGTATGTGTGTGCACATTTACAAATATATACGCCATAATAAAAGTTGGTTGTAATTGCTAGCTCAACAGGCTGGATTCCCTATACTTTTTGAAACTGTCAGAATCAATGGGAAAAAGCTGAAATCAAAGTAAAAGGAAGAAAAACAGATAAAAAAGACAGAAAGAGCGGGCGGGTTAGAAATCCATTAGTCAGTCCAAAGGCGGAGAAGCAGATTCCCGCAGAATGGAAATAGGAATCAGGACTAAAAACTCAAGATGATGACCTTACACGATCCTGTATCTCTACAAAGCCACCATCCGGCCATGCATGGAGTATTGTTGCCACATCTGAGCTGGTGCATCGTCCACTAGTCTCTCCTTCTTAAAAAAGGTCCAAGAAAGAGTCGCCAACTTAATAGCTCCCTCACTGTCAACCAAGCTCCAGCCCCTGTCCCATCGCCGCAATGTTGCATCCTTGAGCCTGTTTTACAAGTACTTCAATGGATTGTGCTCCGATGAACTTTCTGCTCTAGTGCCCCTTCGACGCAAATACACTAGAACAACCCGACAATCAGCTAAATCCCATCCATTCACTGTGGAGGTCCCCAGATGCTGGAGAGCCTTCTACTCCAAGGGCTTCTTTCCATGTGCTGCTGGCATCTGGAACTCTCTCCCTGCTCCCTGACTGTAGTGACATGCAGAAATTTAAAACTAATATAAACAGACATCTCGCTGCACAGCTCTCAACTTAGGGAGTAGATTTTGGGGGTCGTCCTAATTCTCAGTAGCCCCTTACGTTTACAGTGGCGTCCTGCCTTGTTTGGGGTGAAATATGTTAAATAAAAATAAAAAATTCGTTATTATGATCTTTAAAGATCATAATAACGAATTTTTTTGTTTGTTTTGTTTTACTGGTAGTTTAAAAATCAATAAATATCATTTTATAATGATAAAATACCAACAATCGAAAATTAAGTTTTAAATAAAACAAATTTTTTAAAAAAGAATCGTTTTTGAAATCGGAAATTAAGCTCAAAGTTTTCTGATTCGATACCCCAAAAAGTTACGAATTTTCCAATTTCCGATTCTGATTAATGATACATTCAAGAACGTTTTAAAAATTTTAATTTTTTGATTTTTAATTTTTTTAAAATTTTTTAATTTTTTTAAAATTTAAAATTAAACAAATTTTTTTAATTTAAATTTTCCTCATTTTATTGGCCAATCAGAACAAACAATTTATTTTCACCCTAGTGGTATGACGTCACTTCCGTTTGTATGTGCTTTAAGGAACTTAATATATGATTGGGATTGAGGTCGATAAAATTTGGAGTCATAGCATTTTTGACGAGTCGGGGAAGGTGTAAATTTGGAAGTGGATTTTAAGACGGATAAATGTCGATTCAACTCTTCTCACTAAAATACGAAAGGCGAGAAAGCAATTCTTGCGGATGGATCTTGAAAGTAATCGGATTTTAAAACACGATCAAAGAAAACACTTTAGTAATCACATTCCATAAGCGATATTTCTGACAAAGGGGGAAGAATTGCTGTTTTCTGGGTCGAAATCTATCCATATAACAGTGATCCTTGGCTAGTTATTGACCTGGAAGTGATATTTTTTTTTGCCTTACATCAAGTGGCTTCATGTCTTGTCTGTAGCGATTTACATTAATATACACACACATAAAATCCATGCTACACCTCACTACGACAAAAACCTCAGCACTCCTCCCCTACCCTAAGACAAATTCACTAATACTCCCACCCCCTTTTTCACTCACAGCCATCCACATTCATTTCACTCCCTCTCACTGACTTCTCTCAGCCCGGACCTTGGTCCAGTGCTATCAGCAGCCACGGCTACTACTTTTTCTTATCGACCCATCATGTCTACCCAATATTTCGATGTACTTGCATGACATTTTTCTTAAAATTATCATCCTGAGGAAGTCTTACAAATAAAGACGAAACGTTGATGAATACATAAAAAAATAATCTCTTGGTTTTTCCTTTCCCATATATATATATATATATACAGGGTGTCTCAAAAAAATGTACTCACTCGTAGAATGACGAGAAAACTTGAGTGAAATGAAATAGCATCGAATACATGAGACAGATGTAATTGAAGAATCATGTTCGCAAATGTTCAAACTGATGACCATTATTGTTCAAACAAAGCTGATAACGCGCACCAAGGGATTCGCAAACGTCGCGAAACATGTCATTAGGAATATTTTTTTGAGACACCCTGTATATATATATATATATAATAAGCATGATTGGGATTGATGTTAATAAAATTTAGTCATAGCATTTTTAACGATTTTATTCGAATTTCCCTCATTATTTTCTGGCCAATCAGAACAAACAATTTATTTCACCCGAGTGATATGACGTCACTTCCGTTTGTATGTGATTTAAGGAACTTAATATATGATTGGGATTGATGTCGATAAAATTTGGAGTCAGCATTTTTTATGAGTCGAAGAAGGTGTAAATTCTCGTTGATGGATTTTAAACATTATCAACAATGTAAATAAGGCAATGTTCAAGTACGACTAACTCTAAGCAAAGTTGTCTCCAACCGGAAACGGTGTCCGTTCGAAATTGGTTCCGATAATAAAAACTTCCTGTTTTGGTTAGTTTTGTACTGAATTTTATTTTAAATAATTTATTAGACAAAAATAAATAATAACTGTTAAAATTTTATTTTAAATAATTTATTTGACAAAAATAAATAATCACAGTTACTAAAAATAAATAATCATAGTTACTAAAAATAAATAATCACAGAGGGAAAATAATAAAATAGATTGTTTCAAAAATCATAGTACTGTCGGATCGCATATATTATATGGCCGAAGTAATTTACTTTTACTTGTCGACGCCAGAGAAACTCCTGCAGGTAGCTATTGAAATGTCTGCACTTGTACCTCGCATGGACCTGAATTTGTCTTTAGCGTGACTCCATGAGCCTTCAATACGATTAGTGTGGATCGTATTGTCTACGGGAACCACACAATTATACGTGTGCCAACCATTCCAACGTTTTCTTTTCTCCATTTGTGTCCATTAGTAACACTTGCAAGGAGATAGTGCGCAACCGACATTCATCTGCGGTTAGTACGTCTTGTACGATATAATTCATTATCATAAAATACAAAAGAAATAAAACCAGAAAATTGACTACCAGAAACTAGAGAAAATTAAACTAAAGAATACCGGAAGTTGTTAAGTACGGAGTTTATTATCGGGCACGGATGGCGGCGTAACACCGTAGCAGCGCCGCAGAAACTGCGCTTACAGTTAGTCGTACTTGAACATTGCCGTAAATAAAATTCGGGTTAAATCCAAGATTTTTATATTTTTGTGACTTCCTGTTTAATCGTGCACGTCACGTGACGTACGGATGACCAGAAATGAAAAATAAAACAAAAATTACTATTTACACTTTCACATTTATAAAACTTTTTTTAAATTTCGACTTCCGGTTCCTTTTTTAATTACTAATTATTGATGACCTTCCCATAATTATCTTAAATTAAAATTAAAGTAATGGAGAAGTTAGTTTCAGATATAATTCCAGCCGCAGAATTATTCTGTATGAATATAAATTTGCATGATTTGATTCTACAAACAAGAGACACGACGTTATTAAGAAAGAAAAAAGGGCACTTCTGTCGTATATATGAAGCAGCTGCCGATTAAGAAATCGAAATCGAAGAGTTCCGTTTTTTTTTCTCCAAGTACCATTCATTCATAATTCACCGGAAGTTGAATTTACCGGGAGTTGAAGTAGAATTTAGTTTTTAGAAAATGGAGTTAAATGAGCTGAATCTTCGCGACATTGGTAATTTAATGAACCAGACGCAAAAAACAATAGATTTTTTCTCGGCCTTTTGGCTAAGATCAAAGTGTAGTATCTGTTCCGATGGATACTGCACGCCTGTTCTGTGCAGTTCTAGGAGGTCCACCCTCCCAGGCTTCGCCTCCCCTCTTTGGGGAGGAGTAAGTTTATTGCTTACTGTCTGAGGCGCCCCTACCGGGGAATGCCGACGGGGCTGCCCAGGCAATTTTTAAATGGCTAGAGTGCTCACCTCTCGAGCGCTGGCTTTTAACTCCACTTGCTCGACCCGATCTTGGGTCACATCTTACTTGTGGGAGTAAGATAAAACTGGCCTTGTGCCTAACTCCGCGAGGAGTAAATAAACATCGCCTGATTTCTTGCAGTCGGACATGTCCGTCATGTCAAAGACAGATGCAGATGGCAAGCCACAATGGAAGTGATGGATTTATTTGGAAATGCTCACGGAGGAACCAGCCGCAAAAAACAATAGATTTTTTTTACAGGCACACCGCCTGATTTCTTAATGTTAGGGTTAGGATTTAGGGTTAGGATTTTTTATTTAAATTTTTTTACTTCATATAATAAAAAAAAGAAATTGTTAATTGTTACCCAAAAACAAATCAGTCTTGCATTTTTTTTTTTAGGTTGTAAATAAGTCACTTCCGGTTGAATTACTTCCCTTTATTTTCAGTAGAAGGACAGAAAATCCGCTGCTTCGTAAAGACTGCAGTCTTTATGAAGCAGCGGAAGTGCCGAAAAAAGAACTTCCGGTTGATAATTAGTTTCTTAAACTTAATTCAATGAGTTGTTTTATTATTATAACATATATTTCCATTTATTTTAAACACTTACATTAATAATAAAATGTGTTTTTTTTTCAATATATATATTATTTGTTTATTACAAATTAAAATTTAAAAAAATATTTAAAAAAAGTATTATTATTAAACTATAATCCAAAGGAACAAAAATAAAAATAAAAAATTAAGAAAATATTCGCATAAAGAAATGCTAACAGAAAGGTTTATTTTTAAATTCGTACGTCAGATGACGCGCACGATTAAACAGGAAGTGACAAAAACATAAAAATCTTGGATTTAACCAAAATTTGGACTTACGGGTTTCCACGCTGCCAACAAAGCCGTAGCATTTTTAACGAGTCGGGGAAGGTGTAAATTATTTTTATTTTTTTTATCTCTCGCCCTTTAGGTTTCTTCGCTCGCTAATAAAATGTTTAAATGTACAAAAATAATTTTTTTTTCGGTTATTTCCAAGATTTTTATGCTTTTGTGGCTTCCTGTTTAATCTTGAAACAAATACAGCGTCACGTGACGTACGGATGACCAGAAATTAAAAATAAAACCTTTTTGTTAGCATTTCTTTAAAAAAAAAAGAAAAGAAAAGTGCTTGTGCATATCAACACTGACATTGAAATATTTAAAGAATGTATAAACTTTATTATGTACTTACGTGTTAGCTGAAAATAAGATTGCACAGAAAAAATTACGCAAATTCATCCAGTATTTATTAAATTATAAGAAAAGGAAAAAAAAAATGATTTTACGTATATTTTGACATTTTTTGTAAACAATGGAGCAGCGAAATCGTGAAAATATGAGTTATCGTCCTTGACCACTGGAAAATCTAAGCTAACACGTAAGTACATAATAAAGTTTGGCACTTCTGCCGTATATATGAAGCAGCAGATTTTCTGTCCTTCTACTGAAAATAAAGGGAGGTAATTCAACCGGAAGTGATTTTTTTACAACATAAAAAAAAATGCAAGACTGATTTGTTTTTGGGTAACAAGAAACAATTAACAATTGAGTAAAAAAAATTTAAATAAAAAATTTAAATAAAAAAACCCTAACTCTAAGAAATCAGGCGGTGTGCCTGTAAAAAATCTATTGTTTTTTGCGGCTGGTTCATTAAATTACCAATGTCTCGAAGATTAATCTCATTTAACTCCATTTTCTAAATACTAAATTCAACTTCCGGTGAATTCTGAATGAATGGTACTTGGAGAAAAAAAAAACGGAACTCTTCAATTTCGATTTCTTAATAGGCAGCTGCTTCATATATACGACAGAAGTGCCTAAAGTTTATACATTCTTTAAATATTTCAGTGTCAGGGCTGATATGCATAAGCACCGAAAAATAAATGTTATATATAACGTAATATAACTATTTAGAATAAGTCGAGCCATTTTTATCCTACCTTGTTTGTTCTTTTTGACAAAGAGGTAAAAAAAAAAAAAAAAATGACAGTCAAAGGGGGGTAACTTATGTACTTACTTGTTAGCTGAAAAAATTACGCAAATTCATCCAGTAGTTATTAAATTATAAGAAAAAGAAAAAAAATGAGTTTACGTACATTTTGACATTTTTGCAAACCCCGAAATCGTGAAAATATGAGTTATCGTCCTTGACCACTGGAAAATGGTGGAAATATCTACCGAGTGATAAAATCGTTTTTTATTTATAATTAAATAAATACTGGATGAATTTGCATAATTTTTGGTGTACAGTCTTTTTTTTCATCTACCACGTAAGTACATAACAAAGTTTATACGTTTTTTTTTTTTTAGCTATTTTATTTTTAAGAGTCGTCTAACATGTCAGGGTTGATATGCACAAGCACCAAAAAAAAAAAAATTTACTTTCACATTTATCAAACTTTTTTTTTTTTTAAATTTATTTCGACTTTAGCTTTATTCTGTTTAAATTCTAATTATTGATTACCCTCATAGCGTTAAAATTAATGTTTTTTGGAAACATTTTATATGGGTTTAGAAAATGTTATGAAGTGTAATAAATGTTTATACAAAGTTTATTATTATTATTATTATTAGTATTGTTCCTTCGAATGAGGGTTTAATAATAATTAAAAAAAATGAGTGAAAAAACAAACAAATGTGCAACAAATAAATGTTACCAAAGGCAAGTTAAATTGCTCATCTACCTACCTGGATAATTTTTATTTGTGTTTTAACTTATTTTAAAGGGTGGGTTTTCTTGTTCAAAACAGTCGGTGTTGACTGCTCGAAAAGAAATTCAAAATGGAGGCTCGCCCATGGCCAGTACTTGAAAATCGATAAAAAATCAAAAACTAAACAATACACTGATAGCAACGCATACAGAAATGTCAACAATTATGCGAAAATGTAATGTTCTATCAGTTTCTATCAGTATATTGTTTAGTTTTGGATTTTTTTAACTGGCCAGGGGCGAGACTACATTTTGAATTTCTTTTCGAGCAGTCAACACCGATTGTTCTGAACAAGAAAACCACTTTTTAAAATAAGTTAAAACACAAATAAAATTATCCAGGTAGGTAGATGAGTAACTTAACTTGCCTTTGGTAACATTTATTTGTTGCACATTTGTTTGTTTCACCCTTTTTTCGTTCTGTTGATTATAGATTGCCCATTTGTTTATTTTTCTTTTGTTTAATGTAGTAATAAACAAATATCTACATTTAAAACAAAAACACATTTTATTAATTATGTAAGTGTTTGAAATAAATTTTTAAAAACATACGCAATACAATAAGACATTTTATTGAATTAATTTTAATAAACAAATTATCAACCGGAAGTTCTTTTTTTTAATAACGTTATTTTATAATAAGACATTTTATTGAATTAATTTTAATAAACAAATTATGGAGCAAGACAACAATAAGGACCCTAGTTCAGTAACACAACAAGCGGGACATCTTTTGGAAGCACCGGCGTCTTCCGGTTGACCTCGCAATACACGTGGTTGCTATTTACAAAAGAACTTGTAAATAAACCTTTTTTTTTAATTTTAATAAATGCAGTACATTCTATATTTCGGAATTTTTTTTTTCTTTTAACATGTTAATATTTATTTTAAGGCAGAGGGTCCATAAATAAAACAAATAAAATATTAACATGTTTTCTTTTAAAACATGTTTTTGTGTCACTATTTACTTGCCTCCCCACGAGGGCAGAAATGGGGGTTATGAAATATTTATCGCTGGACTTAACTAATCTTCCGTTTTGTAGGGAAAAGTCAAGTTTCCCAAAAAGAGACACTCTGGATCTTACCTCAGTTTAGAAGGATTTTTCCATACTAATAAACAAATCAATTTATCGTTTTTTTGGTTTTACTTTTATTTACTAAAAAAAACAAACAAATTTTAAACGCAGAACATTCTAAATTTCGTGTTGTGTATTTTAAGAAAAAGTGGAGGGCTATATGAAAATACTTTTTTTTTTCTTTTTGTAGGGAGGCGAGTAAATAGCGAAGTTTTTTTTATTTGTTTATAATTGTTGCTTACAGAAAGAAAAGGAAAAAACTTCATAAACATTAAATTGCCTCCGTTTGGAAAATGATTTTTGAAGTCTAACTCCGCCCTCATGGGGAAGCAAAAGTGTAGTATCTATTTTTTTTGATACTACACTTCATCATTCCTATCTGTGGTCAGTGATAGAGAAATCCTTCTAAACTGAGGTAACTTTAATTTTCATTCTGAGGTAATTTTAACCTACCTTGTGTCTACCTTTGCCCTTGTAGGGAGGCGAGTAAATAGCGAAGTTTTGTTTTTTAATAAGAAATAAGTTATAAAAAGATTTGTAAATAAAATTATGTATTTGTTAAATCTTATTTCATTTGTTGCTTACAGAAAAAAAAGGACAACAACTTCATAAACTTTAAATTGCTTCCGTTTAGAAACTGATTTTTGAAGTCTTACTCCGCCCTCGTTGGGAGGCAAATCGAAAGATTACAAGTCAGCCGATTTTTAAAAGAGCGTATAAATTTCGTTTATTTATTAAAATAACTTGCGTAATCTTCCGTTTTGCCTCCTCGGGCTAGGAGCAAAGTGTAGTATGGAAAAATCCTTCTAAACTGAGGTAAGATCCAGAATGCCCCTTTTTGGGAAGCTTGATTTTTCCCTACAAAACGAAAGATTACTTAAGTACGGTGATAAATATTTCATACCCCCCCATTTCTGCCCTCGTGGGGAGGCAAGTAAATAGTGACACAAAAACATGTTTTAAAAGAAAACATGTTAATATTTTATTTGTTTTATTTATGGACCCTCTGCCTTAAAATAAATATTAACATATTAAAAGAAGAAAACAATTCCGAAATATACTGCATTTATTAAAACAAATAAAAAGGTTTATTTACAAGTTCTTTTGTAAATAGCAACCACGTGTATTGTGGGTGCTCGGAAAACTCGTCATAGGAAAATTGGTCAACGGAAAATTCGTCACTTTTGGCCAAGTAGGAAAATTCGTCACTTTTGGGCAAGTAGGAAAATTCGGCAATTATCGAATAAATATCGATTGAAAATAGATTTTAGAACCGTTTTTAAAAGGAGATATACTTGTAAATACGGACTACCCCCCCCCTCCCCAGTGGAGAACATTTTTTAATATTATTTTTTGGTACTTGTGCAGTTTTGTGTGTTAAGAATGGCTTTCTAAATAATCCGCTTCGTAATTACGTTACGAAATTAAAGGTTTGGACCGGGTTATTCTTTACAACGTGAAAGTACAGAATAGTTAACAAAGCACCCCCCCATTCTCCCCATGTAAAAAATCGTTGTCTGAAAGAAGAATTTCTTTTTTTAAGTATTAAATGAAGTTGTTAGTTTAAACAAGTTTTAGGCAAGATGAAAAAAACCCACTGAATTACAATTTTGCTTTTTTAAATAAATGGAAATTTTCTAAGAATTTAAAGCCAGTTTAAATGACTTTTTACTCATAGTTTATAAATTCCTTTCAAGTTTTGCACACACACGAAGTAATTGATGTTTTGTCAATTAAAATGGCTGACTTGTTTACGAAGAAATCTAAATGAATTATGATGGATTTCATCTCGTAACTTAATTACGAAACAGGCTTGAAATAATAACATTATTTAGACAACGATTTTTTGCATGGGGAGAATGAGGGGGGGGGGGTGCTTTGTTAACTATTCTGTACTTTCACCTAACAATTTACTAAACAAAAGATATCGTAAAAATTTAATTTAACTTGAAAATCTTATCTAAAAAATAGCCCGGTTCGTAAACTGCACAAGTACCAAAAAAATAATATGAAAAAATGTTCTCCACTGGGGGGTGGGTAGCCTCGTATTTACAAGTATATCTCCTGTAAAAACGGTTCTAAAATCTATTTTCAATCGATATTTATTCGATAATTGCCGAATTTTCCTACTTGGCCAATTTTCCGTTGCCGAATTTTCCTGTGACGAGTTTTCCTAAATTCGTATTGCGAGGTCAACCGGAAGACGCCGGTGCTTCCAAAAGATATCTCGCTTGTTGTGTTACTGAACTGGAGTCCGTATTGTAGTCTTGGTCCCAAATTATCAACCGGAAGTTCTTTTTTTCTTAAACTTAAAATGTTTTAACGTTATTAAGAACTTCCGGTTGATAATTCGTTTATTAAAATTAATTTTTAATAAACGAATTATCAACCGGAAGTTCTTTTTTTCTTAATAACGTTATTTTATAATAAGACATTTTATTGAATTACTTTTAATAAACAAATTATCAACCGGAAGTTCTTTTTCTTTTAAATAACGTTATCTTATAATAAGACATTATATTGAATTAATTTTAATAAATAAATTATCAACCGGAAGTTCTTTTTTCTTAATAACGTTATTTTATAATAAGACATTTTATTGAATTAATTTTAATAAACAAATTATCAACCGGAAGTTCTTTTTTTCTTAATAACGTTATTTTATAATAAGACATTTTATTGAATTACTTTTAATAAACAAATTATCAACCGGAAGTTCTTTTTTTCTTAATAACGTTATTTTATAATAATACATTCTATTGAATTAATTTTAATAAACAAATTATCAACCGGAAGTTCTTTTTTTTCTTAATAACGTTATTTCATAATAAGACATTTTATTGAATTAATTTTAATAAACAAATTATGAACCGCAAGTTTTTTTTTCTTAATAACGTTATTTTATAATAACACATTTTATTGAATTAATTTTAATAAACAAATTATCAACCGGAAGTTCTTTTTTCTTAATAACGTTATTTTATAATAATACATTTTATTGAATTAATTTTAATAAACAAATTATCAACCGGAAGTTCTTTTTTTCTTAATAACGTTATTTTATAATAAGAAATTATATTGAATTAATTTTAATAAACAAATTATGAACCGCAAGTTTTTTTTTCTTAATAACGTTATTTTATAATAACACATTTTATTGAATTAATTTTAATAAACAAATTATCAACCGGAAGTTCTTTTTTCTTAATAACGTTATTTTATAATAATACATTTTATTGAATTAATTTTAATAAACAAATTATCAACCGGAAGTTCTTTTTTTCTTAATAACGTTATTTTATAATAAGAAATTATATTGAATTAATTTTAATAAACAAATTATGAACCGCAAGTTTTTTTTTCTTAATAACGTTATTTTATAATAACACATTTTATTGAATTAATTTTAATAAACAAATTATCAACCGGAAGTTCTTTTTTCTTAATAACGTTATTTTATAATAATACATTTTATTGAATTAATTTTAATAAACAAATTATCAACCGGAAGTTCTTTTTTTCTTAATAACGTTACTTTTTATTACACTTCATAACATTTTCTAATCACATATAAAATGTTTAAAAAATAATAAAAACAACAACAACTTTATTTGTTATTTCTGGTCATCCGTACGTCACGTGACGTTATATTTGTTTCAGGATTAAACAGGAAGCCACAAAAACAAAAATCTTTGAAATAACCAAATTGTCATTATTTTACTTGAAAATCATAAAAATCAATTTATTTCACCCCAGTAGCATGACGTCACTTCCGTTTGTACGTAATTTTAAGAAACTTAATATATAAGTGTGATTGGGATTGATGTCGAAAAAATTTGGAGTTGCGGTATTTTTGACGAGTCGGAGAACATGTAAATTTGAAAGTAGATTTCAGATTGAGAAATGTCAGTTCGCCTCTTATTAAAACTTGAAATGTTCGAAGGCAATTTCTTGGGGATGGATCTTCGAGGTATTCATGGTGACGGGGTTATTTTTTACAACATAAAAAAAAATGCAAGACTGATTTGTTTTTGGGTAACAAGAAACAATTAACAATTTCTTTTTATTATATGAATTAAAAATTTTATAAATAAAAATGTAAAGTTTTGATTGGGGGGTGGGAATGAATTTTTTGGTCAACATTGATTTTGCTTTTATTTTTTTTAATATTGTAGTTGAAAAGTTTTGTTTGGTGAGATTTTTTTTATCTAAATGAAAAGTTTTCATTGGGGGGGGGACTGTATTTTTTTGTCCTTTTTCTTTTATTGAACAGGATAAAGTTCTGCAATTTGATTTATAATGGCTTCCATGGGGTTAGCAGAAAACTTCTGCCGCCACATAAATTCCATTAAGTAAGACTCCACCATTTGCGTGTGGGTGCCACATTCTATTTTGTTACGCATTTTGGCCTTTTGCCACATGTTTTCCACATGATTTGTTGTGGCACCTGTGGATGGATCCACAAAATTATATCGGTGATTTACACGCAAATGGTGAAATCCTTCCGAAGCGAGTTGGTCGTATGCACGCCAACAGTCTGAGATTACTGTTGTTCCGGGACGCACATACTGCTTTAATATGGGTATTAGTGTTTCGGCATTTCTGTTACTAAGAAGCCAGACTTAGTGGCCGCTTCATAGCCACCAAATACCCACAGTTGTCGTCGGATACGGCCCGTATTGTTCTTTCTTCGTGAAAATAAACTTTCGTCTATCTCCACGAATAAATTACCAATGTCGCGAAGATTCAACTCATTTAACTCCATTTTCTACTTCAACTCCCGGTAAATTCAACTTCCGGTGAATTCTGAATGAATGGTACTTACTTGGAGAAAAAAAAAAAACGGAACTCTTCAATTTCGATTTCTTAATCGGCTGCGGCTTCATAAAGAATGCAGAAGTGCCTTATTTTTGATACACTATTTTCTCGTGAAATAATTGGTAGTTTTTTTTAATGGTACAATTTAATTTAATTGACATAAAAAAAAAATATTGCAATATTTCAGTTATGTAAAAAACAAACAAAAATGAAGCAAATAAAAAAAAAATTCTTTTAGTTCCTTCCCCTTAATTTTAAAGTTTTTTTTTTTAAATATTAAAAAAAAAAAAAAATCATAGTACACAAAGTCACAAGTTTAAAGAGGGAGGTAATTCCTGGGAGGATTCCCGGTACTTGTTCGTCTTTTTCCATAGTCCGTTTTTCACAATTTTGTACTGCCAATTTTTTTTTTTCTTTTTTCGGTGTACACTTACCTATCAGGCTGCTAGAGAATTCCGGGGTTTTTTGGAAAAAAAATTCAAATATTTTACATTTTAGGAGAGGGATCAGTTTCCAATGTAAATTCAACGTAGACTGATCACCCTCTTTTTGACCATCTCAAATATTTAAAATTCTTTTGGAACTTTTTCCAAAATATTTACATTTTTAGGAAGGGGATCAGTTTCCAATGTAAATTCAACGGAATTCTCTAGCGAAAAAAAAAAAAAGTTGGTCCATAAGAAAAAACACATGCAACATGGTTAAAACTGATCCCCCTCCTAAAATCTCAAATATTTGAAAAATATTTCACAAAACCGGGAATTCTCTCGTGACATGATAACTAATTGTAAACAGAAGAATAATTTTTAAAATTTGAGATGGTCAAAAAGAGGGGGATCAGTCTACGTTGAATTTACATTTAAAACTGATCCCCCTCTTAAAATATAATGGTAAAAAAGAGGGGGATCAGTCTACGTTGAATTTACATTTAAAACTGATCCCCCTCTTAAAATCTAATGTCAAAAAGAGGGGGATCTGATCAGTCTACGTTGAATTTACATTTAAAACTAATCCCCCTCTTAAAATCTAATGGTCAAAAAGAGGGGGATCAGTCTACGTTGAATTTACATTTAAAACTGATCCCCCTCTTAAAATCTAATGGTCAAAAAGAGGGGGATCAGTCTACGTTGAATTTACATTTAAAACTGATCCCCGTCTTAAAATCTAAATTTTTTGAAATTTCTTTCTAAAAACCCCGAAATTCTCTCGCGACATGATAGGTAATTGTAAACAGAAGAATAATTTTAAAAATTTGAGATGGTCAAAAAGAGGGGGATCAGTCTACGTTGAATTTACATTGAAAATGTCTTATGTCATTCTCATATCATTTCTCTCCATACAATGCAACATGTTCCTAACTCTTAATTGGCCAGGTTTCACATCCATACATTATCACACTGTGTACACATGCCTGATAGACTATTTCCTTGGTTGACAGTAGTAACGCTCTGCTAGTTAATAATGGCAGAAGTTCCCCACACTTACTCCATCCACTCCTAACTCTTGCAATCACATTAGCACGAAATCAAAGTTGAAAATTATCAAAGCAATTATCGAGAAATAAAGACAACTACCTCCCCTCTACCTACGAAAAATTTGAGTCACTGTATATACCAGATTTGTAAAAGAATACATATAATTATCTTAAACACAAATTAAGAGTGTGGTTGTGTTTTTGAATTACCCAGACTTTGATTTCACCATTTTATTTATTTTTATTCATGTACCTGCCTTCCCTCCATAGGTGAGCCGCCCGGGCAACGCCGGCCCATGTTTCCTGGTTAGACAAAACACAATTTGGCAGGAGATACTGTCCAGCTAATGAGGACGTTTCGACCCAACGAGAAACGTGTTCCAAAAGGTGGACTTCATCAGCTTGGCGTCGTGAGTATGGTCAAAGATTCGACGACACTGCATCAACCATTGCCGGAGTTATCAGCACAGTTGGGTCACAAATTTTTAAGTCAGTTTAATGTCTTAAAATCTAAATTTTTTGAATTTTTGTCCCAAAACCCCGGAATTCTCTATCGACATGAAAATGAAATATAAAAATATATAAAGACGAACAAGTACCGGATTCCCTATTCTACCAACACCAAAACGGAACGATACGCCACTGGTTTTGACGAGTCGGAATATGTAAATTTGGAGCATTTCAGACTGAGAAATGTCGATTCAAATGTTCCAACGAAAGGTGAGACCGTAATTTTCTTGGATGGACCTCAGAGTTATTCCGATTTTAAACATGAGTAAAAACTATTTTTTGGCAGACAAAACAGAATTCTTCCAACCCCATAAGACCAATGCGCATTTATTAGTATATAAATCCGTCCTGTCACACACAAGTTAGCGAGTAAAAAACGTGCTTTTTTTTCCTAGTCACCGGACGAAATCATTTAAAGCGAGAAAGCAAGTAGCAAGTCAGACAACCCTCGCTACCCCACCTAAAATGAATTTGGAAAGAAATCGTTCACTTTAAATAAAAAGTAAACGGTTAGTGTTCTTTTGTTTTTCTTAAGGTCATCAGAAATGATAATTTATATATTAACGTAATGACAGCATAAACAAACAACTTTTTTTCCTAAAAGAAAAAAACAAAACAAAAAAAACAAAAAACAATCCAATGTTTCAGCTAAAAAAAAAAATTTTTTTAAATTAAGAGAAAGACAACGAGTACACATGTGGGAAGAAGGAAGGAGACAGGAAGCCATTCTTTGATGAATCAAAAGTCATCTTACTCCCTTACCGCCATCATGAATTTTCAAAGAGAAAATAAAAGAAAACGCGGATCTCAATCAAAAACTGGAGGACCCACATCCATGAGAGGCTCAAACGATTTAAGCAGATATCCGCCTTTTTTTCTGAATTAAAAAAAAGAGAACTCAAATCCCCGAAAGGGGGAGGATCATAGTAAAGTGATAAGAAAATAGTACTGTAAAATAAAACAAAAAAAACAAAAACATTTCATTGAAAACAAAACAATTTTTTTTAAAGAATTTCAATAATTTATAAAGAAAACTTCATTGATTATAATTTTTGTCCACATTGTCACTGACTTGTTGAAAAGTTGCAGCGCCATCTGGTGGCCTATAATGGAGTTGAATTTAACCAAGGGGAAGTAACTGAATCTCAATTCAAGAGGGCGCAATTATTGTCTTTTTTCTATCTCTTTTTTTTTTTTTTTATACCCTCCGACAAAGTCATGGTTCTTTTTTTTTTTTTTTTAGAGCATCAGTCAATGAACCACGTAGACATTTTTTTTTCAACATGGCTTCTATGAGGTTGTTTTGTACATTTCAAAATGGAGAGAAAAAAAAAAAAAGGAAAAAAAAAAATGGTGACGGAGATTCGAAATGGAGTGTGTATAGTTTTTTTTTTTTTTTTTGCAATTAATTTAAAAAAATTTTTTTTCTATCTATTAAAGTAAAAAAAATTTTTTAAATTAAAAAAAAAATTTTAAATAAAAAAAATGAGGTATTTACTGAAGTCAATGGAACAAAAAAAAAAGGGGGTAAAAAAACCCAACTGTTCAAATGTTACCAAAGGCAAGAATAAGTGGACCGCGTGATGTCTCGACAATGCCCCCGAATTGGAAATTAAACAAAAATACAGCTACTAACTGCCACCAATAGGGCAGAAGGCTTATATTCAACCGAACTGGATATTTTATTAGCTGTATTTTTGTTTAATTTCTGGACGATTCTCAAAGCATCATGTGTTCCCTGGCACCATTTTTATTTTTTTCATTTTAACATGAACTCTTCGAACCTCTATTTATCCTGGAAGTAAAAAAATCGCTTTAAAATAAGTTAAAACACAAACAAAAACTTATCCAGGTATGTTAGAAGATAACATAGCTTGTCTTTGGTAGCAGTTATTTGTTGCATAGTTTGTTTCTTTTACCCCTTTTTTGTTCTGTTGACTTCAATAAATAATTCACCCCCCAAAAAATGATCTCATCTACAGACCTAGCATCTTAACATAACAGCCATCTTTTTTTTTGAAAAGGGGAGAGTTTCTACCGAAATATCAAACTTTATTGCTTTACTATGTATGCCTTTGTTGTAAAAACGTTGGTGCTTATATAGATGAGGTCACATATGAAAAAAAAACCCAAAAAACAAAACAAAAAAAAACGCAGTTACACAGGTGAAAATCGCAGTTCCAAATAAATTAACCGGAAAACTTTTCGATATACGAGGTCTGTCCTAAAAAGTATGTCCGCGTTACATTCAGTTCATTACGTTTAGAGAAGACGCGATGGGTGTAACACAATTTAAGGAGTGAAAGTATCGACTGATATGTTTTAAAGGGGGGGGGGACAGTAAAATATTGATTGATGAAACAAAAGTCTTCTACCTTCCCTAACCCATGAATCGGTTGAAGTATGGCAAAATTAACATTTTCAGAAAGAGAGGAAAGGGAGGAGACACAAGACGAGACAAACCGTGATGGGAAGAGGAAGAGAAAAAAACAAGAAAAAAAGAAAGAGAAAAACGAGAGAGAGAGGAAGAAAGAGAAAAAAAAAACGAGCTAAATAATGAAAAAAATAAGGACATAAAGCCCTAGCAATTTGGCCTTAAAAAAAAGAAAAGAAAAAAAAAAGCGGAATTACAAAAAGGCAAAGAACTTGCATCCCTGATGACAAGTGACCATACATTAAAAGTTCGGGTAAACGTTACTATCGGCGACATAAATTATTTTAAGGGAAACAGTTTGGAAATTTGTCAAAAACAATTTATTTGGGTTTACCTACTCATTTGTGACCTATTTGCATTTAAACATTTTGGGTATATGTTACGACGCTCAGCAGAGGCGCGAACGGGGTCCAAAAAAAGAACGAGAAAGAGTTTAAAAACATAAATTTGCAACAAGTAAAGTTGACTTATGTCTAGAATAGACATTTTTCTACTTACCTATGTAATTTGTTTGTATTTTTACGTAGTATAAATGGCTTTTTATTAGAGGTTAAAAAAAAATTTCTTGTTTTTTAAAACATCTAGTTTCTCAAAGAAAATGCCGGCCAGTCCCTCTATATTATTACGTAGAGCGGCCATTTTAAAATACAAACAAATAGCACATGCAAGTTTGAAACTAACTTTTACAGCTTACAGTCACTTTTATTTGTTGTATATTTGTTTTTTTAGCGTTTTTACTCTGCTGAGTCTCGTAAAAGATGCCTAACATTTTTAATTCTTAATGGAATATATAAGCATGTTAGAGTACCGTAATTATCACTTCTGAGCAAAGTAGCCATCTTATTTAGGTTAAGTTAACTTCATGTGACTAAACAAGATGGTTACTTTGGTCAGAACCGATATTTACGGTAATTTAAAATTCTTATATCTCCTATTAAGTATTTTTTATACAAATGCGTCATAAATTAGTAGGTAAACCAAAATAAATTGTTTTTAACTTATTTCCCAATTCAGTGATAAAATCGGCAACAAACCCTGGACATGCAGCAGCGTCGTCAGCAGAGAGCCGCAAGCGGTCAAAATATGACGATCTTCTCGACAGATTTGTATTTCAACCGATCGCTGTGGAGACGAGTGGAGTGATTGGCCCTGCCACATGCGACTTCCTCGGCAGCCTTGGTCTATTAATGACGCGCAATACCAGAAACAATCACGAATTGTCTTGGCTTTACGAGCGCCTCTTTATCGCCATTATTCGCGGAAACGCCTTGAGTCTGCTCTCGGCCTGCCAAGCCAGCCGGACATTCAAAGAAAACTATTGACTATGATATATAAGGAATCAGGATTTCTTGATATTGAACCAAACAATGTCCAAGTGACGAATAAGGGATTTATTAATTATTTATTGAATTATTAATCTTATAGTTTGATTTTTCACCGAATGGATCAGTGTAATATATTTGTTTATTTTTTTAAATTAAAAAAAAATTTTTTTTTTTAATTTAATTTTTTTATTTGTGATTGAATAAAACTTCCCAAAGTAAGAAAGGCGTAACTAAAAATAAAAGTAAAACTAAATAAATAAAAAATTTCCCAACTGTATTTAAAAAAAAAAAAATCATTTATGTCGCCAATAATAACATTTATTAAAGTTAGCATCAATTTTACAACGAAATGGGAAAAAAATTTAAAAAATGTTTTTTTTTCAATAACTAAATGTGAAAAGTAACAACAATCCGTTTATGATTTGAAAATTATGAAAAAAAAAAAAAAAAAATTATATTATATATATATATATATATATATATATATATATATATATACACACACACACACGCACAAGACTATATATTGGGTATTTAGATCTGTATGGCTAGGTTTCCTTCCTCTTATCTAATAGCTTTTCTGGTACCTAAGGTACTAAAGCTTTTTTTAATGCAACTTTAATTCCTATATAATTTTATTTCTAGCTACCATATCGCAGAATGGTTCTTGGGTGTAGTGTTTAGATAGTATTATTATTATTATTTTTTTATTATTATTGTTATAATTAATGTTATTTGATATGCAAATTACTATATCATACGGTAGTCTTAAGGGTAATATATTATTATTATTATTATTTTATTATTATTATTATTATAATTACTAGTATTACTATTGTTATAAAGAATTTTATTTGATATGCAAATTACCATATCGCACGGTAGTCTTAAGAATAGTATATTATTATTATTATTATTATTATTTATTTATATATAAGTAAAATTTTAAGCTGAATTATTTCGACACTTGATTATTGGGGAAATGGTAGTTTGATCTGTACCATTGGAGAGCCATGCATATAACTGTCCTGTTTTTAAATCTCCGAAACAGTTACATGGTAAACAGCTGATGATCCCCCTGTTAATATTAGATGCTTATGTTAAGGTCTCCTGTTTTTTGTTTCACTGTTAGATACTTAATCCCCCTTTTTATTTTATTTACTTACTATTATATATTTTTATTTATTTATGAATTTTCCAACGAATGTTAAGTCTGACTTAGTTTAGTTAGTTTCTCTGGGAATTTAAACTGCATTTTCCTTTTTTTTGTCTTTCTGTGTAAAATAACTCAAAGCTTCTTTAGACATATATATATATATATATATTAGTATTTCATTAGACATATATATATATATATATTAGTATTTCATTAGACATATATATATATATATATATATATATATACCCTAACTAAGCGTTGGATAAAAATAAAAAATAAAAATATAAATAGCTGTAAATTAAACTTTTCTAACAGCAATTGTATCTTTCTTCCTTTCCCTTCTCTTTTTCTTTTCCTCGCCCCCCCCCCTTTCTACCCCAGCTCAGCGTTGGATATATATATATAAAATATATAAAAGATAAAAATAAAAAAAAATAAAAATAGTGATTTCTAACGGCAATCATATTTTAAAATCGGTCACATGACTTTTATTTCTTTCTCCTCTTCTTTTTTGCTTGGCTTCATTCTCCCTGGAATTCAGCAACCAGGTTGGATAAAAAAATAATCTTCTGCCTGATGAGACCTCAGCTCTTGAGAGCTGTAGATCGATAACATCGACATGCCAGTGTAGCAGACCTTGTACATGTTTGAATAAAAGCATTCACAATACAGCTCTATATTTTTTATTGAGCACTCTTTTATAAACCCGGTTTGATTCCCTTTGGATTTCTACCCTGTGGATTTTTACCCTACCTGGATTAATATATATATATATATATATATATATATATATATATATATGCAGCCTCTATTTCAAATCTCCGTCATAGATGTAACTACAAAGTTTGAAAAATTTAACAATGTCTTTTTTCGCATCATGGGTTTTTTTTTTTTACTTTGAATTTTTTTTTTTTTTTAAAAACAATGAAAATAAAAAAAATTCCGTAGTCTTTTTCCATTTCCAATAAAAGATGGCGGCCAAATATAAAAAAACATTCTGTCATGACTCGTTCCACACGATTGAATAACAAACAAAAAGAAAGCCTTTCACACTATGGAGCATACGATGGTATACACAACAATACCTCCACCCCACCCGGGTCTGGGTCTGTTAAAATATGGCATGTTCATTTTACCTCAAGAATATAATATAGCTGACATCTATATAAATTTCCTCCACACATTTAGCATAAAACCATTTCCTTTTGTTATTAGAATAGAGTTCTCTCAGTAACCGGTAATGTAAAAATATATAAAATAATCTCTTTTACT
Source organism: Sepiola atlantica (assembly GCA_963556195.1). Classification (NCBI taxonomy): domain Eukaryota; kingdom Metazoa; phylum Mollusca; class Cephalopoda; order Sepiida; family Sepiolidae; genus Sepiola; species Sepiola atlantica. Next base: position 1,670,630 of record OY744549.1, read on the forward strand.
TTCGTAGTGAGTGAGAGTGTACGGGTGAGATTGCTGACAACTGTACAATCAGCTTGAAGCTCACTATGTCTAACCACACCAAGGACCCATGATGTGGCGGGCGAAACAGCTGTCTGGATAACATATCTCTCTCATTATATATATATACAGGGTGTCCCAAAATAATGTATACACCCTTTGAATTGTTATAAGTCGTTCAATTTACTGATTTTTATTTGCAAGATTGAGTAAGAATATTCATTTACAAATACTGACAGTAAAATTAACAAAAACATAGAAAATTAACTTTTAACAAAGATAAAGGCTACTTAGGGTAATTTCAGAATGTTCATAAAATGAACCCTCATCCTAACCCCAACCCGTTCTGCTCAATACACTTTCCATATAGTGAAGACGTGAAGAATTGTACCTACAAACGTCCTGCGACATTTACTCCGGTATTTGAGCACATTCTACTACAATTACTACTCCCATTTGTTTGCAATTACTTCAGGTTTCTTGCTTTAAACATTGTAGCCTTTACGTTTATTAAAAGTTAATTTTCTATGTTTTTGTTAATTTTACTTTCAGTATTTTTAAATGTGTATCTTACTGTTCTACTCTTTTATCAATTTTGTTTGCAAATCAAACTCAGTAAATTGAACGAGTTATAACGATTCAAACGATGTATACATTATTTTGGGACACCCTGTATATATGACACATATGTCTGTGTGCAAATATTTATATATGAACTACCTGTACGACCTGGCGTTGCCCGGGATCCATTATGTTCCATTTTGTAAATATTTATGTTTTGTAAACACGCATTTTTATTATGTTCAGAACAAAACAAGACATAAGAAAAAAGAAAAAAAGAACGGTAACTTTTACTTAAAGAATGAGAGTTGATTCCTTTAGGTGATTTTTCTTTTAAGGTGACAATTTAAGACTTTCTAATAATTAAGAGATTGCCCGACCAGATTAAGTATTTTTTTTTTTTTTTAATTTAAAGTTAAGTGTAGTTAAGTGTATGTTAACCCAATAAAATAATAACAGCTAAAATTTGTCTAGTTTGAATGAAAGTTTTATTTATTATTATTAATTTGTTATGCTTCCTTGGGCATCTCCCCATTAACTATCTTCTCAATTTAACTGTTAAAAATCAAAAAAAATCAAACTCTTAGTACAGTATCGATATCCAGATCAAATTCTGTCAAATATTTCATTTGATAACTCCCAAAAGTGCCCCCTCAATTTCTCCCTCCAACCATTTTCTCTGAATTCACCCAACCTCATCTTAAACTGATCCACGCTATTGCTGTTCTTAATCTGATCTGGCAACTTATTCCAAAAACATTACTCTGTGAGCAAAAAAACTGCCTTGACAATAACCTTCCAGATCTAGGAGAAATACTAAAAAAAATGCCCACCATAGTTAGAAATGCCATTAATTATCTTGAAAGTCTCAATCATATCACGTCTCATTCTTCTCTCCAGCAAAGTAGTCAATCCCAATTTGTCCAATCTCTCCCTGTAACTGCACTCCTTTACTTTACTTATTAGTTTTGTCACTCTTCTCTGGACGCCTTCCAGTTTCAATATTACATTCCGATGTCCCTCAAAATACTGGGCTCGAGTATTCTATATGAGGGAGACAATCATTTTTGCATACTTTATTTATTAGTTTTGTCACTCTTCTGTGAGCAAAAAAAAATCAAACGTAAGTGGTTAACAGATCTAGTTTATGGCCACGTTGAAAGAATGGGTGAGAGTTCTTGGATTAGTAGATGTAGAACAGTTGAGGTAGCAGGTTCAGCTCAAGGAAAACTTGGGAAGAAGTGATAAAAATTGACCCGAAGGAAGAGAGGGATAAATAAACACCTGGCCAGAGATAAGTCAATTTCTAAAAGCCATCCATCACATATCAACATGTAAAATGAATGTTAAACTGATGATGATTATCAAATCCAAATTCCAGATCTAGGAGAAATACTAAAAAAAATGCCCACCATAGTTAGAAATGCCATTAATTATCTTGAAAGTCTCAATCATATCACCTCTCATTCTTCTCTCCAGCAAAGTAGTCAATCCCAATTTGTCCAATCTCTCCCTGTTGAAAGCTTTCTCTGTCAAACTTCCAGAATTCGACTGACTTTATTTTATTTATTAGATAAGAAACTAAAAAACAGACGTGGCAAATCAGACAGAAGGCCGATAGAGAGATGGGGCTGATTACGTGACGAATACTTGAAAATGGGAACTGTTTACGTAGTGTGAGCCTTATGTCCGAGCGAATGTCCGAGCCTTGTGTCCGAGCGAAGAGAAAAAGTGAATATTAATGAAGTAGTCAATCCCAATTTGTCCGATCTTTCTCTGTAACTCTTAAATGCTATTTAGGTCCAAGTTTAAAAATCTGGTCAAGATTATTTTATGGATATAGATAGATATGTTTCGGACTACTATAACCTAAGATTTATTTTAAACCCCTTCTCTGCGGAGGTCCCTAGGTGCCGGATGATTTTTTTTTATACTCATACGCCATCAAAGCATTTCAAAACATGAAAAGTAACATTGCTCAGTCTGCCATTTCTGCTGTGGATCCTTTTATCCCTCTATTAGTTGAGACGGATGCCTCCGACTGTGCGATAGCTGCCTCACTGAGACAATCCGGTCGACCTGTAGCGTTTTTTTCAAGAACACTTTCGCGATCCGAGCGACGACACTCGGCAATAGAAAAAGAAGCGTACGCCATAGTTGAGGCATTACGAAAATGGAGGCATTACCTAATCGGCCGACATTTTGAATTAATCACTGACTAAAAGTCGGTCTCGTTTATGTTTAACCCAAAAACAACGAGCAAAATAAAGAATGAGAAAATAGCGAGATGGAAAATGGAGCTTTCTTGCTACTCATTTGACGTCACTTACCGCCCTGGTAAGGAGAATGCCGCGGTTGACGCGCTTTCAAGGGTATGTGGCCTGGTAACTGGCTTCAGTATATATAGCTTCTTTCTTCGGACCGATTGCCGTTGGAATTTCCTTCCTGTTTCCCCCGACTGTAACAACGTGCAGAAATTTAAATGTAATGTGCTTGCTGCTCAACTCCCCAAATGTTTTTTTACTCTCTCCGAACCCTGAGAAATATTTTAAGTTAAAAAAAAAAATCCCCCCCCCCCCCCCCCATAAATCTGGCCTCTATCACAGTAGCCGTTTATGCTTCAGCGGCAATATGCGTTGATCGGGGGGTGTAAAAAAAAAACAAAAAAAAACTTTATCCCAAGTCTGTTAAAATATGCCACTCAATTTTATCGCAAGAAAATAATGTTGCCGACATAAAAGGTGCAAAATAGTGTCTGTGGATGACTACGTTCATAGTTATTTTTCGTTTGGTTGTACTTTCAGTCGTTCACGGACATGCTGTCTGGCAGGGTTAAAAGGCCAGATTACTAATAAACGTGGGAAAGTAAAAAAAAAAAGTAAAAAAAAAAAAAGAAGCTAACTGGATGAAGAATGACGTCATCTGGGATGGGAAAATTGATTTGAAAATCATAAATGAGTTAAAAACTCCAAGCTGAGTCGAGCACATGGATTCAGATGGGCTCTTAAACCGGAACAAGTAAGAGTCTCTTGTTCTCTCCCTATCACTGTATGTAAGACCTAAAAATAAGAAAAAAGACCAACTGTCCACTGACCAAACATCGTGGGAGTTTGTTTTATTCATTTCAAAGTATGGTTGAGTTTTATTCATACAGAAAGAGCAGGTTTACAATGATTTTAGAATTCAGCTTCTATAGCAATTCAGCCTCACACACCACACTAGGGGATTAGAGCAAGTGACCATCATACTGAAAGAGCTTAAAAGAGGGGAAAGGCTGTCCCCAACTTAAAAATAATTTGTAATTTCGTAGCAAGAAGGCAACTAGAGACAATGGAAAATAACAGCTCAACTTTTAGGGTCCGTCCATTGAAATCTAGAGGGGCCCTCAAATTCATTATTATTGCAGGTAGATACCTTGTGTTCAATGAGAGTAGAAACTAACGCTTCCCTTTTTTTAGTCCTTTAGTCCTCACATTCCATGAGCGATGTTTCTTACTAAGGGGGAAGAATTGCTGTTTTCTGAGTCGGAATCTATCCAGCTAACACTTATCGTTGGCTAGTTTTTAACCTTGAAGGGTATTTTATTTTTTTTTTTGAGCTCTTAACATCAAGTGGCTTCATGCCTTGTCTGGAGTGACTTTCGATAAAATCAAACAAAAAAGAAAACCTCGATCAACTAATAAGAATTCCCGCTCCTTATCGAGCTTGCACTTGGAACACATCATCAGGACACGATGCACCAAGGTTTTGGGTTAGGGTTGATATGGCCCGAATCCCAGCTGATATATAGACTAGAAAAAGTCTGCTTTCTGTATAAACGGTAAAGGTCGCATAGCCTGGACGCGCACGAGTGTCGTTGCCGACATCGCACACTTCCCATGGCCGTAGCGGCGGTGATTTGTTAAGAATCACCGTGTCTAGGGCACAGCATATGGAAGGCGGAGCCCATCCCTCTCCTTCCGCTGCCTTGAACCTTCCCTGAGTTTTAGTCAGGTACCCATTTACTGCTGGGTGGACAGAGAGAGTTTTCAGACCCGAAAATTTGCATGCCGTGAGTGGCATCGAACCTGGGTCGTCCAGCCCAAAGACAAGTGCTATATATATAACCACTCGTCCACAGGCCCTCCCTTTCTGTATAAGTATATACAGGGTGGGCCAAAATAAGGGTCCTATCTTTAAATTTGAATAACTTGAATTTGAATAACTTCCACAAAATAAAGTTAAACTCACCAAACTTTATGTGTGTGTAGACTGACCCATCCGAGATTTTTTGAAATAAACAAAACAAATTTTAACCGAAAAACACTTCTTAAAACTTACAAAAACTAAAGTATTGTTTTTTACACTGTTTTGAGTTTTTTAAGCAAAAATAATGTTTTCTAAATGAGGGTACGTTCCTTAGGGCTAATACGGCTCATGCTTGCTTCGGAAGGGTCCTTTACTTATTCTAAAAAAAAATTTTTTTTTAAAAATCAATAAATAAAAAAGTTATGAATTTTTAAAAATAGGACCCTTATTTTTGCCCACCCTGTACAAAAAAAAGAAACCCGTTGACCTCTGGAACAAAATTATCTACATCAACTATTGATGGGCCGATTCCAATATTTTTTTTCACGATTCCGCTACAATTACCGATTCTGTTCTAAAAATCAAAATTCGATACAATTTCAGATTTTATTAAAATCTCTAAATATTTAACTACAAAGTTGTTTTTTTTTTTTTTTTTTATTTTTTTAAAATTTCCGGATTACTGTAAAAATCCCATTCTTTTTTGCGTGTTTTTTGAAGTGTCATGTGGTCATACGACAGTTTCCCACTTTTTTATGCAGTCCTTTGCATTATTTTTGTACTCTGCAAGATATTTCAAGCTACACCGGTTGGGCAGTGGGGGGTAGACCAAGAAGTGTTGCATCGTATGGTCCTCCTCTCCACATTCACAGATGGTTGGGTCAGTTTTGTACCCCCATCTACTCATTGCAACTTTTGATCGCCCCATTCCCGTTCTCAGGCGGTTTAGTGTTTTCCACTCGAGCCAGAGTACCTCTGAACCGGGAGGGGGTCCTTCAGAAGCAGGGATTCCCATGTCGTTATGGGGGGGGGGGGGGGGGGGGGCTGGCATCTTATAGCCGTCTGGTCAACAGCTGTAGTCTGGTCTCTTCCTGAGATGTTGTTAGGGTTCGACATGGCTGGGGAAGCTACTGCTTGATTTCCATGAAACCCATGTAATATGTGCATATATTTTTCGCAAACATAGAAATACACTTGTGGGGGGGGGGGGGGGGGGGGGGGGGGAGTTAAAAAAAAAATATTAAAAAAAAATTTTATTTAGATTTTAGGCTTCCTGGTATTTTAAAAGCAATAAATATTTATCGGTGTGCTATGGAAAATTAAATTTTAAAAACAAAAAAAAATTTTTTTTTTTTAATAAAAAAAATCGTTTTTGGCATCGGGAAATAGGCACAAACTTTTTCCGATTCCGATACCCAAAAATATTATCCAATTTTCACGATTTCTGATTCCGAGTCATCGTCCCAACACTAATATACACACACACACACACAGTTTTTTTAAAAAATTGTTTTTAATTTGCTTTAACCCCCCCCCCCCCTCCCACAAACAAGGCACATTGCTACTAAGACGTAAGGGGCGACTGCGAATTAGGGGCCCATACCTACAGGGACAGCCTAAATGAAGAGTTGTGCAGCGAGATATTTGTTCACATTACATTTAAATTTCTGCATGTTGGTACAGTCTAGGAAACAGTGAGCAGGGAAGAAATTCCAAAGGCAAGCAGTGTGAGGAAAAGAGCTATTAGAGGTAGAAAGCCTGCCGGCATCTGGGGTGAAGGGGTGGGATTTTGCCGCTTGTCGGGTCGGTCAGAGGTATTTACGTCGAGGGGGCAATAAGGAAGTGCTACTATGTGGAATTCCTGGATAAGCGTGGAAACAATAAGGTCCGACTTAAAGACCGAAATATTGGGGCTCCTAACATGTCTGTCTCATTATGTTAACTAGTTTGTCTACACACTTATCTACTCATTCCATTTTTGAAATTTAATTTCAAACTTCCACTGTACAGTGACAGAAAGTCTATTTTTTATTATTAAACTCTTTCCTGGAATCCGAGTGACAGCAAGCCCCCCCCCCCCGTTATTATTATTATTAAAGTCTTCCCTGGAATCCAAGTGACAGCAAGTCCACCCTCCCTGTTATTATTATTATTACTATTATTAAACTCTTTTCTGGAATCCGAGTGACAGCAAGTCCACCCTCCCTGTTATTATTATTATTATTACTATTATTAAACTCTTTTCTGGAATCCGAGTGACAGCAAGTCCACCCTCCCTGTTATTATTAAAGGCTTCCCTGGAATCTGAATGACGTATACTAATCATTATCATAGCTGTGCCTGGAGTTACGATATCATCGAAGGAAACGTAAGTTGTACATGTAGTGTCTACAGTTTTACGATAAATAGAAATGACGCTACCAAATATAACCCTTCCCCAGCAGATAATACGCACAAAATCAAACAAGATTTTAAAATTGGAGTCACGGTTTCAAATCTCCATAAAAGTGACGAAACTGAAGCATATGCTGGCTTTAAATTTTCATCCGCAGCTTTTTACAGGTGTACATAGGTACTGACATACAGATGTTTGCTTATATTCCGGATAAAGATCTCTTTTTGTTTTTTAAAAACACTTTAATCAATATTCGGGGAGGGGGGAAGGGATTACCAAATCTAACTCCATCACATTTATTACATTAGCGTTTGAAAAGAACGGGTTTAGCACCACACCGAATATGACGATACTCAAAAACCTAAACATTTTCAAAATGACTGTCTTAAAAGAAAAAGAAAATTGAGTGACGTCAGATAGTGTCAAGCTAAATCTGTCCCTTTCAGCTGTTTGTTATAATAGGGGTCCCAAATTTATAGTTCTTTAAGGTTTTTTTTCTTTTTTTTTTCTTCTTTTCTCCTTAGGGGTCTTTTTCTAGGCAGAATGGAATTGTAAATATTCGGCAGCTCTAAATTTCCGTCGTACAATTTTTAAAAATGTTATAGACGCTTGCTTATATTCCGGATAAAGATCGCATTCCTAAAACACCGTAATCACTATTCGGGGGTGGAGTGGTGGGGGTATCAAATTTGATTCCAGCACCCCGATCACATTACCAGCTGAAACGGATGAGTTTAGCATGGCACTGTATATACGACACTCAAAAAACCTAAACATAGAATTGACTTGGTCTTTCATAAAAAAAAAATTAAAAAAATTTTTAATTTAAAAATATTTTTTTTTAAATTCGAGTGATGCCAGGTACAGTGTAAAGCTAAACTTGTCCCTTTTAGCTGCTCACATAATTGGGCTACCGAATTTACAATTTTTTAGCATCTGAAAAGAACGGTTTTATCACTACACTGAAAATGACGACACTAAAAAAAAAAAAAAAATTTGAAATTGACTGTCTTTAAAAAAAAAAAAAAAAAAAAAAAAAAAAAAAAATTGAGTGATGTCAAATACGGTGTCATGCTAAATCTGTTCTTTTTAGTTGCTCACGTAATTGGGGTCCCGAATTTTTGAAATTCGTTAATTTTTAAAAAATTTTTTTATTTATTTATTTATTTTTTTTCAAAATTTCATCTTGCCTCTCCGGCCCCAATTAAATTTTTTTTTAGGGGTATCTTTCTACCCTCAACCCCGTCCACACTTAACCCGGTACAGTAAAGCTCTTCTCTATCTGCAATTCGATAAGGTCCATGAAACAGATTTTCGTCTCCCCGCTGTTTAACAATTCTCGAATTTTCCGATTACAGGGTTTGTAAGGTACGTCCACGTTTTGGACTAAATATTTCGATATCAGATAATCGAGCGCGTTGACCTTCGTCACCTTGGCCGCCTTTAGTTCAGCAGCCGGGGACTTTTTCACAGAAGAATCGTCGGTAGTGTTGTTCGTATTCTCAGACGACTCTTCCTCCATGCCATCATCCTTACCACCATTCGACGAGGCGGTGTCCTTTGACGCAGATACACCGTCGTTCACGCGATGATTGGAGGAGTCATCACCATCCTGATCCATCGGAGTTTCATTGTCTTTCTCTTGGACACCGCTCTCTGAATGGTCAGAGTCACGCTGACCCGCCGAACCATGATTGCTACCGCTGTCATGCTGGTTCCGTGTCATCAAGGATGTGTCTGTTACCGTGGAACAACCTTGCAGAAGATGGTGCATCAAATTTAGATAGTTCTCGGGTTCACGATTTACAGAGCTGGTCGGACTTAAAGGTGCCCATTGAGGAATGCCAGGCGTCTTGGACACGCTTGGCGATTCAGCTTCCGCGGGCTCATTGTCTTCTTCCATGTCGTCACTTTCTTTAAGTTCCGTAGATAACTTTGTTTGTTGGGTGGGTTTTGAGAGATCGCTTGGTGCCACCTTCTTTGAGTATTTGGCTTCCGACATCGCAGGAGTTGAAACAGATTCTTGCTTTTGCTCCCAGGTGTCTTTCGGCAGCTGCGGGTCACCCCGGCTTTCTTGCAGACTCTCAGCACCGGGATTTTGTGGGAGTCCGTGAAAGCGGGACCACTTTGCAGCTGACGAGGTTATCGGGCAGGACTGGGGTCGGTTGAGAAGAAGATATTGATGTTGATGTTGATGCTGAAGATGATCCTCGCGTGATGGTAAGTCCCGAGCGTGGCAAGGAATCAGTGTCTCGGAAGCAGGTTGCAATTGCTTTGTCGTCGGGTCCTCAATCCTCCATAAATAGCCGTCGGATGCCGCCACGGCCGTGCATGATATCTGATGCTCATGATGCAGCAGGGGTAAGCGCGGGTGCAGGCTACCGTTTTGACACTCACACGATTTGATCAAACATAGGGGGCGTTCTTGAAAGGTTCCGGGTTCTTCTGAGTGCCGTTTATTCGAGTGAATACTAAGGTCGAGTGGTTCCATGTTTTCTTCCTCCTGGCTAGCACTTATAAAACTGGTCATCTGGCTATCCATGGTGAGAGTAGCCGTCTGTTTGGAAAAAAGGAAAGATGGTAGGAAACTCCAAGGCCCATTCACCACTACAAAGAAAAGAGAAAAAAAAAAAAAAAAAGAAAGGAATTAGCCACTTTTATTGGGAAAACAGTATCGACAAGTATTCATCTAATATATAAAGTAGAGACGATTTTTCCCCTGTATATTCTCGGAGAATAGGAAAATAACCACATGCATCACAGGCTACTAAACTCACCATTACATTAAACTTATTCACTCGAGCGTGTTTTAGTACATTTGTTATTCTTTCTTTCCAGCTAACACTAAATATTATATTTGGCCCGCCATCCACGACTCTCCAAAAAACCAACTGCATATAGGTGGTAGCAAAAACTTTTCTCCCTAACAATTATGTACTGTCACTCTACTCATCGACACCGGGAACTAATAAACACAGTTTAATTTTCACAAAAGACCGGTTCTTATTTATCATTTGTCTGGTATTAATTTAACACGCATGCCAATAATCACGTTTAGGTTAATTGGCCTATTTTCACATGTGTTTTTAAGCCGGAAGTGTGGAGCAGACGGCCAGATAGTAGGTTTCATTATCTCCTGTTTTAGCGTTCGATCCCATTACAATCGCCAACATTTTTTTTTTTTTTTTTTTTAATTTAAAACGATCGCCAACACGGTAGATGGGGCAGAAAAAAAACAATAGGCCGTTTCTTTTTTTTATTCGACGTCATGCAATAGGTAGTACTTTCTCCCGGGCGACGGGTTCCGCTAGTTATTTATAAAATCGGGGTGTTTACAGCACTGGCAGTGAGATTAAAGATATAAGAAAAATAGCTTTCCAATATACTTAGCCTTTTAAAAAAAAAAAAAAAAAAAAAATTTTTTTTTTTTTTTTTAACATATTTCACCCTAAATAAAGCAGGCCGCCACTGTAGACGTAAGGGGCTACTGAGAATTAGGTAGTAGGTTATGGGTGTCATCCTAAGTTGGGAGCTGTGCAACGAGATGTCTGTTTACATTAGTTTTAAACCTCTGCGTGTCGATAAAGCCGGGGGAACAGGGAGCAGGGAGGGAGTTCCAGAGGCCGACAGCATGGAAAAAAACCCAAAAAACTATTGGAGTAGAAGGCTCTCTGGCATCCGGGGACCTCCACAGTGAATGGATGGGATTTAGCTGATTGTCGGGTTTGTCTAGTGTATTTGCGTCGAGGGGGCACCAGAGTAGCCAATTAATCGGAGCATAATCCATTGGAGTATTTGTAAAATAAGCACAAGGACGCAACATTGCGGCGATGGGACAGGGACTGGAGCTTGGTTGACAGTGAGGGACCTATTAAGTTCGCAACTCTTTTTTGGACCTTGTCAAGGAGGGAGAGACTAGCGGATGATGCCCCAGCCCAGATGTGGTAACGATACTCCATGCATGGGCGGATGGTGGCTTTGTAGAGATACACGATAATGTCAGGTGTGAGGAGTTTACTAGCAGGGTAGAGGGAGCCCACCTTCTTTGCTGCAGCCTTGGCAATGTCTTCAATGTATTTGTTCCAATTCATGTTACCTTAGTAGAAATGCTAATTAATTTAAAATCAAATTAGATTAGATTTATTTGGCAAAAAATAGCAAAGTGCAACACGCCATGTAAAAGTGCAACACGCCATGTAAAGGTGCAACAATCCATGTAAAGGTGCAACAAGCCATGTAAAGGTGCAACAAGCCATGTAAAGGTGCAACAAGCGGAAGCTATTTACATTCACGTACAGTATGAATGTTTGTGTAAGGCTACTTTAAACCTGGATATGGTAGTCATCATTACAACCTCCTTTGGCGATGTGAGACATGGCAAATTCACCTGAGTTGCCTCTTATCGGTGCATCTGAAATGGTCATTCAACGGAACATCAAAATTTGTACACCTTGCGAGCTAGGTTAATTAATAACTGGTTAGGGTTAGGGTTAGGGTTAAATTATTCCATGGAGAAGAAACGCGAACAGAAAATGCTGCCTTTTTCCTATTGAGCCGAAACATCTTTTGTGGATACTCACGGAGACCACGACTTGGTGCCGGGGTGAAAAGCTCCTTATTAGGTAGATTTTCATATTTTATATATAAACTAGGGAGGTAATTCATGGGAGGTGATGGTGGTGAAGTGGATAACGACACGGACTGACGACCTGGGTGTTCCAAGTTTGAATCCAGCCGATTCCATAATATCACTTTAACATAGGGAGGTTGGCAACCATTACGTGGTCCCTCCTGCGAAAAAAGAATTCGACAAGTATCCATTATTTATAAATTTAGGTTGTTTACAGCACTGAGATTAGAGATAAAAGAACAACAACTTTCTGATATACTTAGCTTCTTTTTTTTTTTTTTTTTTTAAAACATAAATCATCCCAAACAAGTCAGACGTAAGGGGCTACTGAGAATTAGGTAGTAGGTTTTGGATGTCATCCTAAGTTGGGAGCTGTGTATTGATTTACTCCTCTCCAGGAGTTAGGCACAAGGCCAGTTTTATCTTACTCCCACAAGTAAGATGTGACCCAAGGTCGGGTTGGGAAAGTGGGGTTTAAAAATCGCCTGGGCAGCCCCGTCGGCACTCCCCGGTAGGGGTGCCTCAGGCAGTAAGCAATAAACTTACTCCTCCCTAAAGAGGGGAGGCGAAGCCTGGGAGGGTGGACCTCCTAGAACTGCACAGGAGATACCCATAGACCGGCGTAAATCAAGCCCCGAAGGCCAAGACAATACCAGTCTATGGGGTGTAGTATCCATCGAAACAGATACTAAACTTTGATCTTAGCCAAAAGGCCAAGAAACTGAGAGCTGTGTAGCAGGTTGTCTGTTTACATTATTTTTAAACCTCTGCATGTCGGTACTGTCGGGGAAACAGAGAGCAGGGAGGGAGTTCCAGATGCCAGAAGCACGAAGAAAGAAGCTATTTGAGTAGAAGGCTCTCCGGCATCTGGGGACCTCCACAGTGAATGGATGGGATTTAACTGATTGTCGAGTTGGCCTAATGCCGCATTTGATCACGTCGAGGGGGGCATTAGAGTAGCAAGTTCATCGGAGCACATTCCATTGAAGTGTTTGTAAAACAGGCACAAGGATGCTACATTGCGGCGATGGGACAGGGGCTGGAGCTTGGTGGACAGTTAGGGACCTATTAAATTAGCGATTAGGTTTAGGTTATTCCACGGAGCAGACACACGGACGGAGAACGCTGCTTTTTTCCGTTTGCGTCAGAACCGGTAATGACGCATCTTTTGTGGATACTCACGGAGGCCACGACTTGGTGCTGGTGTGAAAAGCTCCTTAAAAGGTAGATTTTCATATTTTATATATAAACAAGTCTGTGTGGAAATATCTTGCTTGTCCTTTATTTCTATTTTATTTCGTTTAAATATACGTAGTGCTAATGAGGCCTCCTTGATTTTCAAAATACTCGGCGTTGTCCGGGAGAAAAGTGCTCAATATCCTAGATAGAGCTACTGTAGTGATAGGTTTAGAAAATATTTTAACGCCATCTTCGTTCCCCTTTGGACTATTTTGCAGATGAAAAGGAGGGAGGATACCTAAGTGATTTCAGTAGTGCTCAGGAGGCCTCTTCGATTTTCAAAGTACTCGGTGTTGTCCGGGAAAAAAGTGCTCAATGTCCTAGATAGAGCTACTGTAATATCTTAACAGCATCTACGCTGAAAAGGATGGGGGAATCGATAAGAGTTATTTCAGTAGTGCTCAGGGGGCCTCTTTTATTTTCAAATACTCCGCGTTGTCCGGGAGAAAAGTGCTCAATATGTATGTATTTAGCATTCGCACCGGGGCGGCGATATGTACGTATTTAGCTTCCACACTGGGGCGGCGATAGGTACGTATTCAGAATTCAGGGGTGGCGATAGCTACGTATATAGTTTGGAATGGTTTATTGAAAATACATTTTCTTTTTTTTTTAAATTTTGCCAAGGGGTGGGGTTTCGGTGACGTCATATAAGCAGTGTTGCAAATTTAGCCGTTTTTCAGCTAGATCTAGAGATTTTGTTTAGAATTTAGCTAATAAAATTTGGATCTAGCAGCTAACAGGGCTTTTTTTCCCCCTGTAAAATCTAGAGATTTCGTTTTCCACCTACACAGACGCGATTTCAGATTTCAGTTTACCTATTCTCCGTATTCATTTCTTCTCTATAATATTTGTAGATCAGTAGTAGTTGTACATTTCAATAAAAATTTAAATATTTTTAAAATGTCCACGGGATCTATCGACCCTATAAACCCTAATCCACCACGACTTTATATACATCTGTTGTTAAACTTTACATTTCTTCGATTAGTCAAAAACAAAACTCATTCATTCCATATTGAACTAAACAATTTCAAAATGACGATTAAGGGTTTTTTTAAATTTTGAATTAATTGATTTCTAATTAATATTCCATGAATACTCCGGATATTCATTCTGAGAATATCACGATAGAATAGATACATATATTCCATGATAAATGCCAGTATACTGAAATCATATGCCCTTAATAGGGTTAAGATGAAAATTCATACACACTAAATGTACAAAAGTAAGGAAATTCCCAAATTTTTACACTTTTATTGTCATTAAGGGTATGCGGGCACAACAGGGCTATGTATTTTACTAGTAGGAATTTTTCTTCAGCGCACCTCACACACTTCATCCACTCATGCATAGAGATTTATACTGTAGTGATGTGATAATGAAATGGTTTGATTGATATGTAGTCATACCCTTAATGACAATAAAAGTGTACAAATTTGGGAATTTCCTTGCTTTTGTACATTTTGTGTATATGAATTTTCATCTTAACCCTATTAAGGGCATATGATTTCAGTATACTGACATTTTTCATCGAAATGTCACTACTTTTGTTAAGGCTATGCCTCATTGCCTAATGCCTTCTCATAAGGTTTTTTTGAATTTTCTGGAAAACTAAGGTATATGGTAAACTGAAATTAAAATGCCATCAACTAGACCCTAGAACCTCTACCTCTGCCAAAAATCATCTGAATCCATCAAATAGTTGATGAGATACAGGGTGGCACATACGTACGTACGTACACACGGATAACACAAAATTACTCCTGACCTTTCTGGATCTCTGGGTTGCCTTGACTAATGATGCTGAAATTCTACACACTTATAGAACCTATCAAATGAAAATTTTGTGCAAAGTTTTAACTAATTTGGTTTATTGGTTTTTGAGTTATGATTGATCAAAGAAATGAGATTTCCAGCATAGGCCATTTTTGAGGTCTATTAAGGGATAGAGCGCTCTCGCGCCTCCCTTTATTGCTAAAATTTCACGAAAATCTGAGGCATCTGAATTTTCACAAAAGGTCTTCCCGATTTATGAATGTAAAAAAAAAAAAAGCATCTTCATTGTCCCGTTTTTCTTAAAATGACAAACAATTTGGGCATTTATAACGAAAAAGGGGTGAAAAAAAAACAAAAAACAAACAAACAAAAAAAAAAAACGAATATACAACAGATAATTGTTACCAAAGGCAAGATAAGTGACTCTTCTACCTACCTGGATAAGTTTATTTGTGTTTTAACTTACTTTAAAACGTTTATTTTATTTTTTTTTAGATCGATTTAAAAGTAGTGTCGCAACGTCATGTTAGAATTGAAAACAAAAAAAAATTGCCGCATTTGATCACGTGACGTCTCGACACTAATTTTAAATCGAACTAAAAAAAAAAAAAAACGCTTTGAAATAGCTTTCCATTTTAAACATCGGCGATTTCTCACTTTCATAATCCCCCGCCCCCCAAAAAAAACAGGAAGCCTAAAAAGGGTCCTCCAACGGAACGAAAGCAAGCTACACCCCCCCCCCCGTGGATTAAATAAAGGGTTCTGTTCGAAATTTCTCAGATTAGGTGCATCTTGTCGAACCCATTAAAGAAGATCGGAGGTTGCATCGGCCGAAATGCTGGGAAAATAAGATCCGAGATGAGAACGATAGTCTGAATAATCCAAACATAATTGGAGTGCTTAATCTATATTTTGTCCGCTGTGGCTTTTGCTAAATGGCTTAATTCAGTGCAACTCGTAACTCTATCGACCGACCGGCCATAGTTTAAATGTTTTTAGAACGTCGAAGTGTGCACCGGGCCATTCGTGTTAGTTTTGGAAAACTTCATTAAAAAAAAAAAAAAAAAAAAAAAAAAAAAAAAAAAAAATGTACGTTGGATCAGGTAAAAGTTAAAAAAAAAAAAAAGAAAAAGAAAAGTGTATCCAGCTGTAATAATATGTGTTGCCTGTATCAATAGTCTTCATCAAGAGGGGGGGGAAATTCCTTCAAGTTCGTGAGAAAAAAAAATGTATCTCCCGAGTTGAAAGACTTTTTTTTTTTTTTTTTATATATATATTTTTTTTTTTAGACCAAGTCACACGTAAAGAAGCCCCCCCCCCCCGAGTATGTTTTCCCCTTCCCTTTCAAATGAAGGTACAATAACCTTACAAAGATCAAGGAGTACTTTCCCAGCTCTAAGGTAACGCCCCCCCCCCCCAAAAAAAAACTAACCCCTAAAGTGACCTGAAACGCAGGGTTGGATTTACTGGCTTCCCACAGCAGCAAGGTGTGGCACAAGGCCGGAAGGTGAGGGGAGGCCAGCTTCATGGTGAAAATAACAAAGTCTAAAAGTAACGAAAGAGTCCCAATATATATATTTTTAAATGCACGGGAATCTTTAAGAATACGCACCCATGAATGGTAGACATTTGTAATATTGAGGTTGCGTAAAAAACGCGAAATGGCGTTTTGGACGGAATAAAAAGTCGATTTTTAAAACAACGAAATAGCAGAAAAAAGAAAATTAAAATTTACAAGTCTAAAATTAAAATATTTGTTTTAATAAAACATCTGCAATGCAGAAAAAAACATCGAAAATTCGAAGTATCGTCATATTTACAATTTTTAGCTCTTTTTCAAAATTTTTTAATTCAAGACTTATAAATTTTAACTTTTTTTTTTTTTCGCTATTTCATCATTTCTGTTTCATTTTTTTTTTTTTTTTAAATTAAACAAATGAGGAATCTTTTACTACAATCAACAGAACGAAACACGGGTGAAAAAACAAATGTGCAACAATAAAAAGTTACCAAAGGCAAGTTAAGTTACTCATCTACCTGCCAATTTTGACTTCTTGGCCTTTTGGCTAAGATCAAAGTGTAGTATCTGTTCCGATGGATACTGCACCCCATAGACTGGTGTCTTGGCTTTCGGAGCTTGATTTACGCCGGTCTATGGGTCTTTCCTGTGCATTTCTAGGAAGTCCACCCTCCCAGGCTTCGCCTTCCCTCTTTGGGGAGGAGTAAGTTTATTGCTTACTGCCTGAGGCGCCCCTACCGGGGAATTCCGACGGGGCTACCCAGGCAAATTTTAAACCCCGCTTTCCCGACCCGACCGTGGGTCACATCTTACTTGTGGGAGTAAGATAAAAACTGGCCTTGTGCCTAACTCCTGGAGAGGAGTAAATAAATACTCATCTACCTGCCTGGATAATTTTATTTGTGTTTTAACTTATTTTAAAGGGTGGTTTTCTTGTTCAAAAGAGTCGGTGTTGACAGCTCGAAAAAGAAATTCAAAAATGGAGGCTCGCCCATGGCCAGGACTTGAAAATCGATAAAATATCGAAAACTAACCAATATACTGATTGAACATTACATTTTTGCATGATGCGTTTGGCCTATTGGCTAGGAGCAAAGTGAAGTACATGTTCTGATATTACACTTTATCTGTTCTGTCTATGAAATACTTCTAGACTGAGGACAGTTTTTGTTTTAATTTCCGTCTCAATCCAGAGTGACCCTTTTTTGGGGGGGGGGGGCGGGGCTGGATTTTCCCCATATTTAAAACCGATATTGTGTCTAACTGCCCATCGTGGGGAGGCACATAATAAAAGAGTCAGTCAAAAGTGGCCCCAAATTCCCTCCTTTTTTTTTTTTTTTGTAGCAAAATCGAGCTACAATTGCACGGACATTGTTGCCCCCCCCCCCCGTAAGAAAAACTACCCCTTTTCACACCAAGGGGAAAGAGTAACAGAGAGAGAGAGAGAAAGTAACAGAGAGAGAGAGAGTAACAGAGAGAGAGAGAGTAACAGAGAGAGAGAGTAACAGAGAGAGAGAGAGTAACAGAGAGAGAGAGAGTAACAGAGAGAGAGAGAGTAACAGAGAGAGAGAGAGTAACAGAGAGAGAGAGAGAGAGAGTAACAGAGAGAGAGAGAGAGAAACACAGAGAGAGAAGAGAGAGAGAAACACAGAGAGAGAGAGAGAGAACACACAGAGAGAGAGAGAGAGAGAAACACAGAGAGAGAAACACAGAGAGAGAGAGAAACACAGAGAGAGAGAGAGAGAGAGAGAAACACAGAGAGAGAGAGAGAGAGAGAGAGAGAGTAACACACACAGAGAGAAAGAGAGAGAGTAACAGAGAGAGAGAGAGAGAGTAACAGAGAGAGAGAGAGAGTAACAGAGAGAGAGAGAGAGAGTAACAGAGAGAGAGAAACAGAGAGAGAGAGAGAGTAACAGAGAGAGAGAGAGAGAGAGAGTAACAGAGAGAGAGAGAGAGAGAGTAACACAGAGAGAGAGAGAGAGTAACACAGAGAGAGAGAGAGAGTAACAGAGAGAGAGAGAGAGTAACAGAGAGAGAGAGAGAGAGTAACAGAGAGAGAGAGAGAGAGTAACACAGAGAGAGAGAGAGAGTAACAGAGAGAGAGAGAGCAGAGAGAGAGTAACAGAGAGAGAGAGAGTAACACAGAGAGAGAGAGAGAGAGAGAGTAACACAGAGAGAGAGACAGTAACACAGAGAGAGAGAGAGTAACACAGAGAGAGAGAGAGAGAGAGAGAGAGAGTAACACAGAGAGAGAGAGAGTAACACAGAGAGAGAGAGAGAGAGTAACAGAGAGAGTAACAGAGAGAGAGAGAGAGAAAAAAAGGGGTCTGAGGTTACCAGGAAGGGGGTTTGAGAGCAAAAAGTAGGGTACATACTTCCCCTTTTCTAGAAACCCCACTCCGACACCCTCCCCTTTTTTCCCCCTTGCCTCTTGTTTATTTTACGGGTAGCAAAGGGCGACCCGCAGTTGCCCGACCGGTACTGTTGAAAAATGATCGACGTTCCAACGTTTTTCTCCCTTTTCTTATCAGGCGCGTCTAAGCAAGATTATAAGAGCATCGGTCCATCGGGCTTCTTATTTAAATAAGGTTTCCGTCCGTCCGTCTCTGTCACAATTTTATTTATTTATTTAAAAAAAAATAAAAAAATCGTAATATGTTTCGGAAATTCGTCTTATTTCGAAATACTTAACTACTTTTAGAAATGGAAAATATTGCATCAATAGTAAATAATAAATAATAAATTCCCAACAAATAAAGCGAATGCCATGGTCGAAGATCGAAACCGAAACCTTGAGATCTTCAGCCAGAAGCTCTACGAATTGAGCTATATCGACTTTCTTATTAATAGATCTTAAAACATTCCCGTAACAAATAATTATAGGCTTTTTAAAAAAAAAAAAAAAAATTTTTTAAGATGTGACACAAGGTCGGAAAGTTTGGTTGGAAAGCCAGCGCCAGAGAAGATGAGCACTCTGGCCTACAGAAAAATGCCTGGGCAGCCCCGTCGGCATTCTCCGGTAAGAGCGCCTGAGGGGATTAGCAATAAAGTAACCCCTTCTTAAAGGGTGAGAAGTTGGCGTGACTTCATAGATTTATGATTTACGTCATGTTTCAAAACATGAATTCAAACGTAAGCGATAACAATAAATAAATAAATAAAAAATAAATAAATGGGTAAACTTAAGCTTAAATTATTTTAATGGTCCCAAACAATTTATTTAGCTTTAAATATGCGTTGTATGTAGTTTGGGCGCTTTTTCGTAATGTTCAACCACCCATTTTTCTTAATTTTTTTTTTACTAACCAATTTTTTTTCCCGGATGTACAATTACCTATTATTTTGCTAGAGAATTCCGTGTCTCTAAAAAAAATTTTTTTTTTTCAAATATTTTAGATTTTAGATGGGGGATCAGTTTTGTTATATAAATTTAACGTAAACTGATCACCTGGCTCGACAAGAATTTGTTAACATTAGACTTAAAAAATGATCATGTTGTACTCTCATAGGAAGCAACCTTGCGGTATCGAGTTCCACAGATAAGTTCTTGGAAATAAACTTTACTCGTGATGGTTCCGTTTAGTTTTAGGTACGCGGAAGGAGAACGGAAAGTTCGTTGCGGTAATTGACGTTAGACGAGTCTTTGCTGTGAATGTTTTATAGGAAAAACCGGAAGTTGAAGTTCGGTCCTGCCCCTACCATGAAAATAACGACTGAGCAGAGAAAGACTAGCAACCTCTCTTCTGTGAGAAGAGGGGCTGCAGGGAAGAGACTAGATCAACAAATGTGATCGACGAACAGATCCACTTACAGAGATGCCTAGTCGCATGTTAAACTTAAGCGTGACGGGCTCTCCTCGTGCTGCCAGCCTCTGGAATTCCCTCCCTGCCCCCTGTTTCCCCCCGACGGTACTGACATGCAGAAATTTAAAACTAATGTAAACAGACATCTTGCTGCGCAGATCCCAATTTAGGTTGAAACCCCCCCCCCTCCCAACCTTCTCCTTTTCTTTCTTCTCAGTAGTCCCTTATGTCTACAGTGGAAGCCTGCCTTGTCTGGGGCGAACTATGTAAAAAAAAAAAAAAAAAAAAAAAAAAAATTAAAAAATATTAAACGTCGCTAAATAATTTTACTTTTCCGTAAATATACTTCCTGTTGGGCTGCAAATAACGAATTGGCCATTTTTAAAACGTGTGATCGTTCTGGCAAAATTAAAGCCACAAAAAAAAAAATGGTAACTCACGAGTTGTCTCCCCTTGCGATCACTACTATTTGAATAATATTGGCGCTTGGGTTTTACGGCATGTCAACAATCGTTGGGTCATTTTATGCCGAATCTACTTAGTAGATTTATCGGCTATGGGAACTAAATCAAGGGAGGCGCGAGAGCGCTCTTTCCATTAATAGACCTCACGAATGGCCTATGCTTGAAATCTCATTTCTTTGATCAATCATAACTCAAAAACCAACAAACCAAATTAGTTAAAACTTTGCACAAATTTTTTTTGTTGATAGGTTCTATAAGTGTGTAGAATTTCAGCATCATTAGTCAAGGCAACCCAGAGATCCAGAAAGTTCAATCATGAAATCATGTCATCCGTGTGTACGTACGCACGTACGTATGTGCTACCCTGTATCTCAACTATTTGATGGGTTCAGCTGATTTTTGGCAGAGATAGAGGTTCTAGGGTCTAATTGATGGCATTTTAATTTCAGTTTACCATATACCTTAGCTTTCCAGAAAATTCCAAAAAACCTTAAAAATGACCAGTATTCATACACTTTATTCTATATCGTATCGACCATTGATAGATTCAGCTGATTTTTGGCAAAGATAGAGGTTCTAGTGTCTAGTTGATGGCATTTTAATTTCAGTTTACCATATACCTTGATTAGTCAAACTACCAACTATATCAGTTATGAGAAGGCATTGTATTGAGGCATAGCCTTTACAAAAGTAGTGACATTCCATGAAAAATATATATATATAGAGAGAGAAATGTGATATTTAGAAGGCAATACAATGCAGAGGTGTGACGGATAGACACAAGTTGGAGCAAATAAGACATAATGGTGGAACAAATGAATTAGTTTCAACCTTAATACAATGTATACATACACATATATATATTTATTATTTTTTTTTTGTTGTTGTTTTTTTCCCTTTCAAAACACATATCTATCTGTCTATCTACACAATGTTACAATGTTATGTAATACCTGTATCAAGATGGTCTGGTGGAAATTCCGTATGATATAATATTTTTTTTAATTTTCGGGAACTCTTCCTTCTTCAGAACCGTGTTCAACTCAAGTTCAATATATATATATACATTCCATGATAAATGCCAGTATACTGAAATCATATGCCCTTAATAGGGTTAAGATGAAAATTCATATACACTAAATGTACAAAAGCAAGGAAATTCCCAAATTTTTACACTTTTATTGTCATTAAGGGTATGACTACATATCAACCAAGCCATTTAATTATCACATCACTACAGTATAAATCTCTATGCATGAGTGGATGAAGTGTGTGAGATGCGCTGAAGAAAAATTTCCTACCAGTAAAATACATAGCCCTGTTGTGCCCGCATACCCTTAATGACAATAAAAGTGTAAAAATTTGGGAATTTACTTGCTTTTGTACATTTAGTGTATATGAATTTTCATCTTAACTCTATTAAGGGCACATGATTTCAGTATACTGGCATTTTTCATGGAATGTATACTAGCGTATTAACTCTCGTCAAAAATGATGGAAAAGAATTATGCTTCGCCAGTGTTCGAACTTGCTAATTATCTAGATATATTACTGAAATATCTGGTGCTTGTGAACCGTAGGTTCGAACAAATTAAAAAAATTTTTTTTATCTTAGTTGTGGAGAGTCAAATAAGGGGGAGAGAACTCTAGTTTAAAGTTTCAACCACGATTTATCTGAAAATGGATTTTACTATTGTAATTAATAATAAATGAAAAATAAAATGAAAAATAAAATAATTTTGAAAAATAAAATGATGTATTAAAATAAATGTTTTTTAAATAAATGACAGTTGATGATTTTGAAAAATGAAATGATTTATTAAAATAAAATTATCAAAGAAGAGGGGGGGGGGGGAGAAATGAAATTAAAGTTTTTGAAATAAATGAGTTTTACACTGGGTAAAATTCGGCAATTTGTTTGGAAAACAGTTCCCAGTGCAGTGTCCTTTCCGAATTTTTGTTTCCACATAAATTCGGCAAGGTACGATTCCACCATTTGAAGTCGCATGTCATGGCCACAGATGCCGGTTTCCGCACCTGAAATTAATCTGTGCGTTTGCAAGAAGTCTATTATTTTGGCATTATCTCTGGTTAAATATAAAATATCTTGCAAGTTCAGAGCGCTAAAATCCATTTTACGGTAGGAACTTGAAACTAGAGTTCTCTCCCCTTATTTGACTCTCCTCAACTAAGAGCTAAAAAAAATTACATCAAGTCAAATGTAAAGACGTAGTTTCTCATTAAATTTGGAAAAATTAATTCCCTGAAGGTTTTCTTTGATTGCATGTCTGCTAGACCATAAAAATACTACACGAGTAGATTTAAATCGAAACATTAATATGAAGGCACAATTTTAGACAAGAAGTTTTACATTTACCACACGTGTTTGATCTGCTCGTAAAAAAACCCAAAAACAAACAAACTACAAGAAGTAAAAGTGCAATGACAAAAACAGGTTAAAGATTAGAAGGGGGGGGGGGAGAAGGTGTCCGTAAAAACAAAGTTATTTATGAAGTGAAAACCATATCAACCGAGGCCTTTCGCACACACTAGCCGTACCTACCCGGTGTTGCCCGGGATGCAGTGAATTCATTTTAGTTTGTAAATCTTTTCACTTTGTAGTTATATATATATATACAGGGTGGGCAAAAATAAGGGTCCTATTTTTAAAAATTCATAACTTTTTTATTTATTGATTTAAAAAATTTTTTTTTTAGAATAAGTAAAGGACCCCTTCCGAAGCAAGCATGAGCCGTATTAGCCCTAAGGAACGTACCCTCATTTAGAAAACATTACTTTTGCTTAAAAAACTCAAAACAGTGTAAAAAACAATACTTTAGTTTTTGTAAGTTTTAAGAAGTGTTTTTCGGCTAAAATTTGTTTTGTTTATTTCAAAAAATCTCGGAAGGGTCAGTCTACACACACATAAAGTTTGGTGAGTTTAACTTTTATTTTGTGGAAGTTATTCAAATTCAAGTTATTCAAATTTAAAGATAGGACCCTTATTTTGGCCCACCCTGTATAATAATGGTAATAATCCAGGTAAAAACATCCACAGGATAGTAATGCAAAAAAATTTCAATCGGGTTTATAAAAAGTGCTCAATATCAAATAGAGCTTTATATATGATTATTTTTATTTACACAGACATGTACAAAATTCGGCAAGGTACGATTCCACCATTTGAAGTCGCATGTCATGGCCACAGATGCCGGTTTCCGCACCTGAAATTAATCTGTGCGTTTGCAAGAAGTCTATTATTTTGGCATTATCTCTGGTTAAATATAAAATATATTGCAAGTTCAGAGCGCTAAAATCCATTTTAAGGTAGGAACTTGAAACTAGAGTTCTCTCCCCCTTATTTGACTCTCCCCAACTCAAAGATAAGCAATTTTTTCGGACCTACGGTTCACAGGCACCAAAGATTCATATCACATTATAATTATCAATAATTTTAGTTTTCATACGTTTCTTCTCTATAAACGGAAAAGAACGTTTGACTTTTTAAAAGGGGAGAGTTTCCCCCCGAAATATAAACACATATTTTGGCACTTTAGTTTAGCTGTGAATCAGAATAAAGCGAACAAAAATAACAGCAGTGTTTTTTTTTTTAAATTTAATAATGTAAACTTTTATAAAAACGAATAATCAACAATGATTTGTTTTTTTTATAACATAAAACTTTATAAAAAAAACGAAAAGTTATTTAAAAATAATGGTAAAAATAATTTTTATTTCCGGTTGATTGGGTTGGGAGTGAATGTAACTCTTCAAAATTGATTTCTGATTCACAGCTAAACTAAAGAAGTGCCAAAATTCAAAGTCTCAATTACTTCCGGTTGATTGGGTTAGGAGTGAATGTAACTCTTCAAAATTGATTTTCTGATTCACAGCTAAACTAAAGAAGGGCCAAAATTCAAAGTCTGAATTACTTCCGGTTGATTGGGTTAGGAGTGAATGTAACTATTCAAAATTGATTTTTGATTCACAGCTAAACTAAAGAAGTGCCAAAATTCAAAGTCTGAATTACTTCCGGTTGATTGGGTTAGGAGTGAATGTAACTCTTCAAAATTGATTTCTGATTCACAGCTAAACTAACGTGCAGAGAGAGAGAGAGAGAGAGAGAGAGAGAGAGAGAGAGAGAGAGAGAGAGAGAGAGAGATAAAAAAAGGAACGAGAGAGAGAAAGAGAGAGATAAAAAAGGGACGAGAGAAAAAGAAAGAGAGAGAGAGAGACTGAAATATGATAAAATTATTAAAGAGACAAAACTACCAATACGAAAGTAGCTGGTTCGTCTAACCACTATCACATGTCGCCCCCTATTACAAATCATAGACTCGCCCAGATGCAACACCTAATACATAATATCATATTGTCCAAGTTTCCTCGTTAGACATTAGATAGCAAATAGATATGAGAAATCGATATTTGATTCTGACTAGCAATGTCTACATTTTTTATCGTCGTTTTCGTTTCTTTGCAAAATAGAATTATTCCAGCAAGGAAGATTATACCAATTTTAAATGACATAAAAATGCTCAAAATCTAAGGGAGATAAAGTATATTTTAAATTGAAGGTAAAGAAGAAAAAAAAATACTTCCCTAAATTTTAAGCTTTTTTTTTTTTTCATCCTTTCGTGACTTACATTTATTTTAAAATTTAAACCAAAATGACATTATTAAATCGTAACCCTAACGCCGGATACGTACAGAAAGTAATTTAATATTCATATTTAGTTTTAATTACAAAACAAAGTCTGATTAGACTGAACATTTGAAACATATCTTTTTAATTTTTTTTTTTATTAGAATAAATAAACTGACTTCTTTAAAACTAGAAAACGTTAAGCGAGAATTTCTTATTTAAATTTTTTTTTTTTTATTTATTAAAGTTTTGCGATTAGAAAATAATTTGCACTATAAGACAAAGATAGCAGACGTGTTGCGTATCTGTTTTCAATTATTTTTTAAAATTTTTAATTATTTAACAATCGAATCAAATCGATAAGTAAATTCAGAACTTTTAATAGTGGGTAGTGGGGGGGGGAGGGATTTAATAGTGGGTAGGGGGGAGGGATTTAATAGTGGGTAGGGGGGGAGGGATTTAATAGTGGGTAGGGGGGGAGGGATTTAATAGTAGGTAGGGGGGGGGGGAGGGATTTGCTAAATAAACGAAGTAAAGCAGGAATGATATCCCCTTGTGATCAGTACTAGATTTGAAATGATAACAACTATGATGTATTACTTTTGGTAGATTGGAAATGGGAGTATTTGTTAAATGAGTAATATATATATATATATAATCACTAAGAAAGAGAGAGAATGATCACGGAGAGAGAGAGAGAGAGAGAATGATCACGGAGAGAGAGAGAGAGAGAGAATGATCACGGAGAGAGAGAGAGAGAGAGAGAATGATCACGGA
This sequence comes from Sepiola atlantica, assembly GCA_963556195.1. Classification (NCBI taxonomy): domain Eukaryota; kingdom Metazoa; phylum Mollusca; class Cephalopoda; order Sepiida; family Sepiolidae; genus Sepiola; species Sepiola atlantica. The sequence goes on from OY744549.1 coordinate 1,696,531, forward strand.
GAGAGAGAGAGAGAATGATCACGGAGAGAGAGAGAGAGAATGATCACGGAGAGAGAGAGAGAGAGAGAGAGAGAGAGAATGATCACGGAGAGAGAGAGAGAGAGAATGATCACGGAGAGAGAGAGAGAGAGAATGATCACGGAGAGAGAGAGAGAGAGAGAGAGAGAGAATGATCACGGAGAGAGAGAGAGAATGATCACGGAGAGAGAGAGAGAATGATCACGAAGAGAGAGAGAGAATGATCACGAAGAGAGAGAGAGAAAGAGAGAATGATCACAGAGAGAGAGAGAGAGAGAATGATCACGGAGAGAGAGAGAATGATCACGGAGAGAGAGAGAGAGAGAATGATCACGGAGAGAGAGAGAGAGAGAGAGAATGATCACGGAGAGAGAGGGAGAGAGAGAGAATGATCACGGAGAGAGAGAGAGAGAGAGAGAGAGAATGATCACGGAGAGAGAGAGAGAGAGAGAGAGAATGATCACGGAGAGAGAGAGAGAGAATGATCACGGAGAGAGAGAGAGAGAATGATCACGGAGAGAGAGAGAGAGAGAGAATGATCACGGAGAGAGAGAGAGAGAGAATGATCACGGAGAGAGAGAGAGAGAGAATGATGAGAGAGAGAGAGAATGATCACGGAGAGAGAGAATGATCACGGAGAGAGAGAGAGAGAAATGATCACGGAGAGAGAGAGAGAGAGAATGATCACGGAGAGAGAGAGAGAGAGAATGATCACGGAGAGAGAGAGAGAGAATGATCACGGAGAGAGAGAGAGAGAGAGAATGATCACGGAGAGAGAGAGAGAGAGAGAATGATCACGGAGAGAGAGAGAGAGAGAATGATCACGGAGAGAGAGAGAGAGAGAATGATCACGGAGAGAGAGAGAGAGAATGATCACGGAGAGAGAGAGAGAGAGAGAGAGAATGATCACGGAGAGAGAGAGAGAATGATCACGGAGAGAGAGAGAGAGAGAGAGAATGATCACGGAGAGAGAGAGAGAGAGAATGATCACGGAGAGAGAGAGAGAATGATCACGGAGAGAGAGATAATGATCACAGAGAGAGAGAGAGACAGACAATGATCACGGAGAGAGAGAGAGAGAATGATCACGGAGAGAGAGAGAGAATGATCACGGAGAGAGAGAGAGAATGATCACGGAGAGAGAGAGAGAGAATGATCACGGAGAGAGAGAGAATGATCACGGAGAGAGAGAGAGAGAGAATGATCACGGAGAGAGAGAGAGAGAGAATGATCACGGAGAGAGAGAGAGAATGATCACGGAGAGAGAGAGAGAGAGAATGATCACGGAGAGAGAGAGAGAGAGAATGATCACGGAGAGAGAGAGAGAATGATCACGGAGAGAGAGAGAGAGAATGATAAATAGACACAAATTAAAAAGAAATGAAAAAAAAACACGACTTTTTAACCTAACACAAAAAAAGACTTAAGCGTGACGAATTGATATCCCCTCTCCCCCTCCAAAAAAAACGATATACAAGGAAACAACTAAAAAAAAAAAAAACTAAAAAAAAAAAACAAAACAAAAAAAAATAAAACAAAAACTTTCGTCCATATATTTCCTTTTTACATAAAAAAAAAAAAATGGTTAAAACGTTCCCTTTTATTCCCGGGCAAACGCTAGACGACCTTGATAGTTGTTCTATTTAGATAGCGGTAAGAAGGAACCTACGCTTATATAACTCTACCGTACCAGAAACCGAACGAGAGGAAAGAAGAAGAAGGGGGGGGGGGGGCCCACAAAAAGAAACTGTGTGCATGTGAGGGTGCGTGTATATAATATAAGACACACATATATATATATATATATATATCTTACTACTCAGACAGACTTTTTGGGTTATAGAAGGGTTGGTAAGGGGGTAGCTTTCATAAAAGTTTCATTTCCTCTCTCATCGCCCCCCCCCCCCCACCACCGTACACACATACGCCCCCCCCCCCCCCTCCCCATGTCACGCTCACCCACCCTCTACCGTCGTCGCCCCCTTAAGATCCCCCCCCCACACACACGTTTTTATTATTTTTTTTTCTTCCTTCTACTTATTTCCTTTCTTCAACTGCCGCCGCTGCTACAAGGCAGGGAAACCATTAAAAGGGAAGAAGAAAAAAAAATAAAAAAAATACCCCCCCCCCTTCCTTACGCCACCGCTCGTACGCCTTCCTCCTAACCCTAACACGAAGACTTGCACACCCACTAACCAGCCAAGGCTACCCTGAATTTTAATAAAATGTGCCATCCAGAATGGTTACAGATCTCAAGTAGTTCAGCCGTTGCAGTTGTAATGACACCTGCTGTTGCATACCCTTCTTAAAGAAAAGCTCTCATATATATATATATATATATATATATATATGGTACACGTATTGTATTAGTTTCTGTAGATGTAAATCCGTTGAAACTCAAGTGTTTATAAAAAGTGCTCAATAACAAGTAGAGCTGTTCTTCAGTATAAATTTTTATTTGTACAAACATTATTGGTTACATATGTGCATACATGTTTCGGTTGTACTCTTCACAGAGAGTCAACCTCTTCAGACCAAAGAATACAAGTGAAATGGATTTTGACAACTTTCCCTTTAAATAAATCTTTTTGGGGGGTGAGAAATTTTTTATAATTTAGTATTCTTCTCTAATTATCACTTCAAAGTTTTAATCTATTCACAAACATACTCAAACATAAATATCTGGTCAATATATAAAATACACACGTGTGTAGAGAATTTGCCACGCAGACAGACGATAAGTGTTATTGGTAGAGGTTTATTTACTGAGAAGAGTACAACCGAAACATGTATGCACATATGTAACCAATAATGTTTGTATGAATAAAAATGTATACTAAAATATATATATATAAATTTAAAGCTTTTAAAAGAAAAGCCTTTTTAAAGAAAAGCTAATATATATATATATATATATATATATATATATA